>VXBW01000945.1:768171-809238 GCA_013400375.1 Thinocorus orbignyianus
GTTGGAACTTGATGATAACTTTAAGGTTCCTTCCAACTCTAACCATTCTAGGATTCTTTCAGTAAAGTAATGCTTCCTAATATCTAATCTAAACCTCCCCTGCTGCAACTTCAGACCATTTCCTCTGGTCCTGTCACTATTCCCTTGGGAGAAGAGGCCAGCACCCACCTCTCTACAACCTCCTTTCAGGTAGCTGTAGAGGGCAATGAGGTCTCCCCTCAGCCTCCTCTTCTCCAAACTAAACATGCCCAGTTCCCTCAGCCTTTCCTCGTACCACTTGTTCTCCAGACCCCTCACCAGCTTGGTGGCTCTCCTTTGCAGTCACAAAACCCCTAAGCACTCAACAGAGCAAGCAGAGCTTTGAAACTCAAGCCTAAACATAGATAAGGCAGTAATTCATTCTGTCCTACACACCCCACCAGCATCACAGCCCCACCGCTTCCAGCAGCGGGATCTGCAATATGCTTCACGTCTGCTGCATGTATGTTCTCACATTCCCACCAAAAGGAAAAATTAACTCAAGAGAACGGCTTCTGGGTTGTTTGGGGTTTTTTCAAGCATGCACACTGCTTGCGCTATATATTATCACAAAAAATCCAGAGCCAATAAAACAGCTCCCGCTCAACGGCGGCATTTGTGCCCCTAAGCAGCAAGAGCAAAGGAANGGACCGGGAGAGCGTGGCCCAGGGCTGGAAACCGGTAACGGTTGCGGGGCTGCTTCGCCGCAACTTTTCAGCACCCGGTGGGAATAAACGGGGGAGCCGATTGCCGGTTTCTGACTTTCGGGATGCTGACAACCTGATGGTGTGTTTTTCATCCCAGCTAAGAAAAATAAAAAATAAAAGAATCGGTGTTTTCACCCGATATCGAAAAAAATCTATAGGGAAAAAAAAAATCAAAAAACCAAAACAAAAATAGAAAAAAAATCCCAAGAGCTGCCAGACTGAAAAAAAAAAAAAAAATAAAACCAAACCCACAAAACCCAAAAAAACCAAACACATGAGTCAGCACATGCTGGTTTAAATGATGATCAATGTTATTAACTAACTGTCAGTGACTGTTCTGTTAAGTAATACATCGGACATCACTTAGTGAAGTTTTTCAAAAGTACCAAAACATTACAGCTACTAGAAAAAAAAATAATAATCATAAAAAATAAATACATCGTTACACCTTAACCATGCTGTTATTATTTTCAAGTATGAGTTCCCCACAATTTGAAATTTCATTACAGTTTAACAGCACGGAGCAAATTTCATGTGTGAATTATCACAACGCTGACAGCTTACAGCATCAAGAAATAAATTCCTGTCGTCAGACAAACTTGTCAAGATCTAATCAAAACATTTCAAGTATGTAAGATAATAAATCATTAGCATCCATAACAGGTTGTGTGCTTTCTATTCTAAAAAGGTACTTCTTCCACTCTCACTTGTTAGCAAGATTTAAGTTTCCAACTGTGAAGTCTGCGTAGCAACGACAGCTTTTTGCCACTGCAAATGGATCAATAGGTAAGATATTATATATCAGACATTACTCTGCTTGTGTATACAGTATATTACTTATGCATGCGTATATCTCTCTTACATCACGTGAGCAGATGTATTTAATTTATCCTCTTTAAAGAAGATCTGATATAACAAAGGTGCTACAGAAGGTCCCCTAGCAGAGGATACTCTTTCTATTCAAATGGTGTATTTCTATTTATTCCAACACAGTCAAACCCAGACATTTTCTGAACAAGCTCTGGAATTTCACAGCACTGGCTGAAAGAAAAAAAAAAAAAAAAAAGAAAAGCCCACCCAAAAAAAAAGAGGGAAAACACTGAACTTTAAATCTCTTTATCTACCTTCTAATTTTTGATCCTTTAGGGTTCATGTTTACAAGCTTTGCTCTAGTCATCAGGGTTGAAAAGTTACTTAAAGAGAGAACACTTCCTTGCAGCAGCTCAGCTCCAGTAATCGTGACTTACGGACACACACCACAGGAATTGTCATCCAGTAACAGAAGTGGACGAACCTCCTCCTTTCCTCTACTGTCCACTTGTTTTACTCACACGATATTACCTTTCGTACTTCCGATGATGTGCTAAAGTGGGATTAAATGCATGCATGAAAAAAGGACTGGCTTGGGCTTTGTTCTTGAACTCACCCTTTGAAATCTGTCATCTACTGAGTTTGCAAATACGGAAAAAAGAAAGTACTGGCAGATGCCACCTCAATGCAATTGAAATATTATTCTATCCTTGCAGCAATTGTTTCATTCTGCACCTCCACCTCCACAAACACAGTGCAGCGGTGGAATCAATAGCCAGTAGTTCAAATTTAATACCTCTGTGGTCTTCACAACAAAGAGTACAATCAAAACAATCAATTTTTATACCTGTTGTTCCACTGTGCCTCATCTTGTGTTAGTCTTAAATTCCCTTTCAAAACCCCTACCAGCTGTACACCGAGCCATGCCCTGACTCCGCAGCACTCTTCCCGTCCTCTGGAGACTCAGACGCGCACACACACACACACCCCCCCACACACCCCCAGCTACCGTTGCTGCTCCTCCAGAGCAGGGCTGGTCACATCTAATCCTTAAACCAGACCACGAACAAGGGGACCAACACAAAACCGTCAGAGCTAGAAGGTAAATGACTGCGAGCAGCATAATTATGAGGTTTTACAGTGGTGGTTGGTTTTTTTGGTTGTTTTTCCAATGTGTTACTGTCTAAAAAACGTACATCCTGGTGAAGAAGAAGAAGTAAAACACCTGGAGGTAGAAGCAAGTAGGGAGCAGACTGCAAACAGACTGATCACCTATTTCAAGGCACCTATTTGAAGATGTCCCACTGCCAGGACAGCACTGGAGATCTCCAGGGCACAAAGAGGACAGTGAAAATGCCCACCAGAGATGAGGATACACTCCATGTATACACTTCAATGCATACAATGCATACAATGGGACCAACTGAGAGTCTACATCTAAAAATGGCAGGGTAGATTCAGGCATAGAAATAGCACTACAAAAACACTGATTAAATAATTGTGCAAAACATGAAAGTCCAGTGACATTTCACAAGTATCCTACAAAGGTGAAATGCTGCTCAGAATCAGTTTTACAGTATAGATTTGATAGTAAACGATGAGGGAGGTGGGTGTGATGTGACTGGTTTCTACCACAGCTCCACAAAGGAGTTTGGCATTACACGTCCATGTATCCTGAAAAAACAAATCTCATTTTAAGAGGTAAGATACCTAATAAAAGAGTGCTGAGCTGTGACTACTCGGTCCAAAACACTATTTGCAGGGTCCAGCTGTAAGCCTTTAAGTAAATACGTCAGTTTATCCTAAGACCACCTTTCACAAGAGCGACACACGAACATTCAAGATTTCACATACTACATCTGCCTCCCTGAGCACTGGTGCTCCCAGTACCTGTGTGTTTTACCATTATTATTTCAGCCAACCTCCACGCCACCTGCTCTCTAGGTCAACAACATAACCCTTAGAAACCCATAAGGCTTACTTTCATATTTGATTTATATGAAGTGATAAATAGCATAAAAGCTCGTTGCACATTATTCGCACAGAACTTGGGGAAGTGGAAGCAAATAACTACTTTCACAGGTCCTAAAAAAATAAGAAGGGTATTAAATCTTACAGTGCCCAAATGACAGGAACAGACTGTTCTGGAAGTTAATTTTTTGTATCAGTTCCACATTTCAAGGCATAATTATTAAATATGCAACTTGAGCTCTACATGACAAAAGAAGCAGCAGATTTTCAGACAACTAGTTAAAAATGAACCTTGGGAAAGAAATTCAGCATTATGGAATTTATAAAAAGCTGATTCTAAGACCTTCCTTCAAAAGACTTCCTTATGTTTATTTCCTTTTATCTTAAGTTTATTATCTCAGATCATGCAAATACAAAATCAGTTGGATGCTGTAACATGCTACAGTTCAAGTTTCACAATAGGACTGGATCCTCACAGGCCCTATCATTTCTGAGGCACCCAGGAAGATACAAAAGAAAATATATTGCCCATTTTAAGCACCGGTTTTCTGTTTACATCACGTATTGTTTAGTACACAGACACTGCAAATTTATTTTATTGTGATCTCTTGTATACAGAAACTGCACCTGAAAACAGGAATGTTTCAGGCAGCAGAAAGAGTGCTGGCTTTTTGCATACGTATATGCTCACAATATGAAATGGAAGTCAAGTCTGGAAACCTATTTGTTCATTGACCTACAGGACAACCCATATCTTTTAAACAGATACATTACTTTATAAAAGCGTGAAGAGAACAGGAGCCCATCACTCAAAACTGTCACTTTCTCTCCGTCTTGTAATTTGTCCTTGAATATGTAGCTGCACATATGGCACAGACCCACAGGCAAAGTTGGATGCTGCAGTCTGCACTGATGGCAGCTTAAATGTAGTCCTTTCAAATTAAAGGGAGAACCATCACCACATTCAGGATGTTCCATATTTTTGCCAGAGCAGACAGCAGGATTCCTGAGATTGCCTTTGACCTTGGCTTTCTTGCAAGGTAGCTCACTATCATACCGGTTGGGACAATAGACAAATATTTTTACAGCTATAACAGTAAATACATCTCAGTTAATAAGTTAATATTTCACAGATGATGAAACTCCACTGACACTCACTGACCTGGTACCATGCACTCATGTTTTAATTTTTTTTCCTTTGATGGCTATGTTTGCTTTAGGGTATACTACCAACCAGCAGGGGATTAATTAAATCTCTTTCTATACATAAGCATTTGCATTACAGAAATGATATAATGAGGGCTGGAATCTCCCGTTCTGATGGAAAATACAACCTGGCCATGCAAGGACAAACTGTAATCCATCCATCAGATTAACAGGAAAGAATTTTTCATGGTGATTAAAAAAAGCACCCCACATTAAGCTTCCCTTTCTCCTATCAGAATCTGTCAAGAAAAATAATTTCCTTCTTTTCACCACATCATTGTAAATGGTTATTAAAAACACTTCTTCTCAATTTCTCTCTCTAGAAATTATTAGATCTGAACTTGTTTCCCAAAACTCATCAGCAAAGAATTTTAAACAGCAACACTAAAACCTTATCTGTACTGAATGTCGGATTAACCTATGGAATATGCTGCAGAGTTTCTATAATTTACTGACTCTTTAGAAACTAAATTCAGAATCATATTGTTAGATCATCTGCTTAGCTACAGAGATGCTTAAAATACTGAAAATGAATATCCAATCTCTTGCCAGTATTATTCAAAATATTGAGAGGACACAGAGTTTAATTCCCAGATCTTTCTCCACACTGGACAGAATTAACGCCTGCAATCACACAAATCCCAAATTGCCATGGGTATCTTAGTCCCAGCACATCTCCCCATATTCCCAGGAGGAGCCAAACTGCCTGGAACTGCCCTTTCCTAAGAAATCTTACTTTCATGGTGACAGGGTGCCAGAGCTTTTAGGACTGCATGACACTATAATAGTTAACAGTATACCTGTTCACCCAGTGCTACCCTAAAGATACTACAAGTTCAAAGCAAACGAAATGTATTCTTTTGACTGATTCTCTACTTCAATAGAAGTTATATATCAGTAAAAATGTCTTTTGCAAAGTACATTAACATATAAAATCAAATGGGGAAAAAAACCTGCTGTTTGACTAACAGGCAAATCTATTTCTTTTAAAATCACAGAATGATAGAACGGTTAGAGTTGGAAGCAACCTTAAAGATGACTGAGTTCCAGTCCACCTGCTGTGGACAGGGACACCTCCCACCAGAGCAGGTTGCTCAAAGCCCCATCCCACCTGGCCTTAAAAATCAGTTTATGTCAGTCTTCAAACCCATGGGTCGCAAATCAGCCTATGGTTTTAGCATCTTCTGGCCTTTCTCTTCTCTTCAGCTTGGAAATCTCATACTAGTCAGCGCAAGGGTTACTGCAGAAGAAAATAAAGCTAAATGTCCTTTAAACCTTAAGTAAAATTCTCAAACACAACAAATTATTTTCCCTCCCCCAGCAGTCCTCCTGCCTGGGCAACGCAAAGTTCTTCCTTTGAAGGAAAAGCTGAGGATCCAGGTCACATCTGTACATTAAGTTGTCAAGAATACACTGTTAGAAAAGTTGCCTGCTAACCTTTCACATCACTTAACCCCGGGGCTTTCTGTAAGATTAAGGGTACCAGTTACTTGACCTAAAATAATTCCAGAATACATCTCAAAACCGACAAGAATTTCCACTTTTCACAGAGTATGTTCAGTGCTCAACCCACGCACTCCCCCTTCCCTCCCCCCACCCTTTTTTTTTTTGGTAAGTATATGTATTTTAGTAAGCTGAAGTGCCTACTCGGTATTTCATACATTACATCATGTTTTCAAACCCAAAATATGCAGTCCATCAGGGGCCAAACTGAACCCACTCACGGTAACAAACCCGACTGAAACCGCACAGCGTGGCTTGGACAGGCAGGTGACAATGAAAATGATGCAAACAACATTCCCGAGTGTGTGAATGGAGAACTGCCCAACCCCAGGAATAAACCAGCTGCCACAGCTGAGCTGCAGATGACGGGAGGAGCCGGCGTCTGCAGCCAAGGGCAGGGTGATGCGGGCACATCCCTCGCCAACCAGAGCAACGGATGACTTGCAATTCTCCGAGTCTCATTTCCTCCCCGGGATTCATTTCTAGCTCTGTTATTTGGGACTAAGAGCACAGGGTCACTCTAATTTCATGCTATCACTCAAGCAGCAGGCTCTTTCTTTTCATAGTAAAGAAAATAGCTAGTTTCATATTTGAGCCCAAGCTTTTCAATTGAGGTTAAACAGCGAATGGTTTCTGAAAATTAAAGACAACCTCTGTGAACCCTGGTCATATCAAGAATAGCAGGTACAGTAACTCAGCTGTTCAGTCCTTAGATGTCAGCAAACTAATTTACTATCAACTTGATTGTCTTCCTCAAGGCTGAAAAACAAAAACAAACCACTGTAGCAGCAGCCCCCTCCAGATGCACCCACCAAACTTATTTTTAAGTGACACACAACACATAAAAGATTATGGTCTGAAGATGTAATCTCATTTGCAGGAAAAAGTAAATTTAAAGATTACAGCTTTAATTTTGCAACCCTGAATCCGAGATGTGGCACAGAAGCACAGAAAAAAACAGCAGAGCAAAATAAAAAAGGTGAATTCGCTCTCGTAACAATCCATAAATGACAACAGCAGTAGCTTCAGAGGACCATTATGATAACTAATGCCCTGAAATAAACAATAACAGCCACACAAAATATCTATGTGGATCAGCTAAATAAAAAGCAAGATGCACGATAGTCCTCTGTACGTAAAAGGCAGGTTATACTTTAAAACCTGAGAAATAACACCCTTAATAAATGCTCCAAATCTTCCTTATACGTATTATATTTTTGCACAAATTAGCCTATGGGAGAGGGACCATTGAGAGGAATAAAGCGCACGGCTTAGACAGCTCACTAATCTTTCTCATTACTTAATTCAAGTTTTACAAGGCCATGAAGCAGATTACTGATCCACCCTACGTGTGAAACAGCCTCCACGGCACTGAAGAGTCATTCAAAGTAATGGAAGCAACTGTTCAAGATTCTCTTAAATTTCTGAAACTGGCATAGTCTGGCAAAATGAAAATCAAAAGGTGTCATTCTACAAAATTTTGGAAAATGCAGAAAAGAGTGTCATCCTGGAGCCATACAGGACTGCAGCTGTAATGCTATTGTTAGAAACCATTCTTAAAATTACTGTCTTGACTTGCACCAAAAATTCCTTCAAGGCTGGGCATGCAATGATCACAAGAACACAGCCACAGCTGCTAAAAATGCCAAGAGCATGACAAATAAACAAATCCTATTTTATTCTTTCCCTTGTTGGCTCGTACTAATATTAATCTACAATTAAGTCAGTTGTCATTTCCACAGTACACACATCTACTCCTTAAAAAGTTGTTTCTAAAAGAATTGACATCTGACATCAAGGCTACCTGACCAATTTTTTTTTTTTATAAAACTCTTTAAACATCCTTTATTTGATTTAAATTGAATAATCAAGGCCACCATAATTTTGGAAAGTCTGGGGACGCTTCTGGTTTACCCTAAATGAACATTATATGAACCAACGTGCATCTCAAGAAAACTTCTGGACCTGCTCACCAGCTCACATCCATTTAGTGCACGATTAATACACAGTGAACAATGATCAAAGGTTACAAAGAAAATTATATTGAAGTAAATAGGTTGAGAGAAAATCTCCAACACTGTAGTGGGACCAAGAAAAGGTATACAGTCAGCTCAATATTAACATCACCATCAGGTATCTCACAACAGTCCACAGGGTTCTGTTTATTCTGTCAGGTTGTTTCTCACTGACTCCCTGGTTTTAAAGTACTTGGAAGCAGAGAGGCAGAAATTAAGTTTGGTGGTTGTTTTTGAGAGGCATTCTGCATGTCTCCAATTGCTTTGTCAATGTTACACTAAGACTTTTGACATATCAACAGAATTTTATCTTTACAAATGTCTATTTTTCAACTAATTTAGACAAAAAGAATATCTGTGTAACAGCAGTCTCCCAAAACAGTCAGACAGCTTGGCAACCCCTGAAATAAGACCGTTTCCTAACAGTAAAGCCCTGGGAGAAAGTCCTAGGAATGAGAAACCTTCCAGTTCCTTAAAAAGCCTCAACAATGGAGGCGTCTCCCATCCTCCCCTAAATCTGCTGCACGTCCATTCCACATAAGTCACGTGAAAACACTCTCAGAAATTGAAAGCATAAGCAATTTTAAAGATATTTAGTAATTAGTCCTAAAAGGAATTCCAAGCATATAAAGCTCCCTTGCCTTCATCTAGTTTATGACTGATAGCATCTGTAACCTCACGAGGCATCCATTAAGTTCAGTGGTTAATTACATCTGCTTTGACTGGACATCATTTGCAGAACAAGCAGATGTCATTTTTCATTGCTTAGACAGTCTACATGAGGCACTTCAGCTTACCCCTCTCAAATCACTGCTTCTCCACAGAAACAGGGAAGGAGGCACAGGCAAAGGGTGCTCTGATCTTTTTTTTTGCAAAGGAATAGTTAAAACCCACTATCTACCTAATGAAGAAATCCACATGCTGAGCACCATGTGAAAATTTGGAATAAGCAGACACCAGTCAGTGTTTGCTTCTTTTGTAAGCAGCCAACTTTAACTTCTCTTTTTGCCCTCAAAAGTGAACGGTCTCTGATACTGCTTATCTCTGCTGGGCTCCAAATTGCAGCCAAACTGAAACATAAATCGGTGACAGTAGTGATGAAAGGAAAGACTCTGTTGCATCATTCTCAGATAATAAATATTTTTTACAGTGAAAGCTAGTAGCCACAGAAGTTTTACATTTGTTTTATGTGCAAAGAGAGTCATCCCCAGGAAACACAAGGTGGTTACACACCTACTGTGACTCATCTCAGATTTATAACACAAAGTATTTTGAAAACTAGCTTTTTATAATTAGTTCTGGAAAACAGTATTTTCAGCAAAAAACAAACATTAAATTGAAACACACTTTCCTATCATTTCTTTCACACGTACTTTCAAACAGGTATTTTATCTACTTAGAAATATTTAAATCATCCATAAAGACAAAAAAAATAAATTGCAATTAAATGGTTCTTGCAATTTAGATGAAGTAGAATTGTAATAACCACCAATCTCACCCTAATTTTAAAATTATAATCCTGAACTATCTTAATTTCAAGGGAACAACACTGCCTGTCATGTTCACACATGGCACGGCTCTGAAGGTGAAATATAAAATGTGAAACTGCAAAGTGGTGTTAGGCAAAAACCCGGATTAATTTACTGATCAAACTGAGCACAGCGAAAGGTTTATACTGGTGTATGTAAGACAATCTTCAGGCTTAGAGAAGGTGGAACATATCTGAGGAAAGCAACATCTATTGCTATCAAAATGAAAGGCAGCAGAGCTGGGAACCACCAGCACCGACAGACCTCATCCCTGAGCTTATTTTTAAATAACCACATCCAGGCATATCCTTCAAATATATCATATATTGAGCAAATGTCAAGTGAACTAAGGTTTTTGGATCTTTGAGATGCTTCATATGAAAAAGCATGTGATACATCTAAAAATCTTCCACAGGTTTATTTCTGAACAACCTTACATTTAATATCATTGGATATTGGATAATTGGATAATTCAGACTTACTTGGTGCCAAGAGATCTGTTTCAGAGTAAAGCAAAATTCATCCCCAATTGAAGTACTGGTAAAATACAGGCACTCACTCCCAAAGCAGAGATTTGAGAAACTGCAGATTGCGCCTAATGACTTTTAGTTCTGATGGGCGATTAGTGTGCTCTGTAATGGACTGACAGAAACAGCTGATTCTATTACAAGGACATGTTCTGGCTAGGATTTTCTCTCTGTTGCATTTAAATTATAAATATGAACTCTCTTGAAAATATATGAAGACAAAGGACATTCATCAATCTCTAGAACTTCTGCCTTCTGTCCTTTACCATACTTCAAATTAGACCAAGCACTGACTTCTTCGGCAGAAAAAGCCTCTCAGGTACTCAGGACTATCTGTACCGTCATTACTCTTCCATACTATCAAGCACGGAGTTCTCTTCATCCTTTACACCTTTTGAAAGAAACTGCAAGAGTGTTTTTCATTCAGGTGTTGGCTTCAGAGGCAGATTTTAAGGTATATTCCAGTTTGTATCTACTGGCACAGAAGAAATTTTGTAAGTCTTTCTAAGATCTTCAGATTCATCCAAGATTGTCACTGGAACAGTCCTTTTGTCCAGAGGATTTATCATAGAATCTTAGAATGGTTAGAGTTGGAAGGGACCTTAAAGATCATCAAGTTCCACCCCCCCTGCCATGGGCAGACACCTCCCACTAGAGCAGGTTGCTCAAACCCCATGCAGCCTGGCCTTAAAACACTGCCGGGGATGGCATATTTGGGAAGAGGGTTTTCCTGAACCTGACGGATCACACTTTCATTGAATTGAATTCAATGCATGGTTAAAGCATTCAGCTCACAATAGCTTCTGTGGAGTTAAAAAGTCTTTAACACATTGTTTTTAACATGACACCTTTAATGTACTTTAGACAACTTAGAGTACCAAAATCAAAGCCCATGCTTCTCTGATATACACTTCATACAACCTACCAAGTATTATACATGCTGGAAAGCAAAAGTAGCATGTAAGGCATAACCAGGCAAATTTTTAGTACATCAAAATAATTAAGTATAAGAGTGGTGCAAGCACCAATTGTATATCTCTGCACAAACTTTCTCGCTGTTGTTTTTCAAGTTTTGTTGCCAATGTCTATTGCCTATTGCACTCCGCTATTCAATAGCTTTTCTCAGAGCAGAACTTAGAATTTTGATGCACTTGCCATATATACGACTTTTCACAGATTTTTTTATTTTTATTTGAGAGGGACCAAATTGCAAAGAAAAAGCTAAAAAGCTAAAAGCTTATGGACCACCTGTGAAGAAATAACCTAAATAGCTTGCAAATAAAGTCTCAAGATTTTACTTTTCAATAGCAACCTGCCACCTATATGTTCCTTGGTACAGTAAGTTGCCCTCTCCATTAAGAAAATGCTTAGTTTATTTCCTTTAGATGTTTAACTCATTAATCCATATTCAGACACTATTTTCTCCCAAACTATACTGGTGCTCACCAAATTCTCATCAGACAAATACAACTTCAGCAACCAAAACCATGGATTAATAAAACAAAGTGATCCTGTGAAATCATTCATTGCATACACAAAAACTGAATTAAGTTCATTCATTCTCTTCTAAGTTGAAATTCTGTGATAACTGATACTTCTCAATAAAACAGCTTAGAAATTGATAAAATAGTTCCAACATATTCTGACTGTTAAGAGGTTCAAAGCTCTCTTAAAATATTTTCATTTTTAATTTCTCACAAAGTATAAGCACAGCAAAGAAAAGGAATGTGATCCCTATTTAAATCCTATCTTGGGGGCTAAAGCATCATACCAAATTCACCACATTTTAAGCATTTCAGTTTACTTCAGAGGAAAGATACACCTTCAGACAGAAACTTCTGGGACTTAAGCTTTATTTTTCATATAGACTTTGTAATTATTGAATTCAGAATTTTAACACTGGAAAGCAAAACCACCATCCAGTCCAGAAATTACAGACTGGCTACGGGGGGACTTAAGTAACAGATAAACCCCAAAGTAATCTCAGTGCAGCCTCTGGGGTCACTGCAGACTTACATACACCCTAAGTGTTCTTTTCAACTGAGTATCTTAAATGGCCATTTCTCATTTACATGATTAAAAAAACAAACAAAAAAAGGCAAGTCACAAGTAAAACTCTTGGTTCTTTTTCACTGCTATTAATTCCCCGGTATCTTCTTAATGAATTAGACTATGGGTTTTTTTCTGTCTGTTATTCCTTTTTATACAAGTATTTACCCTTGAAACAAATTAAAACATCAGCTTGACATTTACCTAAGAAAAATACTGAGATGGCTCACACAGAGACAAGAACTACCAGGGATTTGGCCCCCAAAAAAATCTTCAGATAAAGAAAAAACAACAGCTTTTCAGATGTAGTAAATCCATCTTCGTAGGAGATGAGCCCCTGGGAAAGTATACTGCTCTGTTAACACGGTGTTGGAATATATTGCAGCTGGAGGTAAAGCAAGTCAAATCATACACCCTCCCTTGCCTGAAGCTGTAAGAAGGTATCCAGCATTTATACCTAGCCTGCTCAAATTGCAATGTAGAACTTGCCTGAAAAAAAATAAAATCAATAGACGTTATGCCTACTTTTATAAAAATCAATAGACATAAAAGATGAATAAAATATTCTTTTAATTTTCCCAATAATCATAATTTAATATTTATAAGCCTCTCTACCCAAGTGCAACATTAAGTGCAGACGTACACAGAGCATTTAAATGCGTACTGGTTCTAGGAAGCAGAATATGTACTGTAAAACAAACTAGAAAGAAGTGTTTGTAAAATAACTACTGAAAAGTACTAAAACTTATTTTCAGTCTTAATACTTCAAATTTTGCTAATTTCAATATAGCATTACACTGCCTCTTCAGTCCTAGAGAGAAAATGAACAGGATATACAAATGATAAAGCAAATGACTGACAAAAAGATAGTCTTTTCAAAACAACACAGGGACCTCACCACACAAATTTCCATTAGTTTCTATGTAGAAAGTGGGAAATTAAGGTCATTGTACTGTCTAAAAATCTCCATCTGTGCTTTCCTTCATACCTAACAGGCTTTTGCCTTCATAGATACAAGTATTCTTATTCAAGGTAAACAAGTCTCTGTAGCCTGAGAAACGCAGGGAATTTTATAAAGGTTGAAAAAAGCAACAGGGAAATAAACAGTATAACAGCAAGATACAGGAAAGGGAGATTAATTTGCCTACAATGCCAGTTAGCTGCCATGAGCAATACTATGCAATGGAGCAAAGGAGAACTTAAAAGTGTTTCCACATGAATTCTAGAAGCCTGAAAAATAAAACCAAAGTATATTTGGCATCAACCAACCACCCTCTGTAACACGCATCCCACACACCTACCCACAGGAGGATAACCTCTGAGATGGTGGTGTCAGTATCTGCCTCTCAGGAATGATGGATTAAGATGTATGGGCAGGAAAGTGGCTCTGTAGATGAAGTTTACGAGGATAAAAATATTACAGAAGAAAAGCATCACGGAATCTCTTTGGGCAGGAATCCCAGACTGTAATAGTGGAAAATGCAGTTCCAGGAATGTCCTACCAACTCTCCGGTCAGGACGGTGTCAACAACCCAACCAGAAAATCTTAAATAACGTAAGGGAAGCTGCAAAGTTAGGACAAGTCATGGGAGTGGAAGATTTCAGTTGCCCATATAGACTGGGCCAGTGCCTCATTAGGACAGACAGAATAGGTATTTTGGACATAAAAAAATAATTGTCTCCTGGAAGACCAGCTTGAACTCCAAGAAGAGAGGCTCTTTTGAATTTAGTCTCATCTCCTAAGTACTTTTTAATTTTCAGTGCCCTCAAGATGATTCTGTCTTGACTTTGCTGCAGCATTCCTCCTGGGCAGACTCCTTCAGTCCCATGAGGTTGATCAGTTCTCATCGTACCTAATCCCTCCTCTTACACCATCATCTCACCCACACATCACGGCTGCTAATATCTTCTTGCTTACCAAGTCCTGCACATGGAGCTGGCAGGTATTACAGAGAGCGTTATCACAGTAATCTTGTATTTCAGTGTCCCACTTGGCAACCTGAATTTAGCCTCAAGAGCATCTTTCCTCAAGCACTCTACATCAGAAATCCGTTTAACTGCATTTACTATAACAGACTGTCCCAGTATCAAAATCAGCTTCCTCTTATCCTTCAGCATCACTTCTGCTGCAGGAGCCTCCTCAGTACAGAAGGATACAGTGAAAATACCTAGAAGGTGGTGGTTCTTGTCTAAAATACCAGATACACACTTCCTAGCACATTGCCCTCTTCTTCCAAAATGTACATCCTCAGCAGCAGCACGGAGGCTGCCCCAGTTAAGATGGAAGTACCCTGTATCGGGTCTTGGTAGATCTCATCTATGAACCATTCTACTTTCAGCTGAAAAGAGTAATCCAAATCTCTTGGTGGTGGGAGCTCCTTGAACTGCATGCACACATTAAAGCTCCCTGACTACATACACTTTGCATTCTCTGCAATAACTGGAAAACCCTTCACTTTGATGCTAGATTTTTACTTATATTTTATGTTTAAAATGTGTTAGGGATGGGAAGCTAATATTAGTTAACCTTCTCCTCTAAGTAAGGAATTAAGATTACTCTCTTCTCACCCTATTCTACTTTTACTAAACAAATTAAAAATAGGCGAGACATATCCAACAGTGTTTGGTTTGTTGTTTGTGTTGGGTGTGGTTTTGTTTGATTTTTAATTTTTTTTTTTAATACTGGCTTGAGGCATTCCCTTCACTGATGAAAGCCAACTTTTTCTTGTTCCCTGTTCAGTGCACAAATTAGATATTTCTGTGACTTGCACTCCTGCATCTCTGAATAGGCTAAGCATTCTCAGTATCCCATATGCTTGGACAGAAAGCTGGTAATGTTTCAACTGAGTGAAATCTTACATACAGAAGTTAAAACAAACAAATGCAGAAAAATCAGAAATAAATTCTTTATTACAGCAAGATGTTAAGATAGGAGACTTCAAGGCTCTCTATTAATTCCAGCATAAAGTTCAATAGTACATACTGCACAAGACCAAATATGCAGATTTTCTGTAAATTCCTAGCAGTGTGAGGAATTTATCAGGCAAGTAGTCAACACAATGCCAGAATCAATATATACACAACTATTTATACACCCACGTATGGCAAAACTAGCACTAAATTCAAAAAGGATAAGGGAGAAACTGTGAAGAGTTCACTGAAGACAGTGTACAGCTGGAGTTCGGAAAAAAATGCAAGCAAGCTGTTAGGCAGCATCAAGAACAGGATAGAACATAATCTGGAAATTATAATGCCATTAGCTCAATCAGAAGCACATCATCAGCTCTGATGCCATGGCTGTTTCTGGTCACGTCATTCACAGAGACAAAGCCCAGGCTCCAAGCCGAGACAGCTACTATTCTTAAAATTCATTTTCTTATGTAATATATACTTGAGCCTGAAACTAGAATAAAAACCTCCAAGCACCAGCTTTAAGGAACAAGTTTTCAGAAGACAGGAAATAGCTTGTCCTTCTGACTCTAGGAACAGAGGTAGCTTCAAAGGTCTGCAGTGTGACAGCACAGGCATTGAGCGGTGCCTGTCATAGTTCAGCACAGGAGCATCTTCAGTTCATCTAAGAGAAATGAACATTTAAATGCTGGCAGCCACCATTCCAGCAAAAATAACCTTTGGCTGCAGCGAGGACAGTCTCTTGGATTCATTGAGTAAAATCAAGTGAGAATTCCCATGGAAGGAAAGCTACTCGGAACAAAGGACAATGCTGGCACGAAAAATAACGTGTACAAATGGGGGCACGTAAGTGTGCTGGAAATGGAAATTAAAAGTTTCTAATTTTCAGAGGACTATGCTTCTGAAACAGTAGCAACACAGATTTCAAAAGTACCTATAATCTCTGTGGTCCTAAAGAGATTCAACTGGACAGTATATATAAATTATTCCATACATATATATATGGACACACATAGTCCCAGTAAATACACACACAAACAAATAAATTCCGTTTCCTTGAGATACATGGGAAATTCACACATTTTAATTTGGACATATGCAAACAAACAAACCAAAAAAAAAAAAAAAAGAAAAATGAAAACCCAGAAGAGCAAATTTTGTTCCAATGCACTGCTGCAGCACAGATTGCAGTATTATTTATAACACACCTATCTTTTACAACCGATTTCTTTCTTCGGAAAACAAAGTCTTAAAAGCCACAAGTTTCTGCAATGTGTCTGTACAATTATAGAAGCATTCAAGAACAGCCTACAATATATATAGCGGGTGAAGTGTGAAAGCTTAGCACAAGAAGAATTTTCCTAATCTTCTTAAGGATGGGATTTTTTTAGTGGCAACACGGCTGCTGCTATGTGCCTGTGTCTCCCTGCATTAAGCCTGTTTGTTTTTTGTTTTCTGCTTAGTTTGATTCTTTGGGGGGGATTAATTGTTTTTTGCTTTTTTGCCTTCATGGTAGGATCGCTTTATTATCTGATTTTACGGCTGCCGTTGCCATTTTCTATGGGGGCACTTCTCTGTTTGTTTTGTGGCTCATCTTCAGTGGATCCTCTCTAGTTACATACAACCTTTCTGGCTTTTTACTCCACTCCATTAATACGCTGTGCTACAAGTTACCTTGTGAGAGATAAACGGCGAGACTATTGGCCCCAATTTCAGCAAGTAAAGACTACAGAGGGATCTGTTGGCTGCTGATACACCGAGGACCCCAGCTGAAATACTACTTAAGCCACAAATGTGTCATCTGGGACGGATGGAGCTAAATCACCGTATCTTTTCAGAAGAGGATGCGCTCCAGGAGTAGGAATCAAAGTGCTGAAGATGACACTGTCCATCAGAATTTTTTCCAGGAGGTGAAAGAGCCACCAAGAATCCAAAGGTTTTCTCATTTGACTCCCATTCCGCCAGCGATTATCACGGGCTCTTACTTCAGGTTTCTGCATCTCTAACCAATAAGGCTTTCATATTTAAAAATAAAATTAGCACCTTAATGTTAATTAATGGAAATGTTTGATTTAATTTTGACTTAGTTCTTAAGTTTTGTATTACACGTTTAAGATATGGACTTCGGAAATAACACTGGCTGATTAATCGCCATCGTTAAGTGACAATGAGTACCTGTAAAAATTAAAATTCTATTGTACTATGGAGAAAGTTCAACTTTGTCCACCAGTGAGGGACAAAGAGAGTCTACGCAGTATCTGGCTGTTCTTCTAGAATTAGCTTACTATTACATCTTGTGCATCAGAAAGTAATCTCCCACATCAAAGAAAGAAATAATTTTTAAAAAAAAATCCATTTCTTGTAAAATTCTGTCACTGTTTAGGAGTTTTCCCCACTTTCATCCTCTGCAATGTTGGGTTTTTTGTTAAAAGTTTGAATTGTGTTTAGCAAGTGTTCTTATTCAGTATTTTGCTATAAGTGGAATTCTACTTCCTTTCCTGCAGCCAGGAGTTACCAACATAAACCCAGTAGCATATTGCCTGCCATGACAAAAGGCACTGATGGTTTTTGCATTGTTTTGAGATTGTCCTTGAGGAACAGCATTAACAGTTTTATTTCTCAGTTAATTCTTGAACTGCCTGCGAACCTGGCCTTGGTCAAACTATTGCAAGTGACCAGCTAAAGACAGGACACAAAGCTGCCACATCTCGGGTTGGTTGCAGTAGGTAGCCACGTGTACAGCTACAAGTCCATTACAAGCCTTACTTACATTATCTTCATTAACTTTCTTAACACTCGCCTGCTCTGATGAATTCATCTGATGTTGAAAGCTGACTTCTGTTTCTATTTGTTCTGAGGTTGGAATTCCATCAAATTTGCAGCTATGTCTTTAATCTTCCAGATCAAAATAGTATAGATGAAATTTTACCTGGATCAAAAATAGGAGACCTTATTCTCATTAGTAATGTTAGAACTTTTCTTCTAATGTTAGTATTAATGTTTCTATTTTTCATGTTGATCTAATAGTGTCCATTGTCCCCTGATGATAGTTCTACTTTGTACATAGTCAATCCTGTGGCATTAGCTGTACTGTATGATAAATGTTCTATTTCTTACTTGATATTCATATTTTTTAGTGTAAAATTTTCATGAGCTGATCTCCATGTTATCATTTTATATTTACACAAGACTACTCATATAGCTATTACACAAGTTCTTTAAGGAATTATGATCCACATTCTGATATCAGTCACACTATTTAACATGTGTCAAAATAAATAGTAGAAAAATCCTTTTTATTGCAAAATAATATCTGCATGGATATTGCAGAAATCTTTATCAACTGAAATACTATTTGAAGATTTCCATTCCAAAGCAATTACCACTCCTGCAGAAGAAAGCAACTGATGAAACAGGGGGCAAAAAAGATCAGTCCTTAATCCATTATCACATCCCAGTAATGCTAATCTAGGTGTAAGATTAATTTGGACTTCAAACATATTAAAGCAGCGAAATAAGATTTGCTTCCTGAAATGTTCAAAAGACAGTATATCCATATGATCAGAACCAACATATACTGCAATCTTTCATCCATAATACGCATTCGAAACCAGCTCTTTCAGTTTATAGTTTATCTTGGGAGTTTAGTACTAGCAAATACAAATAGATGGTTTATGGAAGCATTTACAAGACCCAAGCATGGATTTTATTATGAGAAACAAAACTTAACCACGGAACATAGTTCCAAAGCAAGCCCTTCAGTATTTCTCTCACATAAACTTGGAAGCAGCATTTTATTTGCTTCCATCTATGATTTTTCTACTCTCTTCAGTTCCGTGCTTTTCCCTAAAAACTTGACAGCTACTTGATTATTCAACTGTAAAAACATTTGGTTTAGGCTGCCTGATCTTCACAGTTGAGCACATTATTTTTAAAGTATTTTTTTCCTAACAAAATAATTCAATTCAATAACCTATCAGATCTTTTCACAGTGGTAATAGCGAATAACTTCTAACTATCTTACTACTGTTAAATCTGAAGTTAACTAGTTTCAAATTTGCTAGGTTTTCACTTTGGTTTCACTCGCTTTGATTTCTGCTCAGTTTTCAGAGGTGAACACTGCTTAGCAAATTCTGACAGCTTTTTTATTCAGGATTTCAAACTGCTCAGTTTACCTACCATTGACCCAAGAACTCGTTTCAGGGTTAAAAAAAAAAAAAAGTGTATAAAGAGTGAGATGTGAAGGCACTGCAAGACTCTGGTCTTCAATGCCCTTCTGGGTTCTTTCAGTTTCTATGGGCTGCCTCATGGCTTTTGGTATTTGTCTCCTTGCCCTCTTCATCTTCTGTCACTTAGCAGAGCTCTCCTATCACCCGACCAGCATTGGAGCATAGGTTCAAACATACATCTATTTATTATTATTTTTTTAATGCTAGTAATATTAGAAGACCAAAGTCTTGTTCGCTATACTCTGTTTTAGAGTCACATGTCAAACTTGAGGTTAAAGTCTTTTGCTACTGTTTTGCTTGAGTTTGGTTTACCTTCTGCTAACAAAAACAGAAAACAATTTTTAAACTTCCAGAGCAAAGTAATGTAACGATTTTTTCATGTGAGAGAGAGAGGGGGCACATCTTTTTGTTCCTAGTTGTCCTTGGCTTAACATTTCAACATTCATTATTCTGATATTACCTCATTTTTAATTAAAACAGTTATCTTCTGAATTTGATTTAAAATTGTAACCTTTAATAACTAGTATCATGTTCAAATGCTATGAATGTTTATCTCTTCCTTACTGCACTCTCACAGCTGTATTTTATGATCTTTTGAATTACTTTGACTCCCTTGTCTACATCTTCCAAATCTTTAAGACACCCTCTGTTTGGAAAAATACTCCATTCAAGGAATTAAGCACAGCCTTTGGCTACAACTTAAAATATCTACAGATATTTTTATCCTTTGTCTGCATAATTTTCCATTTTCTGATTCAATGTGATTTTCTGGCTGCTATGAAGCATTTTAGGACTATGCGAATTAGCAACGCCACAAATACCAAACATAAGATTTGGGGGGGGAGACGGATGAACATTTAGCAGTAAAGTGAATGTTATTTCAAACAACTCAAAAAAAAAAAATCTTGTCCAAATCTGTTTGCCTAGTTGAAAGACTGTGAGAAAGAGCAGAAGCAAGAAGATTTTAAGGCACCTTACGTAAAAGCCTATAGTATTGCTCAAACTGTTTCAAAATATCGTGCTTAAAACCAATTTCTATCCATAACACCATCAATCACTGGTACACTAATAAAAGGATTTTATTCTATTTTTGCATTTTTACAATTGATACACATTCAAGACTAAAAGTAGCAGAAAACACAGGACATGGTTGACATTTTTGAAAGGAATGAGGATTCTTTCCTGAGTTATGGAAGGCTCTTTTCCCCCCTGTATTTCTGTAGCATAATACAGTCCCTAAACCTGCTTGTTACACAAATGTTAAATATGAATTTCGGGGGGGCGTTGAGAGTTCTATTAGAACTGACTCAGCATCTCAAACTGTTTGAGCACTTGAGCTTTCACATACAATTTGGGTCACTCATCTTTCTCCACTCTAACATCAACTTTTTCCACACAGGACTAAGTTTATCCCAGTCTTTGAGTCATGAAAACAGTGAACCTTTCTTCCTTTTTATAAAAAAAGCCAAAGCCAAATCAGCTAATTCCATAAAAACACTCAGCAGAGACCCAAAATCCTAGTCCATGTACAAAGGTAGCATATTTTTATTTTTATAGCTAAATATCTTGCTGTATTCTTTCTCTCTCTTTTTTTTTTTTTTTTTTTCCCTTCAGGAGAGATGGGGGGCTCTTGAAATACCAAAAGGAATTATTTTAATGCTTTCACAAATCTGCCTCCTAGGAGTTTAGAAGCTCTAATTCTTTACCAAGAATACTTGGGGAGAAGTTGAGCTGGCTAGCTGTGGAAAAAAATGCAACCATTCTATTTAAAACATCACTTCTCCTCTCAAGCGGTCAGGTTTCATTTCCACAATGCACCCTGCTGCCATTAATTTAGCAGCTCTCTAATCAAGCTCACTTCCTGAAAGAAAAGTAGAGAATATTGAAATGATTGTTGTTAAACTCTGAAGTTTCTGGAAAACAAGTAACTTAAGCATGAAGCCTCCTCTCGAGTCCCGTCGTACAACACGCAGAGTTCCGTGATGCTCTTTGACTTTACCTGCAGAACAACAGGGACGTGCATACGGTGGCTTAAAGATAAATGAGAAATAACAAAGGAAGGCAAAGTCGCCTTGTAAGGAGGTTTTAATTTGCCTACAATGGGGAATTTTTGTAAGTTCAAAAAGAAAATAAGTAGCTGTTTCTTGAAAGATTCGCTTTCGCCTCATACTAGTGACCAGTGTATAGAGACCCAAGAAAACAGAGTTTTCAAGAGACCAAGGCACCAATACCAGACAACTTTGTTTAAAATATCAGTGTCTATATTAAGGGTATTTATACTCATTCACTTCAGGAAGAAACTAGGTCACCTGAGGATTAAGGAATAAATGAATGAAGACCATACACCAACCTCTTAAACAATAAGAAAACACAGTTCTGGTTGAAAAGTGAAGTTAGTAATACTGTTTGTTAGCATTATATTGTCTGCCAAAAAAACACAAGCATGGAAAGGAAATCACTTCATCCAGTAATTCACTTAGTAAAGACCAAGAGAACTATTGCCTTTCAGAAAGAAGTCAAAAATAGAAGTTACATGCCACGCGGTAACCAGACTAACCCTCTCTGAAGTCATTGCAACTTTACCACAAATGCTATTTAGTTTGACTTTTTAAACAGGAAAAAATATGGTTACCCTGTGGTACACAAACACTGCACAAAAAGTGTCATTACACAGATGCAATAACACAAGGTAAGTTCTACCCCAATCCCCTCTCATTCCACCACCTTCAATTCTATGCAAGTTAGGCAAGGGCTTGCTTAAGAAATCATTCTTTTCATAAAGTATGAGTACATGGAAAATTGGCAGTTACCAGCAACAGCACATGAAGTTCCTCTCAGCTCACCATTTAGAGACATAACTAGATTTTTTACCTGGCTACAATCACCTCCCAATCACTATCAAAAAGAAGGAATTCTCTTACAGTACCATTTTTAGGCAACTTGTTTCACCAAGATTGCTGCCATCCATACAACTAGGCAAAGTACAAGCTATTTCTCTTGATTCATGGTAAATCAATACTATGTTTCCAGCACCACACAACTAAATTACATCTATTGTATCTGCTGCTGAAAGCGATATGTAAGGGCATGGGTTTTCTTTAGTATTTCATTTTTATCAGTCCCAATAGTACTACATTGCATTCTATGTTATATTATGCCTTAACAAACATGATTTTACTACATCACTCTATCATCTGTCTAAACTTAATCAAGCACAACATTGCTTTCTGAAAGTATACAGTAGTCTCACGTCCCCGAGGGGCTTTCTTCATGGTAGCCACTTTGGAAGAAAAATATCAGCTCAGCACTGTCAAGCTATCAAAATTTACAAGAAGGCAGTCAACAGCACACAGCATAACTGTCCCTTATCAGAGTAGTTAAAAAAAAACTTTAATATTTGCCATTTCAATATAACAAGTTTTGGATGCTATTTCGCAAATATAAAGTGCAACAGAACTGCCAGGTTTAAGTTTGACCCACGGAGTTTTAAGGTAGGGCCTGTCAAAGCAGGCAACAAGCTGAGAATGGAAAGCTTTTCTAAGAAAGAAAGAAGATAAAAATCTAGAAAAACAAATAGTACATGACTGGAGACCATTAGGGAGAACAAACTGTCAACCCACTGCCTTTACAATCCTCGTATCAATCTGAAATGTAAAAGCACTCGTGTCCCTTTACAAGTCACCTCAATCTTTTTCTTGCCCTTACTTCACCAATATCTGTTCCTCTGGCCTTCAAGTTTATCCTCATTGCTTAAGTTTTTTTAAGATCCTAATTCCCTCCTAACTGGCACCCAGTTCAACCCCACAGGCGCATCTCTCTTAGTTGGCACACATTCTTCCACCTCAGCCAAACTCTTCACTACAGTTATGAAAAAGAAAGCCAAACTACACACATTTTTACAGAGGAGATCACTACATATAACTAAAGACAAAGAGCAACATAATATTGGAAACACTTCATAGTTTGACGGCCACAGATTTGTTGGGAAGGAGACACCCATGGGTTTGGCTTGTTCTGTTTCAAAGCCACGTAGCCTGGAGTCATTACCAGCGTGTACAAGCCACAGCTCACAGAACAAATGGAGCAGAAAGGACCTTATTCATGGACTGCACTAACCTACCCCAGTGACATTTGGTATCATCGCAATTTTTTGGCTGCCAATACACATGACATTTATTAGCCTATGCTGATACAAAACAAGTGATAAATGTCAAAGTCAATTAACATTTTCATATTTTGATGAAAGTAATTTAAAAGTAATTATATCAGGTTACAGTTGTTTAAGCTATGTCATACAATAGGCAACAATTATATTCATCCTTATTCTAAACATGATTTTACCACACTAATATCCTAGGGCATTTGGGAAAGAAAAAACTTTGACTACAAAAGCATCTGTTGTGCTAAAAATATTTTATTTAAAAGGCACATTGCTGTTAGTAAAATGAGTCATTCATAGATTTGACCAAAGACAGGTAAAAACAAAGTTGAACTACTTTCCATCCAGGCATGCACTTGTTTGTATTCATAGACAAGTGCTGCTAACTTCAAAGCCCTGACTTTATAATGATACTTATCTCCAAAGAAAAACAATACAAAACTATAACTATTTAGGAAAGAAGAAATTCATTAAAAGGACAGCAATAGCTATTTCAGGGCATCTTCTGCACAGAAAGTGGAGTAATTGAATGCTTTATTCACTGTATTATGAAAACCCTGCAGCTGAACACTCCACCCAAATGCCCGTAAGAGCCACACCATGTCAGAATGCATGGGAAAATGGACCTTCCTACCTTCAGACATATCAATAAAACTGATGTGGAAGAATAGTTAAGTACAATGAAGCTGAATGTTAGAACAAAGACCACCAAAATCTGAAACAACTTAATACTTGTTATACTGGGTATCATTTTTGATGCTTAAAGCAAAAATAAAAATTTTAAAGTTTAATCATATAAAGTATTTATGCAAAACACCGTGTATTATGCACTTATGCTATAGCACACAATAATTTAATCCAAACTGAAATTAGCTTTTTAATTCAGAATAAGAAAGACTATCAAATTCAAACCAATAGATGCATAACCTACCAGTCTTTCTTTTAGGCTCTGAATGGCAAAACTACAAAGTGTGATTCGTAGTACATTTTCCAAACAGGGAATGATTTAAAAGTTCGTAAGTTAAATTTAAGGAAGTCCACACTGCATTATTCACAGTGTAGATACAACGTTTTCACAAAATATAAGAAAAGTGAAAATATGTATTTTCAAAGTCTATGTGGCTACATTAAACCTAGCATTTCCATATCACTTGAATTTCCTGTATCTTTAAGTTGCTTTTGTTTTTTTGTTTTGGTTTGGTTTTTTGTTCTTTCAAATGTGCCACTTACAGCAAGGCCAGAAGTTACACTACTTAACCTGAATGATAATTAAGAAAAACCCTTAACAAGTAGAATGTGAACATTTAGATAGCAAAATTTTAGTAAGTCCACCTGACTGGATTTTTTGAATTTACTGGATTCTTGAAAGAGTACGTAAGCTTTAAACATTTTGTTCCTGTAAGAAAAAAGGCAGCTAAAGTACCATCACAGATTTGAAAATTCAGAGTATATGCATACAGTTGAACGCAAACTACAGGGAATACCTGAACTGTCTTGGATGCTGAGAAAAATGATTGTATTTGCACACTGCTCTGCTGGGCAAAAGACCCTGTTGCTCACGTAGCTGCTGAATTGAGTAATCCAGATACCTACATCTCACTGTTGTCTTAACTATGCATATCAAAAAAGTCTAGGGTATGCAACTCTTAAAAATAAATCCCATTTGAAGATTTAATATCATACACTCCAGAGGATACCACAAAAACACTATAGACATTTTGCACAAGCACACTTCGGTGTCTACAAATTACTCAATGTTTTTTAATAGTAGCTTCTAGAAATTCAAGAACAACCAACCTTGAAAAGACTGTTCTGTCTTGATCCCAGAAATGGTAAAATCCCATACCCTCTACAAGTCCCATTAATGCTTATGGCTTGCGTAAAGCCATTTAATACAAAGTAAAAGATAAATAACTGCTGATTCATATGGGAAATATGCAACATATTTACAACTGACTTTAAATGACTCTTCACATACTTAATAAAACTTACTAATACTTACTAAAATACTTACTAAAATACTGCAACTCATAATACTTCTGTCATTTATCTGACTAGTAGCTAGAATGAACAAATATTCAGAATGCAAAGATACTTCATATTCATCCCTTGAAAATGAAAGGCTACCTGCCCCCAATCAATACTGATAGCTCTTTAAAATTAGATTTTCACTCGGCATGTTTTAATTAGGTTTCCTTATACAAACCCCACTATCTTTCAGTGTATTAGAGAAACTGAAGAGGCAACCACAATCAGCAGAACAGACAGGGAAATAAAAAAAGTGCTCTAACCAATTTTAACTTCTAGGCTGATGACATAAGCCTAGAAGCAAAATACATGCTGCCTCACTGCAGGACATTTCTTCTCATTAAAGAGGTAAGTGGGTCTGTGTAAGCAGTGACGACTATTAAAGATAAGCAGATGAAACACTAGTCTTGCAGCGTGGTAGCAGCACGTTATGTTGCTAGGTTGGAGAACAGGGTTTTCTTTTAAGATTGGGGATTTCCAGTATTAAGCAAGTACAAAATGGAAGCGATATTAACACAAGCAAAGCACCCCAAGCAGCTAATGGTGAGGAAAAGAAACAAAAGCCACTGTCAACACTGCAACCCCTGCAACTACCACCAGCAGCAAAAACTATTCATTATGCCCTCTTGGCAACAAGCAAGTCTATCAAGCAGACACTTTCAAGCCAATGAAACATATGAAAAAAAAAANTTCTTCCATGTAGTCATCTGCTAACAAAGCCTTTTTTCCTGAAGAAGGAGAATTAATTACTGGCATTTTTATCTTTTCTCACAGGCTGAAAATAAAAAGTTGCATTCGGCTACACAAGCATTCACAAAGTCCTTACCGACAAACTGAAAGCACTTATTTAAGCGTAACTACAGCAAATTATCAGACCAATTTAACAATACCCCGAAGACAGCAGCTAAATGCTATCTCTTCTGCCTGAACAAACCATTTAACCTTTTATCCTTGTCCATATTTCAAGGACTTTTTATCTTGACAAGGTTTCACATTTTTCCCTTGGTATGTTTTCTAATGTCTTCAAAGTGAATGCCAGAAGCATACAGTCCCCAAACTCAGTTCCAAATTCATTGCAAAGTGGACCCTAAAGCACCGATCCTGAAAAATCAGACCAGTGTGAAATCTCACGTGCCAGGCAGATATCCACCAAAACTCAATGATGCTCCAATACCTCTCTGAGCATGAATCCTCTAATGAGATACAATACACTCATACACACCTTAATACTCCATTTTCCCATGTTATATCATACGGCATCCACAAACAAGACTATAACCAATTCGTGTAGTAAGAATTCACAATTTGTTTCCACAGACTGAGTTTGGTCAAAATGAGTTGCTTACGACTGATCTAGTAGTTAATGAATTCTAGTAGCCATTCATCTGTGGTCAGTGTTCCTCATTCCTTCCTCTCATCAAGTCCCTTGGGATGCTCCAGCCGAGCAAAAGAGAGTGCTCACTGTCCCACCAGTTTGGGCACCAGCAGCTATGGAGCAGCAAATCTACCTACCTGTAAGAGCCAGTTCATTTGCCCTTCACCACTGCTCTAACACTAACGCCGATCCTTCTTCTGTCAGCTGCTAATTTTCACAGAAGCTGAAGAAACTAAACGATCTTTGAGACATCTTCTCCAGAACAAGTTTTAATTAAATTTCAGGTGTTGAAAATTTACTGAGAGTATAGGAACCAACTCTGAGTGTAAAATCTTGTTTCTTTTGGAAGTTAGCCTAAAAATATGACCTTTTTTAAACTAGTATTTTTAAAAGAAAATCGGTATGCAATTTCTTGTATCCTAAGATAAGTCTACACTTTCAGTATCTGCATAAATCATTTTTATGTCTCTTCTCATATTACTACCTCTTCTTCAGATGTCAGTATAACTGGTGACTACCTACATCATCACTGTTGGAAGTTCTTCAGCAGACATCTGATCTGTGGATTCAGTTATGTTCCTGGTAAATCTGTAAGCAGTATAAAACAAGTCTTGTTAATGCAAAGAATATAAATTAGGAAGAAAATGTGATTATGTTCCAGAGGGAATTTGATTTTTCTTTGGCATTTTGAATTCTACAAGTAACTATAATGACAAGCAACTACAGAAATACACCCTAAGTTATTCTATACTTCAAGTGTGAAACTTTACACACAGTTTTCTAATGTTATCTTCTAGAGGTAACTTCCATAACTCAAAGAAATATCCACTTTTTTTCCAAACAAAACTTCAATTAAATTGTCTTTTTTTCTAAAGAACTCTTAAGGTTGAGTTTTCAAGTCAGACCTGTCAGATTTGCTTTGATACAAACATAGCACCGTCATTCTTCTGCTGTCTTAAGAACAGAGAAAAACCATTATTCTATGTATACATGAGAACAACCAGGAAGCCAGCATATGCACCAATATTTAGCCTGATTAAGAGAAATATCATCCAATTTATACTGTTTATTATTCGAAGATTTTAGAAGAATGCTATTTAAAATAATCCCCTCCAAGATCATGAGGAAAGACGATCAAACATTTTTATCTCAATTTGTAAGTGTTTTTCACCTTTCTTTCATTTAAACACATCACAGGTACCCCAGAAGGATAAACACCTCCAGCACGGGAGAGAAACCCATCTCCTTCAAATCCTAAGTGTTCTCTTTCATTTCAATATATTTTCCATTGTCACCCACCAAGCCTCAAGCACAAAGGAAATTACACAGTACAGGCCAAGTCACTAATCAAGTTCAGGAGAGGTGCAGAGTAACCAAATTCTATCGGACGGGTTGCACAGCTCAGTGTAGCACTAGAAGACATTTCAGTCAAGAAAAATGCATCACAAGAACGAAAGATGAAAGTAAACTATATAACTTTAAAAAGCCACTCAAAGTCAAAGGCCATAAAAGCAAAGCTACATTTCTCCTGTGAGTAGGTGCCAATGTTTCCCACAGCAGGGTATGTCGTAGCAGGCAGTACCAAAAACTCAAGTCCAATAGACTCAGAGGATCTGAAGATTTTCACATGTGTACGTAGATAAGCATTTTCATGCTAAATTTAAAGTTAGCCTTTAAAGTAAGTAATTTAAAATTTACGTATTAACCTTTCAGTTAATACATATTTCAAAAGATTTTAAAAAGCAGAACACAAAAAAAAAATCAAATTTTGAGTGCCATTCACAGTCTCCCCTCACTATAAAAAAAAAGCTTCTTTTCCTTTATAGGACACAATTTCTACTTTTAACTCTTATATAAAGTACTGTAATAAAAAGCAACATTCTTACTGACTGCATTCTTTATTAGATCTTGTAACCAGGTCTGTAGCCAGCGAAAAAATGTCTTCAGTAATTATGAAAGATACTCTTAAGGAAACAAAATTGAAAAGCGTGTCAATTTTCAGAGTCTTTAAATTATGTCCAAAGACCTCCCCAAGAAGGTTTAAACTGTATGGAAAACTGAACAATACAGTAAGTCTTCTCTTATTAAATATATTGAAGCTTAGAGTTTCTCTAACCACCCATTCCCTTTCCCCATAAAACAAAAAAAAGAAACATTCAGTCCTTTGAGCAAAATAAACAAATTCAAAAACAAGTCCACCAAATATTCTGACATTATATTCTCCATGTCCCATTTCCACACCCCTCTGCCCCCCACCTTTCCCAGGGCGAAAAATGTAAGATTCATTTTTAGAATTAAGAAATCATTCTACTGAGAATTTTTTATATTTTTATATATATAAATATATAAAAGTCAAACACACTGTGTAGCAGAAAACACCCGCCAAAATAAACACATCCAAGTACTGTGATGCAGATTGTGTTTCGCATCTGCACTGAAACCAACAGAAAAAGGGTCCACCAAAGCAAATTGACTAGTTGAACTTAGCCCAAATTTCAGCAGAAAATTAAAGGGGGATAGCACTCTGTAGGAAGACATGGACCCAGAAAACTATGGTGATGATAATGAGTAGTATTCAGACAAGTATCGCAAACGCAAAATATAACCTCCATGACAAGTACCTTTAATTTGGAATATCACACTCTGTTACTTTTCTTACTTGCACATACTCAGAAGACCTGGGAGTCCTGGCAGACAACAGGATGACCATGAGCCAGCAATGCACCCTTGTAGCCAAGACGACCAATGACATCCTAGGGTGCATCAAGAAGAGTGTGGCCAGCAGGTCAAGGGAGGTCATCCCTCCCCTCTACTCTGCCCTGGTGAGGCCCCATCTGGAGTACTGTGTTCAGTTCTGGGCTCCAAGTTCAAGAAGGACAGGGAACTGCTGTAGAGGGTACGGCAAAGGGCTACAAAGATGATTAGGGGACTAGACCATCTCTCTTATGAGTAGAGGCTGAGGGACTTGGGTCTTCTCAGTCTGGAGAAGACTGAAGGGGGATCTGATAAATGCCTATAAATACTTANTACGTCCAAAGATCTCTTCCAACTCCGTATCATTCTGTGATTTTCACAGTGCAAGTGATTAAGTACCATAACAGGTGCCAAGAAGGGCTGCAAAATCTCTATCCCTAGAAACACTCAAAACCAGCCTGGACAAGACCTTCAGTAACTTGATCTAACTTTGGAATTAACACTGCTTAGAGTGGAGATGTTGGATTAGGAGACCTAATTTGGGGTGTGATGTTAACATTAAAAGCCATCAACATCCAGTTTGAACTAGGAAAGTAATTTAATTTTGATCAGTGGCTTCCCAAACTATTATCAGTCAGCTGCCAAAAAAAGTAATTAAAACATACTGCCTTGGCAGTGCCAACATGAACCAACACCTTTTTTATTTGTCCTGGTGGTTAAACTTGAAGTTTTCTACAAAATGGTCACTTCTCCAAGTCACAATTACTTCTAAAAAGCCTATGTTAAGATGCAGGAAGAAAATAAAATAAAATTCAACATTAACTTCTTCTTGGACTTACATATCTGTTTTACTTCCTGATGTCCTTTCAGAAAAATTTATTAGTTCCCAAAGCATTTTTGATGTAGGTATTAATTACACCTATCTATATATATATATGTGTATCTATGCATACCTACCCAAGCACATAGAGACACACCACCACATATAGATACCAAATACTCACAACTACTAAAATTATCCAATTCCACAGATAAACCAGGGAAACGCATTCTCACTCCCAGCATGCCTTCTACTGACACTGGCAGACAACTGGGCTCCTCCAACCTTCCTTCCTTTTCCAATACTCTCCTGAAGCATCATCACAAAAAACACTCCCCCACACGTCAAACAGATACAACAGCCAAGAAAAATTCTAGGCTCAGGGAAGCTCTAAATAATCAGCATATATATATATGCTTGAAAGACTTTGATTATCTGTGATCAGAAATATCTTCCTGGTTATGAAGTTCCAACTAGTCAAATACATTGAGAATAAATGCAAGTTTATCTAAAACCAATCTTACTCCTATATTCTCCGATGTATCAAAATTGAACACAGCTAATTTTATGATAAGCAAACGCACTACCATAACTCACTGTCACCATGCAGAATGTGGTTTCAAACTATTTCAGTAATATTAATAAGCTGGCACAAAGAAAAAAATCAAAATAGACAAAAAAATAAAAAGGTGATACATAGAACACATTCTGATAATGCAACAGTAATTCCATAATTGCCTTAATGCATCAGTCAGGCATGAATGATAGTATGTATGGTAATGGTAAATTTATTTTCCTTTAAAGGAAGTTAAATTAACCATGCCTGTCCTATTGTTTAATAGGCAAGGTTCATGGTCTATAAACAATAGTTTATGCTAGCAAGTATGTAATAGGCTATATCATATTACAATGCAAAAAAATTTAATATGGTGCTTTCAGGCAAAAATCTATTCCAAGTCCAACTCCAACAACATTTTGGAGCTCACTCACTTCCAGCTGGTTTACTCCGTAAGAATCAGCTCAGTCATCACACGCCAGTGACAGTAACACAGATTACCATATTTGTCATACTGTTGCAATTGAATAAAGCCTCCAGTACAAAATAAAACTGCACTAGTATGGTGAAGTTCAAAACAAATTGTCAGAGTATTTATTTCAACTTAATAACAGGTGCTGAAAATAAAATATAAATATAGAATTGTAGAATTGCATTCTGGTGTTGGATTGCTGTACATTTGAAGTAATACAGAAGTATAGCTCTAAAATAAATGGAAATATTCACTCTGCTTTAACATTTAATTTCTAAATAATGTTCAATTAAGATGGCTACTCTAAGGCAAGTCTGAAAAGTCACTTAAAAGATTTTTAAAAGTATTTTCACAGTGAAGTTTCAAAAATAAGGTTAAGCCTTATAGTTTAGACTTCACTTCTTTCCATAAGAGTATTCACAAGACTACTAGATATAAACCAGTAAATTAACAAATTCTATTTTATATTATTTTAATTAATAAAATATATGCTAGGTAAAAAAAAGAAAAACTTGAATTCTAGCATCACTGTTATGTACTCAATCTGATTTACTTCAAAAGATTGTCATAATTCCTACGAGACTGTTGACACTGCAAGCGGGAGGAAAAAAAAAGAAAAAGGAGGTAGACTGAAGTGACACTTACCTGCAGCCCTCTTCTTCGAAGAATACTTGAATCATCCATATTTCAACTCCGCAGATCACAAATTCCTGCTAAAGCTCACTTGCTTCTGGCTAGCTTTGCTCTCTAACTGTTAAAGAAGTCCATTATTTTCAAACTTTTCTCCCCCTCCCACCCTCCCTCAATCCACTCGCTAAAAATAGGACATGGTCTNTTTCACTTGCCTGTCATGAAGAACTGCAGCCACAGTCTCTGACTATCTGGCCGTAATTTTGCCTGCCTCTTTTGTGGCAGATTTAGCAGGTCACATTAGAAAAAAAAATCTGTTTGACTTTCCTAAATCTTTTCAAGGTCGGATGCCTCAATCCCCTCACATACACAACTGTATAGAAATATATAATAACCCACGACTCCATGTAAGGCCAAAGAGTGGAACTTAATTCAGATCCCACACAGACATTTTTTCTGCTTTATTCTAATTTACTTGAGCTGTTATAAGGGATCTGCAAACTACAACAGCTGCTTTCATTTACTGTTTATAATAAGCTCACAAAATCCAGGTCACATTTCCTTTAAAAAAAAAAAAAAAAAAAAAAAAAAAACCCCCAACAAAAAACACTNATCACACTTAACTAAAAAAATCAATTCTGTGGACACACAGGGTAAAGTTCTATTTAAAATACAGAAAAACCTCCCTATGAAAAAATAGAAATTTTATTTTTCCAAATTTTGAAAAAATCCTTTACTCCTTTGAACGACAAAGCGAACGTCAGATTCTTCAGATACTGTTGCACATTCTTTTGTTTCTGCTATCTCTGAGGTATGCTGCTCTCCTTCTCCTATGCAGCAGACACGCCACATTCTTTAGTTCATTGCTGAGATCTCGCGACTCTCATGTGCTGACGGGTCTGGAACACATGTTGCAAGTTCCAAATGGTTAAAAATTCATTCACCTATTCATTACTGACAGAGCTGTCTTACGAAGCCCTTCCCTTTTCGTCATCCACAGCAAAAAGGAAAAAAAAAAAAAAAAGAGCCCCAGTTCAGCTGAGGCTTTTTCAGTCTGTCCTGCAGTTTCTTTTTTCCAGCTCCCTTCACGCAGGCAACTCCTGCAAGGTCAAAAAAGGCTTTGCCTCTTTATGTGCAGTATTCCAATCACATTTTAAAATGAACTGTTAGCCCATGTTGAAAAATAAACGACAACGCTTCACACCATTTCAAAAGCAATATAAATCTAGGTATTTTCATTCCACTATTAGTTAAATTACTGAGCACGTCAAGGAGCCTTTGTCCTACACATGCCCTTTCTATATTAAAAAGGAAAAAAAGGAAATATTGCAAATATAACAAACAGCCTACTGCTGCAACGACCTTCAATATTTTTTTTCTAGCAGAAAGCTAAAGCAACAGATTTCATCTCCTGATAAAAGCTTAGGAAGAGCCAATTTCTAAGTTTTCAATATAAACACTCTATTTACAAAGAACCTAACTTCAGCCTCTGAAGGATTTCACAAGGTATGAAAGAAATCAAACTTCATCAAGAGCTGTGTTTATGAGGGGATTTCAGCCAGACATCCTAAAGTGTGCAAATGCAACAACAATGAGAGCCCGGACCGTAGGCTGCCTACCACAGCTTGATGAAGTGCTCCTGTTCCCACAGTTATGACAGCTGCAAACCAAAAAAAATCATAAAAAAAAAATTAAAAGTCTCAATGCAAGCACACAGGTTGGTGGTGCTTAAAGGAATATATATTTACAGGGAAATCTTTAGCTGATCTTCATGCTAAGTGACCGAGTCACATGAGCTAAACACATCATTGTAAAGTCAGCTGAAAGCAGATACAACTCAATCCCATTCACCAGGCTTTTTCTGATCCTCCGTGGAGCGAGTGTGGTCTTTTATTGTGAGTAGCTAATAAATCCTCATCTTGCCGATACCTCCTTCCATCTGCCGTTTTAAACAACTGAATGCTGAATTAGGTCTGCAGAGTCTTTGTGAGCTCCCCAACAGGGCAAGCAGCCACACAGAGCCTGAGCAGGCAGCTCATTTGCATGGAGTATACTGTACCATATAAAAAGCAGCGCGCTAGTAAAAACAACTCAATGAGCCACTTGATTTTAAAGGAACAGTATCTTCTTTTGCAAATATAACTGCAAAACAACAAGCCACGCACGAAACTCCGCATGAGAACTTAAATACGCATCACCAGGGAGAACAGCAATATAAAAATACAGATAAAACTCTGTTTAACCACAGACTGAAACATAAGATGAACATATTTCTTCACTGTGATAATATTTATGATGTGATTCAGCATTACTTTCTATATTTTGCCACCAAATAAGCTTCTCAGAAAAACATTGCATAGACTAACTTTGTTTATCAGACATTAGCATCAAATAAATACTGCTTTTACTTTTAGCATCTCATAGAAGCAAAACATTTCGGCACGCATACTCAGATGTATTACATGCTTTTTGCAGTTTATTTTAGTTTATCAGAGATCTTAGGAATATTTATATTAGACCACACATGAACTGGATCGTTGATCTTACCTCTTCTGACTAAGATGACCAACATTAAATAACACATACTGTGAGAGGAATCAAGGAGTCTTAAAAACTATGCAATACTATTTACGTTACATTTTCCTCCTGAAACAGCTATTAAATGAAAAGGTTTAAGCCTGATAACACTACTATATAACACCACTTATTTCTAGAATGTAACTGAAAACATTCTCATTAGCACATACACATCTAATCCTTCCTGGATTATTTACCTTAATCTTCAGACATTGTCAATTCTCAAAATGTCTTCACAAGTGACTTAAAATTGATTGAGGCTGGCACGAGTCTCAAAATACCATGAGAATCATCTGTTCTCTTCCAAATTTCAAGCTTTCTTGGGGAGAACGCTTTCAAATTGGCTGCCTGCCACGCTTACCCAGTTTCTGGGGTAGGGAAGCCAATCAGGGCTGCTGCAAAAAAGCAGGCATGGTTTTTCTTCTAGCTTCCCTCTTCTCCTTCCCTTCTTCAGAGGAAACAATTCTTATTTTAGTAAGTCAGATCAAAACCCATCACCACCAATATCCCAAATGTGGTGACCCTTTTCCTCCCTCCTATTTAACCATTAACATTCATTCGCTCTCCCTTTTTCTTCCTTCAACAAAATCTATCACAGAAAAGCAATGAGGAAAAAGGGTGGGGGAGAATCCTTAGGACCAAACTGCATCAAGGAAAAGACAAATGGAACTGAAAAGAGACTCTCTGGTGTGGAATTTTATTATTTTTTTTTCCCAAAATACTACCTTTAGAGATTTGTCTACCATTTCAAGATATTATATCATCCTTAGACATTCATTTTAACATCTTAAAAGGTCCCAAATAAGTCTCCAGTGAATGTAAGACACTTCGCAAAGAGATATATTACTGAAAGCTATTAAAGAAACTAAAGTACATCATTTTATCAATTATATAAAAAGTTAACCATAAAACAAATTTCTCAAACAGTCTTCAGATGCAGACAGCATTTACAAGAGGTCTAATAAAACATCTGTTTATAAGAGGAAAAATTCAAAATATGGAAGCCATGTAATATTTGAATCATATAAGAATTAAAATATATACCTTACCACTCAAGTAAAAAGCAATTAGGGAGATAACAAGAGGGTATTCAACGTTTGTTCACCAGTAACATCAGTAAGCTCCTAACACAATTTTTCCTCCATCAAATTAACAAATCTGGGGAAAATTTTGCTTTGCTCTGCAGTAAGGAGAAAAGATAAAAGGTAGTGTGCTACTGGGATCATTTGGATGCAGGCCAAACAGTTCCTCTTTGGCTGCAGCTCGCTCTCTGAAAAAGCCATTCAATCTTGATTTAAAGACATCAAGAAATGGAAAGAGCCGTGAACTTCCGGTAAGTGTGTTCCTACAATGGGTGGTCTGATAAGTAGGGAAGGAAAACTTATCAGCTTGCCAATACTAGGATGAATTAAATGAAGCTAAGAGCAACTTCTTTCCTTGAAAGGAGGTAGTGCCTTAAACAATAGCCACATTGGGCTATTTCTTGCTGTAAAAGGCTGTGGGGGAATGGAAACTGCAAGCATGGCTAAAAGCTTTTGGACAAATTCATTGAAGAATCTGCCAAGAACTCTTAAAAGAGAAAAACATACCGAAACTGACCCAGAGTCACAAACAGCTGCAGGTGTTGTGGAAAGGGACCCTGCCTTAGACACCTGCTATCCACTGCCATCAGAGATAAGCTCATGGGCTCGCCCAGTATAATCAGTCTATGCTTTTACTTAAGTAGAAAGTACAAAGGTAGCGCTTGCTGAGGGTAGCAGTGCCTTGCATCCTAAAAAGTATCAACTCCACAAAGGAACTCAAGAGTAACAGTGAAGTCCTGAACTGAAAAAATAATTCTAAAAATAGCGCCATAGCTATGACAGTTCATGTAAGCCCTGAACAGACCAAAAGAACTTGCATGTTACAAATGAGGGATATTGTCTCTATAGAAGGCATCCATGAGATCATTATGGAAAATAATATCTATGTTTCAAGACGAGTATTGATAACATGGCAAGTGAGTACTGATAAACTGAAAGATCCAAAAGAAATGTTTCAGGTGGGAAAAAAAAATCAGACTTCAACAACTCAATCTCTTTTAATTGTCATAGGAAAGACCACAAGTATGGCAAGACATTCAATAATAATAAGGGGACCTGGAATTTTACTCCTTACACACTAGAAGGCAACCAGCCCCAACCTCTCAGAGCAAAACTCTTGGGAGAGGTCTGCGCATAGATTTCAGTCAGCATTTCATTTCTATTGAGAAGTAGTCTCATCCATGATTCAGAGCTCATTGTACTGCCTGCTACTAAGATCTGTTCCTTCTCTGTCTTGTAGAAGAAAAATCTGAGCAGTTAGAACAGTTCCAGTAACTGTCTGAAGATGACTGGATTTTTCCATCCGCTAACTTCAGTATCATCAAAGCAACAACTCTTTCAGTTCTTCTGTAGCCCACAGGTTTCTGAATAGCACCAGTGGAAGATGACCAAAGGCATATCAATTTCAGAGTTAGAAAAGCAATGACAACAAGAAATCACCATGAAGTAGTGCAATTGTTCCTACGTACAATACATCTCACCAACAAAAAAAAAAATTGAGAAATCATTAGTAAGCTATTATCCTATTACTCAGATTTTCTGATCACCAAAGCAACTGAAAAGAGGGATAAATAAGAAAGGAGCCTGTATCTACTATATTAGAGTGCACATACATGCACAAAGACATATCTGTGTAGAATCATGACTGATCTTTGAGCTGAGTTCAGCTTGCTTGTTGTACTATCTACACTGAATATAAAATACCTTCTACGTATCTTAAATTGTAATTGAAGCTTGAGGCATATTGCAAGAATCACTCAACATTCACAGAACAAGTTTAATCCAGTTTATTAAGAATTAACTAAAATATGCAGAAGAGAACAATTAATTTTTTTCTATCACTTCCTATTCCTTTCAGGCTTTTAGTGCTGCACCCTGCCATCTTTTGTGGGCAGAGCAGAAACCATCAGTAAAGATTGTACTAAGCAATCAAATAATTCATTACTTTGTGGATCAAAAATTTGTGTACTCTCTTATATCTTGTGTACCATAAGACCACTTATGGTATTTTGTAACTATTGTTATTTTGTATTAACTACAGAAACACCAGAAAGACTGAATGCAACTGGCATCCCATCATGGGAGATGTGGTGTGAAGGACTTCATCACTGGATCATCCTATCGTGTAATGTTGAAGACCCACTTGTACTCTGCCATACAAGAAGAGTACTCTCATGTAAAAATCAAGATTAAAAAAAATCCAACAGATTTTCAACTGTATGCAACAATTTTTAATATCAAGAAACTTTTCAGAACAATCCTCTGATCTAAAGTACTGAGAATCAAAATCCACATTTTTCATGATTCAAAATTTCCTACTCTATTTAGTCAAAACTAAAAGCAACAGACATCAAGCTGTGGCAAACCTTAAAGTTATAACGTTTCCTTACATAACATATTGTTTGCTGGGAAAAAAAAAAGATCACCCTCTGAAAGACTATCAGCTGACAATTTCACTGGATTTTTCTTTTTAAGTCTTTTGTGACATTTGTCTGTGCAACCAAGATGAGCCAAATGTTTCACTGTCAATTTGAAACTTAAGTGTTTGGTTTTTGGGGTTGGTATTTTTTTATTATTATTTATTTTGATCAAGTTATGTTTATCTGGAGATTTTACAATGTGTCCCTTTGAGAGAAACTGACAGACTATTGAAACAAGGAAGGTTGATGAGGTAACTTGTTTAAAAGAGAGAAGAAAAAAAAAAACAACAAAAAACAACACAAACCAAACAACTTGGCAGTCAACCTAAGGAAACTCGCCTGACAGCTTGTCTGATTTCCTTCTGGATTCCTTGCCTATTTACAAGATTCAGTTTGATAAACTAATGCCTTTGGAGCAAAGCTGTGCATGAACAATGAACCATAACAGGAACTCATTCTGAACCCCAACAAACTCTGCTTACGAGGCTTGGTCCCAGGGAGAAGAAATGTTGGGAAAAATGTCGAAAATCCTCAAGGTTTACACAATGATCAGGCTTTAACAGTGCGTTTTCTGTTTCCAGTTTGTTAGGTTTAGATTCCTGGGCAAGACAGCCCCATCCCCCCTCATGCAATCCATGCTGAAAGGCGGCACACCCACTAATCTGCCATACAAATGGAAATTTGCTGTCGACAAGGGTGGAGGAAAGAGTTCATTCATCTACAGACCCACTGCATTCATACTGTACCATAGAAGGCATATTCAGAAGAGACACCAGCTTCCAGGCAGAAACAAGTTACCCGGCTCAAGGCCCTTCGAAAACTAACATCTTTGGAAAGGATTCTTCAATTAAACTTTGATATTTATGGAAGATGTTGAATTCACTATCCAAATATTCTCGTTCTTTAGTTAAACTGGTATTGGAACAGAATGGAAACCAGCTTCTCTGATGCTATATTTCAAGTACAATACCATTTTTAAAAGAAATACTCTTTTTTCAATAGACAAAGAAGTCTTTTTCCAATATATGCCGCAAATATAAACCTGAATAATTAGAATTTATGTTTAGTAAAAATTTAGATGACATTACCAAAATCAGGATTCTCTTACTTTTTTTTTAATGACAACCCTCATACTTTAGAGACATTCTGACTTAAACCTGAGCAGTGAATACCTCTAATCAGAATGGCAATAAAACAACCAAAGCTCAAGGACCCAATACCAGTTATTGTTTGTGTTTCCCTAGTGATTTGTCATTCTGGACACTCAGTTCATCAGAACTAACACTTGATACTTCACAAAACAAGGAACCTCTTCTATTACACTGGCATAGCATTTACAAATAATGAATTAAACAGTCAACATAGTTAATAGCAGAAAAAACATGACAGGTAACACCTGATTTTTCTTTAATTATTCTTCTCAGAACAGAGCCTGCATCACTGAATATATTTTTCCAATTTAATCCACATGCAATTCCAATATACCTTGAATTTTACCTTGGTTTTCCACTGACAATAAAGTGCTTGGACAAGACCAAGCCGATAAACATTCAAACACTGCCGCTGAAATAAACACTTGAAGATAAGCCAAAACACTGAGTTAGGGGATGTTACTCCCCCCTACTCTCCTCTAAGAGACTAAGCTTACACTGATCTAGCAAGACAACACACAGCAGTTTTTCTCTAATGGATTCTGACATTTTTATTCTTCAATTTCTGGTCTCAGACAAATTTCGCTATTCATTTCTCACAATTCTGTCATCTCCTTAAAAGAGTAGATAAGTTAAGAGCTGTTGGTTTTTTATAGATATCCCTTTTCCCAACATTTATCCACTAAACTAGAACAAAAACTGAAAGATGAAAGAATAAAGTCATTCAGGATTTCAAAGATTTAAAATGCAACAAGAAGTATTTTTTTTATTCTTCCTCTTCTTCAGAATCTGTGTCAGACCTTCAGACCTCCCATTTTCAATGAGTTCTCCTGTTTGTTTCTTTTCCCTTTAAAAGCTATTTATCCTCAAAAAAAAAAAAAAGCATATGTATAATAATAGTTTGGCATTCCCTCAAACTTTTTTTTTGGTTTTGTTTAACAGAACCTATTACATTCACTCAAAGGAGAGGAAACCAAAGACAGCAAGAGGTGTTGACTTAGAGCCTCAAAGAATATTTCTCAGAGGAAAAGCGTGACATTATTTTTAAAAGGCATGTGAAAACAGCCTCTTTCCATAAAACTAGCAGGTAAAAAAATGCTTGGATTTCGAATTAAAATGCAAAAAGTAAAGATTTTACATTTCTTTAGTTATAGTTACATTTTACTCCAAATTCCATTCAAACACAAAATCCTTACGCGTGACGCTACGATACTGCCATGTCCAGCTACAAACATTTCATAAAAACAAATGATGCTCGTTACAGCAGAAATATATTTACAATATATGTTCTTTAAAGCGTTCAGACATCCTACTGAAATCCTAATATAACAATGATCTCAGCAGGCAAAACATTTTGTTCTTAGATTACCAGTAAAAAATTTAAACGTTATTTTCATGCATCATTTGAATTGTCACCTGGGCTTTTGTCTCAAGAACTGACAGAGAATATCTATGTGTTAATTGAAACAAGCAGTATGCAATCCACAGGACGTCTTTAGCATATGTTTCCTTCCAAGCGCTGACATGAGCTTTCTTGGATTTTTCAGCACTAGTATCTAATGTTTCCATTTTCAAGCTAAAAATATAAACAAAAACATCTTACACGTTTACATATATATATATGTATAT
>VXBW01000948.1:0-27268 GCA_013400375.1 Thinocorus orbignyianus
CCATCACTTCCCTGCTCCTCCTGCCGCCCCAGGAAATGGGCTCTTTGCAAAGCTTTTCCGCTTCTGCTCAGGCAAATGCCACAGCAGCAGCTTAGCTCTGCAGCTTTGCACTTAATCATCTCAGCTGTTAAAAAAACCAACAAAAATAAAGTGTGGTGCAGCAGAAGGATGCCTGCCTTTTCTTTATACTATTGTTCATCTAAGAAAGGAGTATGTGTCATCCCCTCCTGGCTGGTCCAGAAGCTAAGTCCTTTTCTTTTCTCCCACAAAGTGAAACTAAGCTGATAGAGCAGAATGAAGACCAGAAGAAGTTCTGCGTACAGTGAGACTGCCTTGAAAGCTGGAAAAGACTATGTTGGAAGGGGGAAAGGTCTTCCATCTGCACAGCTTGCTCGTAGCCCTGTCTCACCGGCCAAATCACAGTTTTTAAGGCAAAAGACAGATTTTGTGCTGAACAACGATGCAACAACACCCAGGGAACAAGGGATATATGAACATAATAAAACAGGTCATTGTACAGAGTGTGTTACTCTCAGCATTTCAAAGATTCAATATAGATATGATCTGGTTTATGTATTGTTAGTGCCCATCCACTGCATTGTCCCCAGCATGGGAGAAACAAGGAGGTGATGGTATCCCTCTTTGGTATCCTTTTCCAAATCTTCCCCAGCCTGCTGAGCAAAATCTCTGATTTACAAAACACCAGATGGAAAGCTTCATAAATTCATAACAGAATAGTGACTTTACTTGTACCAGGAGTGTGTCTTTTTGAGCTGTTTTGTCTATGTGATTGTCATTCTTGGGGTGGTAGCCTCTCACATTTCTGAGGGTCTGACTTGACAGACTGCTGCTGGCCCACACATGTGCTCTGCGTGCCCTTGCTGCCACCTTCTCCCTGAAGGCATTAAATATGGAGCAGTCCCATCTGCCATTGCATTCTTTTGCCATGTATAATCCAGAATAACAGGACTCTGTAGCAGTGGGGAAGGAGAACAGGTTGCGGAGCACAAAAATAAAATTTGAAGGATTTCTTCAGAATCCAACGACTCGTCAGTGCTGTTTCTGCAGGTAGCTGTGATATCAGTGCTGGTCAGGAGAGACAATAACATTCAGCATTTAAATACCAAGACAATGTTCAGCTTCAGAGACTAGCAAAAGTTTTGCAGAAGACAGATCTAACTATAGAAAACATAAAATTGTACACCTCCTGCATCTGTTTCCTTAGATGCCTGATAAAATGACGTGCTGGGGTTGAGACCTTGAGTCGATCAGCATAGTACGTCCCAGCCTTTTGGGGATGTGCAGGGAAGGTGCAGATAACCGATCTTTTTTCTCTTTTTCCTCCTAGATTAACAAATTCCCCAAGCACATGAGAGGATATGATGCTGTCGGGCACGCCAGAGGACCTATGTCAAAAAGGCACAGTGTCACATTTGGGTGAATAAGATGAGATAATGCAGGACAACTGCTTTCATGGCTGTGGTGCACAAGAGCTGGAGGTTGAGATGATGACCTTCAGGACATTCTGCAAGATTCGACTGCTTACCCTACTCTTTTCTGCAGGTGTGAGGAAGGGTCATAAAATTTATTGCGTATGTTTTGTTGAAGTTGGTAATTTTTTGGTGTGTGTAGCTCACCTGCAGGATGATATGAGTCCATGAAAAGTCAAAATGTATCATTGCGTTCAGATGAAGGGTTCCGTCTTGGTTTTGCTAAAGGTAAAGATACAAATCACAAGTGCATTTTATAACTTTTGGGGTATTATTAAAAAAATTATTTTTGTCTTATGTCTTTTTCTACATATTTCTTAAAAACCCGAATAAAATTGTGGGAAAGCCTGGATAATATATTGGAATAGAATTTGTAGGATCTTATTCCAATTAATGTATTGATGTTTTTACTAATAGTAGATGTCAGTTTGAATAAAAGCAGAGAATTCAGTTGGCTGGTGTTACACTAATCTATAAGTATTCAAAAGCAGTCACAAAAATACAAAAGAAATATTCATAAAGTTTAATACAAATAAGGAAATTAATACACAAACCTAATGTGAAAATGCATTATTTATCACACAATATATTTTTTCTATTTTGAAAGTGTGTCATCAAGTCAACAGGCAGAGTATGTATCTTAGATGATTGGTTGTATATACCAAAGAATGAACATCAAGATAAAGAGTATAATAATCTTCATATATTAAAGCCTGTTAGGTAGTAAAAATAAGGCACAAATACTAAAGAAAGCCTTTGATATTATACAGCAAGACCATCAGGAGTTTCCAGAGCTCATTGCAGGAAAGCACAAAGAAACAGTTAGCTTCATTAGCCCTACAATATAGACAATTAACAATAATTTTGGATAGATATTTTTCACCATTTTACACTCAACCACGTCATGCATTTTTGGAGGCACAAGCATATTTAACGGGGACATTTCACACAGAATTAAACGCACATGTCAATTAAACAGTCCTTAAAACATCTTACGTCAGTCTAACTGAGATCAATTTTAGGTACAGCTGTCAGCTAAACAGAGGAATCAAAATTATTGACAGGGTTTACTTTGTAGTTCATGCAAGTTCGTTTTCCATTGACTTGGCTGTCATCTCTGCATCGTTGCTGTTTCTCTTTTCCAGAAAAGGTCTGTTCTGTTCCAGCAGCTGTAGTTTTGTACGATGCCATCGTAGAGCCTCAGTATTCTTTCCAGTAAAGAGATTCCTCCAGCTCAATAACACTTTACTCTTGGTTTGTTTGATGAGGCTGAGGTCAGGAAACAAAAGGATTTTGTTCTCCCGATACTGGATATTGCATTGCTGGAGTTGCTTTCAGCAGTCTATCCTGTTCTCCTATTTCAAACTTAGATGAAATAAAAACACTCCCACTGTCATTTGCAGTCACATGCTCCTCCTCGCTGGTATCCTACAGCGCTTTTCCACGGAAAATATGTTCTTCCCTGATATCACTTTCCAGAGGTTCAGCAGGGAGTTTTAATAATAAATGAAATGGGATCTATCTGGCCTGTCCCAGAGGGGAAGCAAAGGCTGTGCAGAACTTCAGACCTTGTTTGTTTTTCAGCTGCTTTCTCCCTTCTGTCTAGCGACACGCATTTCACAAAGCCACACAGACACCTTGGACACCTCCTCCACCTTCAGCCCATGCAATTTTAAAGTAACTATTAAGCTCTTTGCCTCCCCTTATCATGGAAATAGGAGTTTTCAGGAAAGAAGTAGAACAGAAACTACTTAATTATCTTACCAGAGTGTGGGTAATGTGCTTCTGACACAGCCCAGACCACACCACAGAGAGGCCTCAGTATGTACTTGTTGTCTAACTCTCTGTGATATCTGATTTGCCAAGTACTTTTTAAAAATGATGTATTCAGAAATTATTATTTTCATACCATGGGTCTTTACTAACAAACTGCCTGTTTGGAGAGATAGAACCAGACTTTCATCATGGCAAAATTAAATCTATAATAGTTTTAAACAATATTTTGCCTTTATTTCTTATACAATACTTTAGAGACATAGTTTAATACTAACTGAAAAAAACAAACAGTCAAGGGCTACACCACCACCCACAACATCTGTACTTTGCTTTAATTTTGTAAACATTTGAGAATAAAGAACAGTCACAATAATGTACTTAGTTTCTCTTCACAAATACCATCTTCTTTTTCCCTTACAGTTTGACAGCGGATTACTGTGCTGCAAGTAACCATTGATTAGATCCTTCTGCCTGCTGACTGTAAGCACGCTCTTCCTTAAAATCCTTGCCAGGAATTCTGGCCAGAGAAGACTCCTCTGCAACTGTGCCAGGCTTATCTCCTTGTTAAGAGAACTGTGCGAGGCAGAGTACGCATTGCATGCACTGTATGCATCGCATACATTGAGATACAGCTGTGTGCATTTCAGTAGAGATCACAGAAGCCCGTGCAGTTGCTCTGTACCTAGACAGCACAGGCATTACCTCAGTGAGCTTCTGCAGGAATGCTCATGCTTTCCACAGGCAAAGTGGTCATCGCATCCCAAACTGTCGATATGGTTGAGGACTCTGACAGAAAACTTCCCTTTACATTCAACAAGCTTACTACATACCTGGATAATCTGCCACGTATGTGTTTCTGCTGCATCATTCCGTTGTTCATTACATGATGAGCATGAAACAAATTTAAATGAACAGTCAGGATAATCTACTACCATTTTCAGAATTTTTAGCAAAGATGTGTTTTCCCGTAGGTTTTTCACAACAGAACAAATTTGTAAGCTTATGTTGCCCTGCAGGTAAAGATTTTCTGGCTGCAGAACCTCCCTGGCTGCCCATTAGAGAAGCAGAGGGAGGTTTTAATTCCGTTTTGTAACATGCCATGTCCTTGTGTTAGTCTTGAGATCTGCAAAATATTTGGAGAATATGTCCTTGTAGACCATCATCAGCTTCTCCATCACAAGATTTCTGATCTTTACTCTTCATCTCTACAGTTGAAATAGTGTTAACCTTTATACACACATTAGTGTATAAAAATGGTAGATGGGTTAAAATATTTTTTTTTCCAGAAATCTAAAGACACAACAGCAGTCTTTTGTCTTTCCCAAACTTTTCTTTTGACATGCTTGCTAACCCATAGTGTAAATATCTCAGGATTCAACATGATGAGAAATGTACTTCTCATGTGAATTTTTAACACTGCGTGCTGGATAAAGTAGATGAAATGTTATTTTGAGATCTGAAATGATCATGTTCTGAAGTGCAGTTGTCTGCACACGTGAGAAAAAGAAAAAAAAAAGCTGACTGATAGCAATACCATTGCAAATAAAAGCTCAGGAAGGAATTCTTTTGTTGGATCATCCCTGTAAAAATAGGAATACATTTTTTCTGGATACGTGTTGTTTTATTATTTGAATTATTTATACATGCATGTTACATTTCACCAACAGGAAAAGTAAGCAAGAATAAGGACAAAGCATTAAAAGGCCTTTAATTGGAGGTTGCTGACAGACAAGTTTTGATGAGTCAGATACAGGATGAGCAAGTTTATTTGCTGCTAGGAAGAGGTTCACATCTGTTTGGCATAGTTGAGAGATGTCCTTATAAAGTCCTTGGTCATTTTCCTGGGAACGTAGAGCTGCTGGCATAAAGACTCTAGGTACATACCACACAAGTCTCTTTTAACTTTTTATGGCACTGGGAGTCCACTTCATTTTGTTTCACATTCTATATTTAACCCTGAATCAACTCCATGGACTTCAGCAAAGTTTTTCTCGCTCATGCCATGGATGGATATGGTTCATTCTGTTTGACTGAAATTCTGCTTTGACCTACTGCTCCTCTAAGAAACACTTCTGAAGATATACATGTGTTCTGGAGTTTCCACTTCATTCTGGCCCCTACAGATGTTTGTCCTCTGCAGCTCGGCCCTTGCTGCTCCCTGATGACTAGGGACCAGTCACTGGTAAAACAACAGCATGGTCACTCCAAGAAAGGTGAAAATGCTTGCAAAACTGATTCTGAGTTATATGCATGCTTTTATTTGCTGGGAATCCTTTAGAAAACAACCTTAGAGTGGTCAGAAGGACTCCCCCATCCTCCCTAGCATTATGAAAGCAGCATCACACAATGTCAGCCAAAAATAAGACAGTGCAGTTCTGGGATTCCTACGAACTGCTTAGCTGATAGTTCATGTTCTGTGAGTTGTCAGAGCTAAGAAAAGACTGGGAGAAGTATCATTAGGCTTTAACTGAAAGTGTTTCGAGTAAATCAAAGCATTGTTAAGGACAGATTTAACTGTCATGATGTAACTATGGGAGAAATGTTGTTGTACAGATGGTTTTTTTACCATCATGATGAAGGTTGAGAGTGCTAACAGGGTAGGCTATGAGGAGAGGAGAAAGGACTTAAAAAGTCCTTTAGCCCATCGCAATAAATCTGCCTCTGACACATGATAAACAGATGATCTCTAACTCAAAGAATTCATAAACTTGCATCTGCAAACTGAGTAGAGTCGAATAATGATTCAAACTGCCAACAGAAGAACATTTGTTTGAGTTTCATTTTGAAACACGTCTGAAAGCAGTCAGTACCAGCTAGGATTTCTCAGCTCCCAGGGGTGACAGGTATCTATTATTGCTGGAAGAGATGAGCTGTGGCAGAACCATCTCTTAATATGGAAACATTAATCCACATTCCATTCATTCAGAATGAGAATTGCTCATATAAAATGAAAATGTCCTGCTCCAGCTGCTAGAAGTCTGAAACTAACAAGAAAGATTTTGTATTAGATTAATTCTGAATGTCTTCCCATTGCTATGACGTTTTGAAACAACATTTATTTCATATATTTTGGATGATCATACGTTCAATCACCTTCTGAAAGACATATTTCTTCCTGCCTTGTCCACACACATACACACACCCCCACTGCTCTAGGACAGTTACTCAGAAATATTTATCTTGGTATGAAAATACACAGAGCAAAGCCTATCAGCAAGAATAATCGTATTTAATGAATAGAATGTAGAATCAAAAATGTAATGTGCCTTACACAGTTCTTCCTATGTGATAATGACCAGCAGGTCACGGGAGGTGATTCTCCCCCTCTACTCTGCACTTGTGAGACCCCACCTGGAGTACTGTGTCCAGTTCTGGAGTCCTCAACATAGAAAGGACATAGAACTGTTGGAACAGGTCCAGCGCAGGGCCACCAAGATGATCAGAGGGATAGAGCACCTCTCCTATGAAGACAGGCTGAGAGAGCTGGGGCTGTTCAGCCTGGAGAAGAGAAGGCTCCGGGGAGAGCTTATTGCAGACTTCCAGTATCTGAAGGGAGCCTACAGGAGAGCTGGAGAGGGACTCTTTGTCAGGAAATGCAGTGATAGGACAAGGGGTAATGGTTTTAAATTGGAAGAGGGGAGATTTAGATTAGATATTAGGAAGAAGTTCTTCCCTGTGAGGGTGGTGAGGCACTGGAACAGGTTGCCCAGAGAAGCTGTGGCTGCCCCATCCCTGGAAGTGTTCAAGGCCAGGCTGGATGGGGCTTTGAGCAACCTGCTCTAAGGAGAGGTGTCCCTGCCCATGGCAGGGGGGTTGGAACTTGATGATCTTTAAGGTCCCTTCCAACTCTAACCATTCTATGATTCTATGATTCTATAATCTAGCAAAATTCTTCCTACATGATGATCTAGCAGAAGTGTTATTTTTCTGTCCTTAAATGTAAAGATACAAGCAAGAATTCTTGAATTTGGAATATTAGGGTTGACTTAACACTAGTACAATTATATTTTCTGAATGACCTCGTTTAATGTCACTGTGAATGTGGTGAAACCAGTTGTCTGCTTAGCACAAATGACTTGTAAGGTAGGGTGGAAATTCCCCAAAGGACCATGTAGTTCTCTTCCACTAAAGGAAAAAATTCTGCCACGGGAGCCAGTGCCTGCAGGAGTTTCCGCAGGTTAAATACTTTATACCCTTTTCTGAAGGAATATCAGTGCTGCAGGTTAAGAACTTGAGGCTCTAGCTCTCAGTTTCCACAGGAGTCTGTGGAACCCCACAGAGATCCTGTGCTTTTATAAGAGCTATAAGACTTCTGTTGCTCATCTACTGCTACCTAAAAACACAGTTAAAAGTACCAGCTGTCTGCTTATAGATACCCGTATAACTGCATGCCTTTAAAAAGTGTGGAAAAGGTATCAAAGAAAAAACAATCAGCATATGGTAATTTCCTGTACCATTCTCCACTGCGTACAAGGAACTAGGTGAAACACATTCTTTTTTTCCTCTAAAACCATATTCCCGTGATAAAATTTTTTGCCAAATACAGGTCAATTCAAGGAGTTGATTTGGACTTTGAAAAACTAGATCTAGTCACTTACACAGTTCCCGTCCAGTTAGTTCATTATAGTCTTTTGAGATTCAGTTCTTTGTATTGGAACTGATTGCCAGTGGACCAGTAGCAAAGAATCCATATTTCAAAGAAGAAAATCCACAAATTCATTATACAGGATTAATTTACAGTCCTAATAGTTCAACAGTTCCATATTGGCAAATTGAATGCATGTCATTGAACTCATTGAAGTAAAATGAAGTTCAGCATAACTGTTACTATCCTAACTGTTGTGCCCAAAGGTTCTAGCAAGGAGGAGGAACCCCTTTTGGGGCCTGTTGCCATGGGAAGTCAACGTTTCTTGCAAAAGCCTTCTGATCCTGCAAAGGGCTATCTGAGTGCTCTAATTATGTTAATTAGATTTATTAATGTACTAAACAGGGAAGATGTTTAAGAGAGGAAAAGAGAACAGTATCATGTTAATGTTAAATGAATACCAAGATTCACCTGTTATGTTAGTGGTGGCTGTCACCAGTAGTACACGTTAACTAATTCTAAGCGGAGCTATGTCTTGGACACTTAATTTGTTTCCTCCTCTATATTACATTCATTATTTCCTAATCACCTTCACACAAAGGCATTGCAAAGTTCAGTTGAGATGTCTCTTTGACATAGTGTGTCTAAAACCGTTATGCTAATATAACTCTAACATTTTTTGTATTCCACTTTTAATCGAGATTTCAATAACTTGTATTTAAACAACATGTAGATGCGGCTCTTAGGGACATGGTTTAGTGGTGGACTTGGTAGTGTTAGCTTAATGGTTGGACTTGATGATCTTAAGGGTCTTTTCCAACCTAAATGATTTTATGATTTTACGACTTGATTACAGCTAGTACCATACCAGAGTGTCTCAGCCTTACCTCTAAAAATTACAATGATTTACAAGTAATTTTCTTGGATTGTGTTAGTGTTTTAACTAGTCAAGATTTTAAGAGTTTCTCAGCGCAAAGGAATAAAAATTGTCCTGGGACGTCAGGAAGAAGCACTAACTTGGGCAGAATTGTATCATAAGTAGAATGTCTTAAATCAGGGCAGTAATTTGAAGCTGTTTGGTCTGTAAAACAACCTTTATGCATGTGGCATACAAATATCTAGGTCCTAAGTCTGTATGATTGTATGCAGCTCAGTGATACAGAGCACATACCTTTATGATACACAGGAAAACAAGATGTATATTAGGAAAAAGGCTAAAGTGGCAAATATCAGCCAAAACATCATGTATTAGCCTGACATTTAGCATGAATAAAGATAAAAAGATGCAAGATAAAAAAAAACTCCTTAAAATATAGTTACAACAGAACAATTATTTTCAAGACTTCTGTATAGTACTCTCCTTTAAACACTTGAATGGATATTCATACAAAATTACAAGTGAAAACGAGCACTCAGTTAAAATGCCTGGTCAAATTGTCACTTGTCATTGCATTATTATATAAAATGAATTAGCAGGCTCCATTAGTTCACCATTTTGGCATAGCTTTCATAATTCCTAGATGTTTTTAACTGCCACAGATGTCTATAGAATATTATTTGTGCTAGGCAGCTGCATATCAGCTGTAGAGGACAAGACAAAAACTTAAATAATTTTACTGTAATAAAGTAAAATTCTTAAAAGGAATTAATTTTGTTGCATTTGCCATTGTCTTGGATGTCAAGTCATTTTAATGAGTATGACCAGTTTTAAAAAATACACAATAAAAGAAAAATAATACCAGCTCCTGAGTGAAGATTTCAATCTTTCAGTCTTGTCAAAAACAATATTCCAAATAATCATGTTTATTTTCTTTTAAAAACCCCACTACTCTCTCAAATGTCAGTTTATATTTGATAGTACAGGACTGACTTGAGTTTAAGGAATATTTGATATTAGATACAAAAAACCCTGCACATTATATAACAATAGATGTGATTATTTCCTCATCTATTACATAACATAGTTTTTCAAATACAAAATGTTAGAAAAAGCTTGTCCATCTGAAATGTGGCTGGTCTCAGCCTTTACAATGGCCCAACTTATACATTCTTATAGCAACAGTATAAATGCTCTCTATAAAAAAAGATTCATGATTAATATAGCAGATAAAATCAAGATCCAAAACTGCACCCTGTTATGCTTATTATAGAGCTTCTATCATGTGAAGCCAATCTTAAATCCCATCTCCAGTGATCTAAACATCTATTGACTTCTGAAGTAAATAGAATAATCAGTGCTGACGGCACAAACTTACTTTGAAAATGGATTTAACCTGTACTTATCCTGTAGGTTTACACCTCTTTGGGGTTTAGCTTCTTCTGAGGCAATATCAGGGCAAAAATGATAAGACTTGGTCTTCTAATCCCAGCGAGGCAAGCAACCCCAGAAATAATAGTTTAAACATCTCTTTCTTCTGTTACTGATGACAGGGAACTCCATGTTCCCAGTGCTAAGTGAACACAGCAGTTCTTCCTGTAGAAAGATTAGAAGACAGTTAGACTTGACTGTAAGGGTAAGGGTACATTTATATAAAGGTACAGGAGAAAAAAAACAGGTATGATGAGAGGTTTAAAAGTGATACTTTACCCTCTCAATAATTAGGGCATAGACATATCATTAAATGTATTTACCTAAGACAAAGCCAAAGACTGTTAAGAATGTTGACCTAAAATGCCCTCAAACTGACAAAGATTAAGTCTGTTGTACAGAGGACGCTGAGACAGGTTCTCATGCACAAAGAATTATTAGCAGTGGCAATTATTCCCAGCTGATGGCATACAGTAGCTCTGATGTTGAATGCTACTTTTTGGGAAGAGGAGAGTGCAGGAGAGGGAGAAAAATAGTTGCCAGTGGTCATCTGAGAAAAGCAGGTGTGACAGATTCTCTGCTGAGCATTCTGCCCTGGACAGCTGATGCTGCCCACCACCCCACTTTCCCTGCAGTAATGCTCCAGGTGACCTCAGGCCCTGTCAGTTATTTCTGAGTATGATGTTGTCAGCGCTGATTAAGGTGTGCACTGAGTGCTGCTTGCTGACCTGTTGGTCAAGCTTTGAACAGTCAGTCATGGGTCCCTTGGGGTCAGCCAGCCACCACAACCAAGGGATGGGAGGCAGAGCGGGAAGAGGTAAGTCTTGGCCACTGTAGTCACTCCCCAAGAGAACCTGCCACCCCAAAAGCAGCAGGTTTGCCAGGCTGAGGCCAGGAATAACAGCATGAGAACAACTGTGTGGGGGCACCAAGGGGAAAGGACAGAGGCTGTGGGGCAGCTTGGGGGCAGGAGAACACCATTGGGAGGGAAAGGCAGGGTCTAGAAGGACCAGCAGGAGACCCTTAGCAATAGAAAGGGGAAGGCACCTACGGCACTGTGCAACACTAGGGAACACAGATCGTGTCAAATCACACAAACTGCTTCCAAAGTCTCTCTCCACATTGTTTTACATTCTAAGGCTATGAGCATGATATATTTTTACATCTGCCTTATGTGATAGAATATACATATGATCTTTTCACAAACCACCCATAGCATCCTCTACTGCACTGAATTCCCGAGGTCCATTCACAGTCATCCTTCCACAGCCCTCGCAGCCTCTTTCTCTCTACCTACCCTACAACCAGGATACCACAACGCGTTGCCTTTTTTCCCTAGATTGATCAAACTTAGCACCTTTACTCAGAGGCATAAAAAACACCTAACACCTGTCTGTCTCTTCTAATTATATATTCCTGGAAGCATCAGAAAAACTATGCAATTTTGTACCCGATTTAAACTGAGGCAATATCCTCGATGTAAACACCATCAATGGTGTACACAGCAAACATATGGTAAGACTCCTATCCTGCACTTCCTACCTCTTGTATCAGAGACTGCATCTTTTTGTTTATTAGGTCTTAATGGAACTTTCTTCCATCATTTTTCTATATACTTTCTTAATCCTACTTACATCGTTTTTTGAATTTAAACTTTTGGTCTCTGCATGAGTCTACAATGATAAGTTCCACAGTTAAATTATACGCCTTGTGAAAAGGTGCATTTAGAGTGTTGTTTTGAACTTGCTATTAGGTAATGGAATCTGCTGTCACCTTGTTCTTGTGTCTTGAGAAGTACAAAATTATTGTTGCCATGCGTGATTTTTTAAAATTTTTACTACTCAGTCGTCTGTCATGCAAGTTGAAGTATTTTAATCTGTTTTCATAACCTCTTCCACATCTGTGATCAACCGTGTCGTTCTCTGAACTTTTTCTGGTGCCATTATACCCTTTTCAAGATGAAGAAACCAGAAATGTATTATGTATTCAAGCCAATTTAAAATACACTTCCAGACTTGATCAGGTAAGCAGGAAAAGGTACAAATATCACTGAGAACAAATCAGTAATTCCACCTCTCTTAATCTCTTCTAAAGTTTTGCTTATCTTCTAATATTCTCCTGACAATAATTATGTCTCTCTTCCCTCTCCCTCATCCAGAATCTTCTTTTTGTGGTAACATTCAAAATGATTTCTGGTTCCATGAAAACAGAGGTAAAGAGTTAATAGGTAGTTCGAGTTTTGTTTCTTATTGTCATGTTAGTATATCAAATTAATATATTTCAGGAAAAATAACAAATATTTATGATATAGTTCAATATGGATAATCTACATGTCAAAACATCAGCCTAAGATTTCAGATGCTAGAGTTTGTTTACATTTTGCCTCAAAGACTTCCTACATAACCTGTAGTAATTCATGTGGAGACAAAATACCGGAGGGGTTTAGGGCCTGCCTCCTGTGGGGTCTGGTCTAAATCACACTGTTGACATCTGTATTCCCCCAGGACATGGTGATGCCAGCATATCCCGCTGCACTTGGGGTTGCACTAAGGCCTAGCCAAGCTGTATTTTTTTCCCCAATCTGCCCTGCAGTTTACATGGGGCAGGGTTCAGCTTGATTGAACTTCAGGTGTCTACTTAAATCAGTAAGCCAGTACAGTCAAATGCATGTAGAGGAGAATTTATCTCATCCTAAAGGAAGTAAACTTGGCCAACTAAGAGCCTCTCTGAGTTCCCTAACCGTACTGACTGGCTCTCCATTGACAACACTAGAAGTTTAGAACACTTTGTTCAGGTGGAGATTCTTATAGTGCAGATGGTTAAACTTAGAGCAAGTCAAATTACACTCCTAGATTTCATGCCATGGTGTACACTTGCATTTAAATAATTTGAAAAGCCTAGGCTAAAATCAAGACATCAGTTGATGTGTGAAATGCACCATGGATGTCTGTTCTCAGTTTCCTTTGGTAGGTGAGGAGGAAAGTACCTTCTCTGCCTCACACTGCTGTTCTAAAACAAAATACTTTCCAGGCAATGACACACAAAGAAAAAAAAAAATTACTGTGGACCATTAAAGTACCTCTTTATATACAAAAGGGACAAATATTTTAAGAAGTAGAAATTTCTAGTTTATTTTCTCAGTCTTTGTATGTTAAATAAAAGCTGACATAACACAGATCTGGATGAATGCTGTTGGTTACTATTTATCGATTTTTCCATTTGCCTATTCTTAGGCAGCTGCCATAGGACCTAATATGGTGTTCTTGCTTGTCACTGTTAGGAGAGACAAAGCTAGCAGTCTAGCAAATGTCAAAGTACTCTTGAAAGTATTTTTAGTATATTATCCTGTGTTAGTGCTGGTTAAACCGTTATTTATGTTCTTTTGCCCAAGCTCTTGTAACAAGATGCTGAAGAGAAAGCACTTTTTTTGTCTGTTGCTTTCTTGTGTAATGCCAGGTGGGCAGCATGAAGGTTTAGCATCTAGGGTTCTAAGATTTAATGTTTTAAGGTCTAACCCTGTTAGAAATTGACTGCTGTTTCACCCCTGAAACTGTTTTACTTGTAATTCAAAATAAGAAAGTATGATATAAATTGTTTGCTCAAGAGAATGCTTATTAAAAGACTGAAAATCTTGTTAATTCAGAAGAAACAGTAAGCAAAATATACCTATCTGAGTATATGGAAAATGTGGATGACTTAAAACATGACAAGACATTTATCTTGCTTCCCCATGTCTTTCTCCTGGTGGTCTCTCAATGTAAAAAAGCAGTCTTTTAGGCAACTTTCAGACTTAGCATTCTGATCTCCCTGGACATTTAGTTTCAACCAAAAGAAAGAGCCTATGGCCTATGGTATCCACAGACCCTCATAACCCAGTGAGTAATTTTGAAGTTGTGAGAGACCTCATCACCAAGATTCTTCAGAATTTCAGTAATGTAATGTTGAATCAGAGATATCATTTGGGTGAGGAAAAAGGTGTCTAAATATTTTTAATCACTGTGCTTTTTGCATCTTATAACACTCTTGTGCATGTCTCTTCTCGGGGTCCTCTCTGCCCTCTGTAAGCTCTGGACAAATTTCCCAATTTCCCCTCAATGAAATCAAAAGTTTTAGGGGCCTCTTTGATCTTGCCTGCACCTGGCTGAGCATTAAAGAGCAAATGTTATGGATTCTGATTTGCATGTCTTCCATTCTGGCATGATATATCAGACAGTATCAAGCTCACTCTGCCTTTGAAGCAACAGGATTTGAATTTTTCTCATAGTTTAACTAGATATGAACTGCGGGACTAAAGTCTGTCTGTCATAGCAGAGCAATAGTTAGGATATAAATGTATTAGATGTCCTCCTCTTTATGCTTGGAGTGTCTGGCCAGATTGGCTTTAAGAAGTCCTCCCAGCAGGGCCTTACCTGAACTAGCAGGCAGAGGTGTGCCTGACTTCCCTCTGTGTTAAGTTGGAGGTTGGCTGGGAATTAGCAATTCCCAGTTCTGCTTTTTCAGGCTGGGAATTAGCAATTCCCAGTTCTGCTTTTTCAGGCTACAATTTACAAAATTATTCTTCTCCAGATTGTCCATGTGAAAGGACAGGGATCAAGAAAAAGAGAGATTCTAGCTGTCACAAATGATAGGGTAACGACAACTGTGACCTCTCCTGGTTTCCTGTAGCCTTCGCTGGCTACAGTCCATGGTTGGTTTTCTCTCTCTGTCTGGGCTTCATCCTACTGTGTCCCATGCTCAACCCCAGTGACTTCAGCCTTTCTAACATTTACTTAGATCCTCCAATTTGCTTTTCTCTGGAAGATAAGATAGCAGTACACATCATCTTTAGCATTTTTAGCTAAGGGGACACGGTAGGAAAGGTAGCATGTATGAGAAAAGTAGATTTTAAACTAATGAAGATTTTGCTCACGTCATAGCTATCAACCCACACGGGGATCCTTCTGGTCCACTTCTTTTCTGCATCTTTCAGCCCCTCCCCCTGTTCAGACCTCTAAGGGTTTGGGCACCATAATGAGCTTTCTCAGCACATAAACCAATTACCTCCCTATCAATGTAGACCAACAGGGTACTGGAATGAAGTTAGTAATTGCATCAGTAGCTCTTTTGTTTTTTCTTTATTAAAACTAGGCATATTTAGTTATGCAAAGAATACGTGTTAAATTGTTACTTATTTAAGCTGAAGTGCAAGCAGACATACAAATCTGATTAAATTCCAGGCAACGATTGTTACCCTGAGTTTCTTGAAGTGTCTCTGTCTTGTGTGGCATCAATTTAAACCTAGTATACATTTAAACCTAGTACACAATTTAAACCTAGTACCCAACTGAGAGAGAATGTAGTATGCAGAGCAGTGAATATATACTCCTTTTGCTGGCAGTAAGTGATTCTGCAAATCTGGCCTAGTCCTTTAAAGTTTCATTGAACTTGTATTCCTGGCTCTGGAATGCTTCCCAGGGCTGTGATCTCAAACTAAGAGCATCCTAAGAAGTCACTCTCTTCCTTTTCCTACTGTGGAGACAGATACATTTTTTATAATCCTTTTTCACAAATAGGACCAAAATGGTCTTTTGAAGCATTTTTGGAGTCTCCTTTCTCATTACTTAACAATTCAGTTGATTTCACTAATACAAAAGATGAGTTTTACTGGGCAGATTTAAGGAAGCCAAGCCATTCTGAGATATCTGGTGGCCCCTACTTTCCCTCTCATTTCAGTTTACCACTGTAGATTGGGGCAGACTAAGACTTTCTTCACCTGTTGAAAGTAAGCTAAGAAATAATGTAGCATGGAATTTCACATATTCTGCAGCTGATACAGCTGGAGTCCCCAACCTCCCCCTTGTCAGGTTGGTGCTGTATCCTGCCCTGAAACAGGTAATAAATAAAAAAGTAATCTCAGTGTGGGTGACATCAAATTACGATGTTGTTGAGAGCAATACATCTCCAGAGTTTTAAATACAATGTATGAGTGAGAAGAATGCTATTATGCCACTTTACAGCTATTTGCCCTTTATTAAACCCGCACTGAGCAACTTAAGTGTACAGGGACACACCTCCCTGTTTGCAATGAAGTGCTGTGCAATTCCAGGCTGTTTTGATTTTAAGAAATAAATGTCAAGGACATGAAAACTCAAGCATGATAAATCAGTTGCCTCATATGTGCCTACATCAGATGCATGAACAATCCACTGAGTTCTGAAGGGAAGCCTTGCCAAATTTTCTAGCTTTTAATAAAAAAACCTTGGCAGCCTGTCAGTATAGGAAGAATAATATGCAAGCCTATTGAAAAAGGAAATGATATTTCCTCAGAAAGTGTTTTTTACCTTAGTCATTGAGGGAAGTTCATTGTCTTTACCTTTTCCTAGCAAACTCAGCAGGCTACATTTAAAAAAAATAAATAAAAAAATAGACATTACATTTTGGTCAGCAGTGGCTGGAACACCTAGAAACCATATATAGTGCAGGATGTTAGGCAGAACCATACCACTGTCTCTCAAAAGGAAGAAGATTGCTTGGCAAAAAGGAAGCACAATTATGCTTTTCTCATTGACAACAATACTTAAGTAAAAGCAGCAATAAGTAGTATCTATTTCAAGTAATCCTGATGGTGTGTTTGGAATAAGACCATTTCTATAAGTGTAATAAAAGTAGGGTGGTCTCATGCTAACTGCTCTTTGCCCATTAATTAATACAAACTAAAAATCCAGGCTTCTAAACTAGGCATTCAAATGTAGTTGTATACCGGTATTGGCACAGTCAGCAACACAATACTTCTTTAGGCCTTTGAACATGACTATAATTTTATTACTAGAAGCTATTTTCTTGCATTATTCAGTGATGTTATTTTTACAGTATTTTATTTATGTGATGAACGTAAGAATAAACCAACTCAATACTCATATTTCTAGCAGTTTCCAGTTTCATGCAGTAAAAATGACCAACCACGCTTTCACTGTAAAATAAAATGCTTCTTAAAAAAATCCCATCAGAGTACTTCACTGACTCTTGCTGAAGTGCAATTACCTGTTTACTTTTTGTATAAACACAGCTAAATATGTCCTGCTGATATGAACAGATGCACAGCTGTGAGATAAAATTTTGTTTGTTTGCTTTTAAAATTTTCTGAGTGTAACATAGTATTCCCACAGCCTTCTTTTGCCCGCTGAGTGTGAGACTGAACAGAGAGAACTATGACTTAACAAATGCTTTTATTATCCAGGGTTTTGGCGCTGTTAAGGGCTTGTCTAAAAACTACAGAGCTGTAATGGGGCCATCCAAATTCTCTTTACGCTCACTAGCTTGGGTACTGGCAGCATTCTAGTCACGGAACTCAGACAACATACGCTGCTTCTTGACTAAAATTAGCTTCTGTCCTGTAACTCTTAACACTTAAGGGATATATAACATAATGTAGTAATACAATTTCAGCTACCACTGTATTCCAATTCTTTTTCAGCAGTGAGTTCTTCTTTCCAAATAGTGTAATGCATATGTATATGCATGGTGTCATTACATATATAGGATATCTATATGTATATGTAATGCCTAAGCCACTGAGTTACGCATTATTAGAAAGGTTCCAAGTTTTTGTATCCCTATGTATGTATATACAGTGACTAGTACTAAAGGTCCTCACTCCAATCAAAATGTTATACAGAAAAAGGAGTTTGTACGTATATGGCTGTGTACATGTTTATAAATAATTGGGTCAGAAATTAATAGGTAAAATAAAGAGCCATTTTTCAAATACCCATTCCTCCTTTGTTCCATCCCCTCCCTTGACATCATCTCTCTTCTCCTTAGCTAGCAGTTACCCAAGTCTCAGCTAATTTTTTTTCACAAGGCTTTGTTTCTGCCTCTATGGCCACCACCCTCCACCCTCGAAGCACCTCTTCAGAAATCCAAGAAGCCATTCAGTTTGATAACCTTTGCTGAACATTAGGAGGGTATTCATTTCAGTTAGTTACACCCATGCCAGCTCACTGACGTCAACGGGGCAACACAGTAGCAGGCAAAGACGGAAAGGGAGCCTAAAGGCTAAGTATTGCAAGGAAGGAATCCCTGACTCATGACCTTAAAGCATGGAAACCTTCATAAATCACTTCTCCTGCTACTGGATTCTTTCCTTAATACCTTGCCTTTGATGAGTAGCCTGAGCTACCTCCTCTTTCCAAAGGAGGAGGAAGAGCACAGCAGGGAAGAGTGGAACATTCCCCTTACTCCCTTCTTCAAGCAATATGGAAAACTAAGGCAAAAATTTTAAACTGCTCTCTGCTCATGTGCTTCTCAGTATAGAGGAGGCAAAGTGGTCACTAATTGATAGAATTCAATTTCAACAGCAGTATCAAAACATGAACAAACCCTCCCACATCCAGTTATAAATCAATACCCATTATACAACTCGTTCTGCCAGGACAATTAGTTCTGGATATGTTACACACACACTTACGCTTCCCAGCTCAGATACGTCAGGGTAGACCTGTGCAATTCAGGACAGGCCTCATATTTCATGTGGCTTCGAATCACAGCTGTATCTCCGTGTACAGGAAAATTCAGCTGCATTCTTCTTTCTGCAGTAACACTGAAGATCATTTGTAATGGCGGTGTAATTTGAGGCAGTAAATTGCCAGGAAACCATTATTTTAGGAAGCGAAAGAAAGAGGCATCCTCAAGAAGTAAGATAGTTTGCTTTCTCTGCTTTCACCTAGGGCTGTTAAAGCACTAGTTGTGGAGAATACAAATCATGCACTTCTCACACTTCGGCCCTTCTTTTCCAGCACTAGCCAGCTTTGCAGAAGCAGCAGCAGCAAAACAGGGCAAAGCAACAGTTGCCTTGACTGTCTTAAAAATCAGTCAGGACCGAACGGCTGCTGCAGGACTGCCCTAGTATACGTCTCTATTTACAGAGCACCAAATACTGTTGGTAGCTCTTTATCATAGTATTTAGCTTACTACTGGATACATCCCTCTTAAAAGGTTGCTGGAAGTATTATCCACCTCCACTGTAAGTTTGCTACTATTAAGCATCAGTTCCCTTAGAATAGTTCCCAGCTAAGGGTATTTTATTCTGTCCCACATTTCTGGACACTGTTAGATGAAATCCCCTCTTTCAGCAGCCTCTGCTTAAGTCCAGCAGAGACTTTGACCCCCTGACAGGGTGGGAACTGATTTCCCTTGTGGGGACAGCCTATTCCAGCAAACAGATGTCTCAGGTGAGAACCAGTGGAAACACAAAGTCAGGAAAAGCTTTGGTTTACCTAACCAGAACTTAAGTCCAGTCATGTGGAAACACAAGCTTCCTCAGAACAAGTCATCTCAGCCTACACAGGCTTAACATCTCCGAAGAAACTGGTGCTTTGAAACCACAGCCTCTTGACACAGCCTGTCCCTCCCCAGGCTTTTCGCACTACGAAGAAGGTGTTGACTGGCTCTCCTTCCTACTCAGCTGTAAGTCAGGTGGGTTTCCTGCTTTCAGAACTGACAGCTTCGGGAAGTATGATGACAAAGGCGTGAATGTTATCGCTGTGGTTTGTTAATCCTTTTCTGATTAGCATGGAATCCACTCCCATTACATGAAATAAAGTGAGACACAGAAAAAACTACATTTCCACTACAAGAAAAGCACACATACTGTGTGGGAGCAAGCTACTTTCATAGTCATACAAATCTGCCTCTGCACTCTCAGCAAGCCACACAAATTCCTGTCACTTAAAATTTGTGAAGAGACCAGAAGATCTATGTTGCTTCCTAGATTTGCCAATTAGTACTTCTGTCCACAGAGAATACCAGTCTCTACACCAGCCTGGCTCCCCTTCCTGCTCCCCTCCACAGGACTTAAAAGAGTGGAATGTTATAGGAAAACATGGGATTCAAACTTTTGTAATTATATATAATATAGAGATATTTTACAAGTCAACAGGTCATACTCCAGAGAGGAATAGGCAATGAAAATGCTAATGTAATTTTTGGAGGCTTTTTATGCAATTCTACATTTTATTTTTATAAGCTCTTTTTATGGATGTAAAGGTTTGTGTTAGCACATCTCTGTCAGGAGAAAATGTTCTTCCTGGAATTATTGCCTTCTTAACCAAAACAAATTCTAGTAACATACAAATGACAAGTTGGAACAAACTTGAAACGGGAACTTTACTGAAATTACAGGCAAACTCCAGCAGGAAAAAAAAAAAGAAAAAAAAGCAATGGCTGCAGCCATTACACATTTCACAGCAAGTGACATGATGGAATTGAATGTTGTCACGGTTGAAAGCTTCAGGGATCTCATACACTTCATTGAGTTTCTCTACAAAATGCTAAGTCTCACCATGTTCCCTCACAGCAAGATTCCCAGTCCACGCAATCCTCACCATGCCAAGCCTCTGCAGTGCTCAAGAAGATCAGGCAGTCGTGGCTGCAGTAAGGGAAAACACAGCAGCCTCTTAAAGAGCCTCTTCTCAATTGAGCAAGATGTGGCCATGGAAGCAGGTTTTGATACCTGCAACACACAGTTGAAAAAGGCGTGTATTAGTAATAGTATTGAAAATACCACCAAAACCGATTTTGACAAGGTTTCTTAGAATGCTGGTAGTTTTACTAATCCAAGAGAAAATGCTGATGCCTTTCGGATGAAGGAAATGAAAGAGGTGCAGCCTATGTCACTGTCACCTGGGATTTACCTACATGAAAGGAAAGAATATGGACCATATCCACCCTACTTCCATCTCTACTGTCTTTGGGGGTCATTGGGAGGCCTGGAGGGGTAAAGAAAGGACCTCCTCCCTGACACCCCCCTCCCACCCACTGCTCCCCCACAGCTGTGTCCACTCCCAGCACCTGAGAGTGCAGCTTCTAAGGATAACCAGGAGCGAGGGGAAGAGCAGAAGGATGCACAGGTACGTGGGCTGTGCTCTGCAGAGACAAGTGAGATTATTGCCCTAGACTGCAGTGCCCTGTCCCTTCCTCAGGCATGCATCCTCCGGCTGCTTCTAACTTTCAAACTGGAAAATCTGATGATGGTATCACTGCAGCATTTTTATCTAAGCAAAAAAAAGTTCATTTTGGTAGTGTTTAATATTTCTGGTACTTTAGGTATTGATTTGTAGCTGCTCATGCTTCCTAAATAAACAAATTGAACAGAGTCAGGAGAAAAAGCAGATATTCTTGAGAAACCTGAACCACAGCTTTTTTGAAGCCCAGAATGCTGATACTGCTATATATAGAGCTTTATTTGGTGGGAAAGAACAAACCACTAAAAGATTTCTTTCAGCTTCGATTGAATGCTACATCAGAACAAAAGTAATTTTACAGATGACATTAAAGTAGCCCGAAAGTTATATCCTTTTTATTTACTATCCTTTTCGAGCTCTGCTTGCCTTTATCACAAGAAAATATTGTCCCAAAGTAGTTCCTAACTTGGAAGTATTTATGATGAATATGAGTTGTACTAACTAGTGCATCTATTGTCATGGAATATGACAGAAATTTTCATGTGCTTTTTTGAAAAAGTAATCTCTTGTTTCTTGACATTTAAAAAAAAAAAAAAATCAGCCCCAGGACAACCGATTTATTTTAAATTTGACAGTTTCACAGTGTAGAAGTCATCAAACAGACAGGCTGATCAGAACAATGAAAAAGATGAAAAATTGTATGTAAATATGTAAATGTTGGAATCAGACTGTGAAGTGCTACCAAAAATAAAATGAAACAGCAAAATAATGTTCTGTCCCTTTAAGATACCAAAAATAAACCACAATACTCTCCTCATCTAGATCCTGATACTGCACTAGGCTCTACAGTCACAGGAGTCTGACTGTGGGGACTTCATTGCCAGATCAAGGCACTGAAGTGTAAGATAGAGACATAAGGCAAGTCTAACATAAATGCAAATCCAAAGCAAAGAGAACACAAAATTCACACAGCGCCAAGGACAGAGCATTATCCACAATACATATAGATTCCAACACTTCCCTTTCTTCTGTTTATTTGCTGCTCGTTTGTATCTCTTTTTTTCTCTTTGGTTATGCATGGCTGCCACTAATGAGGTTTGTCACTCTTCCAACAATAAATATCTCTGAAGGTACTTGTTTGTGGTGTCTGAATGGGAAAGCAGGTGAGTGAACAAGGAAGTAAATGGAAGATCACATTAGTAACCATAGCAGCCAACAGCATTTCATCCCAGGAGAAGCTTCCTCTGGTGGAGGCTGGGTTTCCTTTTAATGAGTTTAATACACTGCTTCACAGCGATGGGGCACATCTTCCAAAGGCTTCACGTGACGGGGCCTTCTACTGTTTTGTGTCACTAGTAAGACCTTCCTGAATGCTGTGCCTTTCCTGATGGAAAAGGGTTACTTTTGCAGCAGCCAGGGACTGGGTCTCTCACAAAGATGTATTTGCTAATGACCAAAATTTCCCCGTGATTCATTAAGTTACACACACACAGGTAATGCACATGAATAAATCTTGGTTGTAATTGCAGAGAATTGCCTGAACTGGCAGAAGAATGCAGCCAAATTATTTTCATTGACGTGCATTGCCTTTATTTGATCACGTCGGACACTCAGAAGCCAAACTCAGTTCTTTTAGAGGATTTTGTTAAGAAACTATGTAACAAAGGTCACCTTTGCTAGCAAGGATGTGGGAATTATATTTTGTCATAATGACAGTGCATTTAGCTTTTGAGTATAACAGAAGTTATGCATTATTGCCAGCGGTTAGAAATGGAGAGGTCAAAGAGTCAGAAATATATCTCATTTTCACATGTACTTTCTGGAAAAAAACAGAACTAGACACAAAATTTCAAGCAAGAGTGAAGTCATGGTCAATCCACAGTGCTTAATCTTCTGTCCTTTGGGCCGCTCTACTTCTGATGAAATCATCCTCACAGCGGTTTGGTGCTGGTCATTTCACTTGCTTTGACTTCACACTTTGGTTTCACCTTCAATTTGTTACCTGTCCCGGATAGGTAAGTCCTCAGAGTACCACAATAACCACTAATTAGGTTCTTCTTCAAATGAAGCACATCCATAATAAAAAACAGGCAGTGAGATGTTTTTAACATGAAACAAAGACTTCAAAACTAATGTTGGTATCTCTTTTCACAAACAATATTCAGAAGGATCTGAGAAAATGTTATTTGCAATAGATCAAAGCACAAACATCTGTTCCACTGAGGGAATAATTTCCCTTGTTAATACAAATTAACTAGTTTAAATAGATGGTGTAGATGCAAGAAAGAGAAGAAGTTTTCCTTTTGATTAGCTCTTCAGAAATATAACAGAGGGAGAGACACAATTAAGAAGTTATGTATTTTTAGGGGAAAAGCCAGGAACACTGCTGGATAAGTGATTTCACTCAATGCATAGAACAGCTTCTCAGGCAGACATGCTGCATACAACTAATGGCTTTTCCATCTCTGTTGTTTCCCTCTCTTCTCACATATGCTCAAATCAACTCTTACCACTTAGCTTTTCCAATAAGTATTTAGTCATTTTGGCCAGAACTACAAGAGGCACATAGTCACTAATGTAATAGGAAGCAGGAATCTAAACAATGTTAAACATCTTAAATTCAAGAATTCTGGTGCCTCCAACATCAATGACATCATAAATGTATAATCTATCAGCACTGTGCTGTGGGACTTTATTGGAACCCAGCTTTAAATCCTACCTTCCCAGCTTTCAAAGCTGAAGTAGACTAAACCACAGACTTCCACTGCTTCAAGAGGAGAATTCAGCATGGAGTGAGCTGCTGCCCTTGGACCACTCTCTCAACGTTTTCACTGCAACTACGAAACAAGGTAACACAATAAGGACTGCAAAGTAGCAGAAAATACAGCTGTATATAAGAAGAGCAAATCTTTCCCACACTAACATAGTCGCCGTGATGTCTAATGCTATTTTAAACAATGAGCGGGATGTTTCAAGCAGAGCTGTACTGATACGGTAAGTAAAGCGGAACAGATGTGAGATTTTGTGATAAGTAGTAAGATCTAGAGCATTTGGTAATTCAGCTGGGCAGGGAGGAGTAGGCTGAGAAGCCAGTAACAAAACAGAAGGAATCATGTAGTAAGAATAGGAAGGAGAGATGGAGAGCAAGAGAACAGGGGGTCTAATCTGCAGTCAGAAAAGAAGCAAGAAATTTAGAAAAGACAGCTAGGTCATGCAAGGTAGAGACTGCATACAGGTAATTTTAGGAACTTATTTTTAACACAAGAAATGAGGAGTGAAATAAATGTGATGGCATATTCAAAGACAAAGACAATGAGTTTAATAAATTGCTTAAAAGTGAAACATTGCATAATAAGCAGGACAGATCTATGACCGATATGATCAAGGCTCCTCTTTTGGCTCGACTCTGAAGTCACAATGTGACCTTTAGTAAGTCACTTCGGGCTAGATCCAATAAAGGACTCAGGCACCTTAAGCCCAACTTAGGCAGATTTGAGGTATCTAAGTCTAAACGTGTGACCGAAACACCCTGCTCGGTCACATACTAACCCCGGAGGAACCTGTCACTCCAAAAAGCCATATTTATCTGCTGTTCAGTTCTCGCTGCATGAACACTACTCTGCCAGCACGGGTGTGCTGTGCTAACTTTCAGGGGCCTACCAGTGCTCTCTCCTGGGCTGCACACTTAGGTTTCCTTTTTGGGGAAATATGGGAATAGAAGACAACTGGGATTTCACCTTGATATGTGCCCAGGACACAGCTGTGCTCCTTTACTCTCTTTTTCTTGGCAGTACGGTGCCACAGGCTGACAGGGAAGGGCAGAAAGATGCTGCTTATCTTAGCCTGAGCAGCAGCTTGGGAATGGCAAATGCGAATCTGAGCCTGTGTGTCCCTTCCCCTTGTCCTCAACCGAAAGAACTGGTGACAGCAGAAGCCATCGTCCCTTTTCACCTCAGGGAACACAGCCAACCTTTGCATCCAGGTGGGACTTAGCCACCAATGGGCTCCAGCCTCTGGATCTGAGGAGAACAGTTCTTGCAGCCCTGTCTTGGTTTCCCGAAGTGCAAAGAGCTCCGAAATATCCCCATGATGATCACGTTCAGGGCTGAGCTGCTGTTAATTGTCACTGGCTCATCAAGTGAATGTCCTTCCCTTTGGGAATGCTCTGTGCATTGCACCAAACAACATGCACATCTTGCGCAGCTTCTTGACTGGAAACAGTGTCCAGATACTGCAGGTTTTAACATCCAGGAGTCATTACCTGCTTCTGTGAAGAAATGACACTTAATTATGTGGAAAACACACCGTGGTATTTAGATGAATGAAACTACTCAAAGTATTAAAAGAAAGAAAACTTTGAAAAGCAATTTCCTGCGTAATTTGAAAATTTGCTTTTATTCAAAATCTGGGTAAGAAGCAATGTCACTGAAGACATTGGCTTGATTAAACAGCAAGGTTTAGCCAAAAGTGGAGTGACTCGTAATAATATGACAATGTATGAATATTCTATAGATTCTTTGCAAATGGAATAGCTAGACAGATAATTATCCTAAAAACCAACTAAAACAGTCTCCTGTTTCAGCTTTCACTGTGTATTTTGACATTATCCCTTTATGTTCATGAATGAGGTTCCTTCAGGCTTTTTGTAATACTAGTTCCCTAAAGAGTGATGATACACACACAGAATATTACTTTAGTATTTAATTGTTCATGCAAATGAGCAGGCAAGAGAGTAGTTTTGTGTTAACTCATGCAAAATTGCTACTTCTGAGGAAAAACCCTGTTGTTTCATAGCTCTTTTAATTTTTTTTTCCCCTTTCAGTTTCAGTGATAATTTCTTGAAAGTGAAATGTAACTACAGAGCCCTATGTTACAGAAGTGTTACGTCTGTAAATAGGAGCATGAGAACGGAAGGTGCTGCAAAATGGACATAAATTATTAGTAGTAACTGAGATGAAGAAAATTGGGTTTTAGACCAACATCACTTTAGACTTTGAACAGCAACATTAGCTTGACCACACTGCACTTACTGTGCATTAAATTATACATTTTGCAATCTAACCAGTAATAAAAAATGCTGAACATATATAATGCATCTAAATTAAAGGTGACCTGTAAAGAATCAGTCACGTGTCCTTTCTCTTAGCATTTATGCGATGATCTCAAGCAGTGTAATCTGTTTTTCCTGTGTGTGTTAGTTGTACTAGATATTCAGGTACTCTTGAAGTTAGAAGATTTCATATTGCCTAGAGAAGAACTAAGTTGTGTCAAAAAAAAAAAAAAAAGCAAAAATTGCAGTTTTGGCCATGAACTTGATGATAAATGACAGCTTACATGACTGCTGCTAAATGAGGGAATGGATTTTCACAAAAAAAAGCTTTAGATTTTGTTTAAGTTAATATTTTTTAGTAAAATATTTACTTTTATGAAACAACTAAGTTCCAATTAACTGTGAATAAAGTATTTAGCTTGGTATTTAGTATTTAGTAGTATTTAGTCCTGGTTTTATATTAAGTTGCACAATTATACACAGATTACCTGAGACTACCTACAAAGATTCTTGCAAACTTGAGTGAATCCTTTGGTATGAACAGCAGGAAAACACAACAGCTGAAGAAAACAAAAGCCTTTAAAGTTGTCCCTTCCAGGTATCTTGAAGAGCAAAATGGGAAGGGCTGTGCCAGAGAGATTTTTGCCTTCAATACAAATTAGGCTCGTGAATGTTTATTTATTAGTATCTGAAGGGAGCCTACAGGAGAGCTGGAGAGGGACTCTTTGTTAGGGAGTGGAGTGATAGGACAAGGGGTAATGGTTTTAAATTGGAAGAGGGGAGAGTTAGATTGGATATCAGGAAGAAATTCTTTCCTGTGAGGGTGGTGAGACACTGGAACAGGTTGCCCACAGAAGTTGTTGATGCCCCATCCCTGGAAGTGTTCAAGGCCAGGCTGGATGGGGCTTTGAGCAACCTGCACTAGCGGGAGGTGTCCCTGCTCAATGATCTTTAAGGTCCCTTCCGACTCTAACCATTCTATGACTTGCGGTTTAAGGAGGAACCCCGCACGGCAGGAAGCCAAAGCAGACCGAGCGTCCCCCTCTCCCGGGTCACCGACGCAACACCGTCTCCCGCCCCCGCCATGCCCCGGAACTCCCCGGAAGGGCGCGGCGGCCG
>VXBW01000948.1:28578-54545 GCA_013400375.1 Thinocorus orbignyianus
TTTTGGCTTTTTTTTTTTTTTTCTTCTTCTTGTTCTTCTTATCTTGTTCCTGTCTAACTGTGGTTTGTGGAATTGTCCGCTCTAAATAAACCGATGAATGGCTGGGAGTAGTCGCAAGTTTTTGTGGGTGTGCGCGTTAAATCAAACACGCTGAACTTAGTGTACTGTGGGAAAAGAGAGCTGCTCTGTTGGTCAGCGTGTTTTCCCTTAGCCATACTGTCTGAAAGGGCGAATCATTAGAGTAGGTCCTAGTGTAGGTTGAGGTACGTCAGTGGGTGTGAATCCAGTTTCATTGAACTCCTCGTAAGTGTTCTGGATAATGGCTTTAATAATTAGTAGAATGCTACTTAAGTGTGAGGTTATACAATACGACGCTCATGGACCACCAGTATTAGGAAACTACAAATTTCTGCTTTTGGGTGTGAAAGAAATTTTAAGGAGAAGGAGAGAGAGATAATTGGACACTTTAAATAAGTATAACTTTTTCTCCTGTGAGGAAATACTGTGAGGAAACTTGTGCTCTGACCAAGAAAAAGTAGATACACATAATTTTGTGCATGTCAGGAGCTATCTCTGCGTAATGCAGGCTGAACTTTTTTTTACGTACAGGCAAAGAAAAATGGCAGAGGTAAAAGAGGACTGGATGTTTTTGTTGACATTATATTATTCTGTGGGTTGAGGAGAGACTAGAGAAGTGTGGGTACTGAAAGCAGCTATGTGTATATGGATCCTTAGAAAGTGTCCCTGAGGGAAGGAGGCCAATGCTCCAAATGTAATGAGGTATAAGAGAAGCAGAAGTCTCTGTGGATGTGCAAACCTCATGGGAACTGTGCTGAGCTCTGTGTGGAAGCAGGCAGAATCAGTTTGGGTGTAGTGATCTGTCAGCGCTGATTTAACTGTTGGATTCAGTTTAAGATTTTTTTTGTGTGCGTGTGTGCTTATATGTGGAGTCTGTACAAAACAGAGCATTCATTGTGTGCAGAGCATGCTGTGGACTCCAAATATCCTCTGCATAACATTGTTGCTAAGCCCTTTCGAAGTAGGCTTAAGCATCAAATGTGAAAGAAACAGGCATGAAAGTAACTATGACTATGACATTCTACAAGATGACAATGTATGTGAGAAGACAGTATGCAGAAAAGAAAAGCTGAAGTACCTTAAGTTGTGGATTATCATTACCCTTCTGCACTACTGATGAGAGTAATTCAACAGTTTAATAGTTATGTGAAACATTGCTATATCCCATGTGAGGAAGTGTTCCTCTTTCCTAGATCACACTACTTTCTGTATTGTATGTATGCCGATAGGCTCTGTCTGGATAATTGCCTACCTGTTCCAGGCTGTCTTTTATATTCATCTGTTGCTTCTTGTTCTTTTCCCTTTCTTCAGTTTCTTAATTTGGATCTTTCTTCCAAGGAAAGATCATTTTGAAAAGAGGCTGCTGTAAGTAAACTTGTGCTCATCATTTCAGCAAGGCCATTAAGATCTGATGCCTCTGTGTGTCGTGTTTTCTTTTTGTTTCTTTTATCTCCATGGTTAGGCTATTTTTGTATGGTTATAGCGGTGAAAATGAAAATTAATAGTTTGAATGCTGGGCCCGAAACTGCCTGCTGTATATGAGTAGGATGTACTCATCAGCAGTATTGCTCTGTAGTTGTTCATTTACCAGCTATGCCTTACAAGTGGAGATGCGCTTCTCTTCCCAAGCTGCTTTTTAATAAGGGAGACAAGGCAGTGATGCTTCTGCAGGAGAGAGGATAGGTGTATCTTGTACTTATATTAAAGTAAGCTCAAGCGTGGGTTTTGTTAAAATCTACACTAAAACTACTCAATGATCAAGGTCCTAGAACTATGAATTTTTGTTCTGCAAGTTGTGTCGTGGACTTGTTCAGCTACAGGTCCTTCCCAGAGCAGGCTACTCTTGAATTATCCCAAGAACCCTAGCTGATGCAGGCTGGAGATGTTGATAAGGTTGCTATGAGCTCTTACCAGTGATATGGTGTGATCTTGGGATAACAAATGTGCTGTGCTAATGGAGACTTCTGGTAGGATGACTTTTAATACTTCTGTGTAATTTCTTTTCTTTCCCTGTACTCTATGATGTAGGACTTACAAACATAACTTCTTGTCCTGATTGTGAAGATCCCCCCTTTTCCCCTTCACCTTACTGTTGCTACACTGTCTGAAGCAATGCGAAATAGCATGTATCTCCAAGGCCCTATGGAAGTATAATGATGACTGGGTGCTGTCAGTTCAAACTGAAGTCAGTTTCCTAGTTAGCATTTTCAAATATTTGTCTGCTGTTTTACTTGCATTGAATGTCGTCTTTATATCTTCCAGGCATTGGAACAGTTCACTGATGTGGGTTGAATAAGATATATGTTCAGCATGCTAGTCATATTGTAGTTCATATCTCTTCACCAAGAGATGTTGTACCCTTTTAGAAGGACAGAAGTGATGATGTCTTTCTTTTACTAAATTTCTAATTTGGCATTCTGTTGTTCTGCCTCTCTATTAATCCTGCAATCTTGCATTTTTTTTTCTTTTTTTTTTCTTTCTATTTCAGCTTTTGTTTTTCCTTACCATTATTGCAGCATGCACAACTTACAGGACTGTTGGTAAAGAATAACTTTCTGTGTAAAAAGTGTTTGTTTCACTGCAGTGCAGCTGACATGAGGTTCAATGTAGTATTCCAAATACTTCATGATCCTTCAAACTGTAATATAGCAATGTCACTTCTCTTAACTGTCTAATGGGTTTATTCTGTATATTTTACTGCCACAAACTGTATGAGCTACAGTAAGAGGTAACTTTAAGTCATGAAGTAGAAACATCATTATAGCTTTTCCATTATGTAGAACCACAGAATCTAAATAGGCCTTCTACAATAAGATAAATGAGGCCAGTTTTGGTGACGGTATTGTTTCATTTACTTTCCCAAATAATGTAAATAACTGTGGGTTACCGTGAAAATTGCCTTGGAGGGGCTATACTGTTTGTCATGTATCTTGTTAAAATATCATTTCTTTTTCTGAATGTTGGTTTTGCATCAGACAACATGCTTTTCTGTCTCTTCCTTGGATTGTTTGTGTGTTCCCCAGAGGCTGCGCATTACCCTGAGAAGGGCAGCCACACATCCTGAGAATACAGAATTAGTGTGTACTGTCCTTTAAGTGTCGTGCAGAGCCTGCTGTGTGCTCAGTAATGAGAGGAACTTGTTAGCTTAATGTTAAGCAGTACACTCTTTGAGGGGAAAAAACAGACATACAATGATAATTAAAACCTTGTCCATACAAGATTAGCTTCTGTTTTATAGTAGATTGTTTGGGACGCTGTGTGGATATCATTAAGCAATGTGTTTTGCCCATTTAACTGCAGTTGAATTAGTCTTTTCTGGTAGCTTGTTTCTCTTTGCAACTTATTTCTTGCTGATCACTGGGCTTCTGAAGTTCTTCCTCTTTATAGTCAAGACATGGCTAGTAATTTTAAACCAAACCTTGATTACATCTTTGATAAAACATGTACTTTCCTTAATAAAAAAGAAGCGTATGTCTTTTGTATATTCATGATGACTGTTTATGGCTGAATGGGGATTTGGATATTCCTGGATACTGTGGATTTGAATATATCTGGGCAATCTGGAAAGATGTCACTTTAGCATATGTTTGTTTGGACACTAAATGGTTGCTAAACATCTTGCAGCCTAGGGTGACAGTCTGTTCTGTATTTGTAAGACAGCTGGCCTTCATCAGTAAATGTTCCTGCTCAGGTTGATGGCTTTGGGTTCTACAATAAATACTAGTGGGTCAAAGGTCTGTATTACAGTTTTGCCTGCATTATGTAGTGTATTTAGAGATCTTGCCACTTTATTGCTTCTTTTTTGTGTTCTTCTATTACTTCAGGATTACAAATCTGGATGTTCAGTATTTGTTGTCAGTGTAAATAGCTCTAAATGTGTGTTGTAGCAGATAAGATTTGCCTCCAGAAGGAACAGTGATTTATTACAGCTCTGGCTTCTGGGAAGCTTGTGGCCTATTACTTCTGCAGATGTTTCTGAAAAAAATATGTTTTTTTGAGATTGAAATAAATGAGTTAACAAATTGATACTTTATTTCTCACTTTTATCGAAGTGCGTCAAATTTAATCATAGTTTGAGAAAGTGATTTACTGGCCTAACTAGGAAGTTATGTTAGGGGGTTTTAATGAGTTCTCTGTTAACTTTCACAAGACCCTGTGGCTTTTGGTTATCCATTTAGACAATTTTATTGTTTCTGTTGCCAGTATGATTCTAAAACTGTTTTCTAATTAGATTTCCTGAGTATTTTACTTGTATATATTGTTTTAGTTGAAATAAATTAATACTGAGCTTCAGCTTTGTTTCATGGATTTATCCTCTCCCCCCCACCCCACCTGGCTTTGATACAGCAAAGGTTGGTAACTGCTTTGACCTGGAAGTTGGAGACAGTGGGAAATGTTAGTGCTCTGGAATTGTTTGTGTCTAAAATGACAGTCGATTTATTCAAGTGTTTCAGGTGACCTACTGTTCTCAATCTAAGCTCAGTTAATACACATGAGGATACCCTTGCATTCCAGTTCTTGCTTTTGCTTGTAGTCATTCAGCTTTCTCTGTACCCTTGCAGACCGGTTTCAAACTAGTACGGCTAGATGTTTCTTAGTCAGCGTGCCTGATAAAATAAACACTGTTTTCTTCCTAGCTGTTGCTTTTTGTAAGTAGAAAAAATTGTAGCTTGTTTGTTATTCCATGGGTATAATTTGAAAAAGTCTTATGCTGTTTTAGATGTAATGTAAATGTGTTTATATGCTGACTCCTTGCCTGCAAACTGTTCTGACTGTACAAAAGTTCTAAATAGGGGCTATTCACAGATCAGGAGTTGGTAACTTGCATTTCTGTAGTGTTTGTACCTGGTATGTAATTATTTTTGTTATTTCTTGTGGAAGTTGCAATGTTTTCTGGAGACCTGAGATGCTTCCCTTCTTGCATATCTGTGGGCACCAGTTCTTCTGGTGTGGAAGGTGCAACAGAGTGTCTAACAGCATGGGTAGCTTCTGAATTCCTATTTCCTCAAGCACTGTTTCTTTGTTATTCTCCTGATTGCCTTTTTTTTTCTTTTTTATTTTTTTGTGAGGGTGGGGTGGGTGAAGAGTCTGTATAGCGTGCTGCCTGCGTTTAAAGCCTGACATTCGGCCTGTCATTTAAAAAGGGCAAAGTTTGAAAGCTTTACTTACCTCAGAAGTTAATTCTGCTAAACATCAAGTGTGGCCAACAGGATTTGGCACTTCTGCACATGGAAGTAGCTCTTGTGTACCAGTAGTGACTCTTGTTGTATTCATTCTGGTTTTGTAACATACTCTTAAGATGCTTCAGAATAATCCAAGACTCAAAAAAAAAAAAAAGCAACCCATCCCCAGACCATCCTCCTTTTCCCCATCAATTATTTATTGACGGGCAATAAACATGGGGAATTGCATTGGCCTTGTTTTTCCCCTTCACTGTACCCCGTCAATTAACTAATTTACACAAGACAAACATTATTTCCTTTTTCTTTTGAGAATAAACATATGAAAATAGGACATTGTGTATGTAAAACAGTTCACTTAAAGGAAGCCAGAGTATATATTACAAGCTGGCTGCCATTGACTACAAAATATTGCTCATCTGCACTCATCAGACACTCCAGTAGTAGAAAGCATTGCTTTTGGAGCATGTAAATTGTAGAAGTATTTCAGTGACTTAAAATAGATCAAGAACTCTTAACCTTGCCATTTTTAGAATCAAAAATGCTTCTCTTCAGAAATGAGAACTGCATAGTTGTTTAGGCCTTTTGATAGTGTGTTTTTTTTGATAATTTATTTTTTAATTATTTAGTATGGTTCTGCTGTTGTGCCTTTTCCAAAGCACCGGAGTATCAGCAGTGAAAACAAGAAGCTGTTTCAAAATTGTTTTTGAGAGTGGAAGAGGGCAAGGTACAATGTAGCACATCTATAGTGTCATATCTCTGATCATCATTTCTTGTTTGTTCTTTGCTCCTGTCATACAGAAGTAATTGAAACAAGAAGAGTGACAAGGTAGAATGGGCTTTTCTTGGGAATCTGATTTTTAAACCGGAAACACTGGCTACTGTTTGTGCTGTCACAATGGGGATAATAAACTTGTTTGATCTAACTAGGTTTTCTAACTAGAAAACAGTTGTGTTTTGGGGAGCTGCAAACTGACAGTGAGATGCCTCCTCCATGTCATGTGCAGGTAAGGCAGGGAAAGGAAACCAAGGGAAAACTGTGCCACAGAAAAGACTGAACAGATGTTTTAGCACCTGTTATGCAACTGGATTCAACTTTTCTGAGTTTTTATTGGGCAAAATAGCCTGCCTCTCCTAATGTAAGTCTTTTAGTCAGATTATGTTTTTCCAGAATTATGCTGCTTATTCTAATGGTTTACCATTACACAGGATAATGTAGTATTTCTATTTGTATAATTGTCAAGGGACATTTCAGTTGAAGTTAATCCTGAGCTATGAGGTAGAATGACACTGGAATGCTATTATCTTCTCTGCTATAATTGCCATGGCAACAGCTGCAGGTAGACAAGGCAAACCAAGGATTCTTTTCCTGTATTATACAGACACCAGTTGTTTTTTTTTTTAATTCCCTCTCAGTAATGACTCTGAAATGCTGGTGGCACAAACACACTCTGTGAGTCATCATGAAAAGTGTTTTGTTTTTCAGTTTAACTTTGATTTTAATTTTGTAAGTGGTCAGTATTTGTGACACTATTGAAAATGCAGTCTTTCTAGGTAGAAACTGGCAACCTAGCCAGGATTATTCTAGGAGACTGAGATGAGCCAGTGGCTGGGGAGTTTGTAGCATCATAGAAGACCACAGGTTGATAAGGCACCTAAAAAACTTTGTGTATCTGTATGTTAATTTTTCTGTGCATTTATCTTTCCTTAGGACAGGGATCAGAGTATTACCCAGCTCTTCTGTAGAGAGATGTTGTGTGGGTAGTTTAATGCTTTCAGGTTAGAAAATTACTGTGCCACAGAAGCAAAACTGGGTGTGGACGTAAGCCTATAATGACTGTGTCTTAGGGTTGGTTTTTCTTATTACTTAACAGTATTCAGTACAGTATTCCTTCTGTTACCCCCAATTTCTGACTTTATTCTTCAATCTGCGTTAATGCACAGGCATTCACATGCTGATGTGTGCATGTGTACCTCCTGAAATTGTAAGCACTTCATTTGGCAGTGTCAAGAACTATGCCAAGATTTACCAATGATCCAGACATGTCTTAGTATTTAAAAAAAAATAATAAAAAAATTCATACTAACTCGTCTCGTTACTGAGGTATACTGTGAAACTGTGTTCGGGCATGCTTGTTCTTGCTTATGTTATGGTAGTTACTACAAGCGTGAAAGCTTAGAATTTGGAGATCTTGTAGGAACACTTTTCCATTTATTCTACTCTTCCCTGCAGACTCATTTCCCTTTTTGAAATAGGAGACTGGTTAATTTGTTTCCTTCGTTAATCATTAAACTCATCTAGATACTGGGAAGGGTGAGGGGGGAATAATGCTTCTTTTTCCTGGTGGCACCGACTAATCTCTTTGCTTCAGTCGAAAGAGGATTTCATCTAACCTATTTTAAATAGAGGATTAAGGACAATTAGGCTCTTCCTCTACTTCACCATTAAGATAGGATGTTGTGAAATCCTCTGAAAAACGCATCTGATGATGCACCAGTAAAGTTTTGGAAAATTAATGTTAATAATCAAAGTAGTTATATGCAGAAAAAGAAACTGCTTGAAGTATTTGTCTGGAGACAATTGTGTAGATGAACTGGGGAGAGGGAAGGAATCAAACTGTTTGCCCAGTAGTTGTTTTTTTTTCTCTAATGCTTCTAATTTAGAGGATGAAGTAGAAGTGTGGATGAACTGAAATGGATTTCGTTATCTGAATTGCATTAGCAACTTGCAGTTCACACTTAGCGTTTTATATAGCCCTTCGTGTCTTTTCAAAGTGCTATTAATGAGTTGTTTGCCCAAATGATTATAATGAAGTACAAATACCAGTATCCATTATCTGTGCTTGTATAACTTATGCCACTCGTAATGAATGTAAGTGGCCTCTCTTGAGGTGGATCTGAATCAGCAGTGGCATTTGATAGCTAACATTAAACTGCTATACTTTTCAGGAGGTCATTACAAAAACCCATGAAAAATACCACTGTTACTGGAATATATATGATGTGCATGAGATGGTATAATGATTAATGTGAGGGGAAGAAATAGCTGTGTATGTTCTGGAGAACGTTCAGCTACTAAATCCATCCTGTAAATGATAGAACTGACTGGCTTCCATGAAGTTGTAGTAGTACTGTGTGCTTCTATGAAGGTAGTACATTGCAAAGCTACAGAGAAGATAGTTGAATTACACTTGCCTCTGAGAAATGGTGCTAGCAATCATAAGTTTATTACTAGTAGTAGGTAGGTTTCTGATAATCATAGTTTCTTTAGTTTTATTTCCTGTAGAACACTAGTCTGGAGACTTCATTCTAATCCTTTTTTCTTTTTTGGGGGGATGGTAATACACCTGAAGAAGGGTGATAAGAAAAAGTTGAGGTCTGTTTATTTCATCTTATTCATGAGGCAACTTGGAGTCGAATAAACTGTAATTTTTCAGGCTGACATAAACAGAATTTCCTGAATGAGTGGAGTGTCTGGCTCTAGGGTCCCAAAGCTGACTTCAAGGAGAGTTGTGGTCTTCTGTTAAAATGCATCTGGTATCTGCTTATGGCTTTGGCTGGACATGCTTTTGCATGCCTTCTATCTTCAGATGTTTTAATCCTGGTACATTTTGGGTGTTGATATGACTTTAGTTACATAGATGGGCCTAGTATCAAACTAAGGGTGAGTAACACAAGTGGCATATCAATCACTGGGTGAATTTTGGGTAGAGTGTAACAAATGTGGAGGAAATGTTGTTGGGAGAGTTCTTATCCTGCTTATTCTGTGAATATTTTGTTTGTTTGTTTTGTTCAGAGAGGGAAGGACATCACATAAAATTTAACTGTCATGGCAGCCTGGATTTCAAGAACTTTTGTTTGATCTTGCTATAAAATGATACCTATGTAAAAACAGTCTTTCATTATGTGAAATATTATATGTGTAAGAGAATACTGCAAAAGTAGGCTCAAAACAGTTCACTGACAAAGTTGTAGTTAAAAGAATATTTAACTTTTATGCTGATGTCAGCAGACATACAATGTAAGTAAGTGTAGACTGGACATTTTGCTTTGGTCAAAAAGAATCCTTACACTATAAGCAGATTTTGATTGATTTAATGATAGTGCTTTTCTTTAGTTTAATACTCAGCATTTTCTCTCTAAACATGGAATGTATTGAAATACTGTTGTTACTCATTGGCGTTCTGCGTGTGTTACAACTATTACAGAATAATTGCAATGCCTTTATAGTAAAACTTGTAGTTTCCTTTTCTTTGATTTATCAGTGGAATTACATTAATAGTATGTGTGATCTTAACAGCAGTCCTAAAAATCTTTCACATCTTAGGCTCCTGACCACCAGTATGAACTCTGGAAAGCTTAACATTAATGAAAACCTTTTGTTCATCTAAGCTTAAAAAAAAATATCAGATTTCTCAGATAACATCACTTATTAATAAAGAAATATTGCAAAGTTAATCTAATGTTTAAAATCCAATATATAGATTTTAAAATGGTTTATACTGTCTCATTTTTAAGAATGTTTAGTATTTTTACCCTTTTGTACCAGATCTTCAGCCAATTCCTGACTACTCTGAACTAACGCAGTTCTAGGGGTTCTAAACAAATCCACTCTTTTGTTGACTAAGCTCTTTGCAGGAATGTATATTCTCTGTACAACAGATATGTAGCCAGTTAAATATATGACTGGTCTTTAATATCATAGTGAGGAGGACAGGGGCAGGTAGGTTAAAGCTAAGAATTTTGTTTAATTATCATTGAGTACAGCTACAAAATTCTTTGACCTTTTAAGATTGAAAAAAAAAAACCCACAAACCTAACCCACAGGTTTATCATAACATTACCTGTGAATACTGGAGTTTTGCTAATCTCTTAGTGTTAATTGACTGTTTACTATTTATAGTTGTCAGGTGACTAGATGGCCTAATTAGGTAGGAAGTGCCTATGTGTTGGCACTAGGAAGGGAGAAAGGAAGGGAAAATGAAAAAATGCCTTTGTCCTCAGCCCTGAACTGCATGGTCACTTTAACGTGATTCGTGACACGAAGACACTTTAACGTGTCTTCTTGATGGTGTAATTTTTTGTCTGACATACGGAGATTAAACTTCCATACTTAATGGCTGTAATGACATAGAAGCAATAGGGAAGCTTCACACGCTGTTGAGAAGTAGAGCAGTGAACATGGGCAGGTATAAACACAGGTTTATAAAGGGCAATCTGTATTGTGGTTTTGCATCTCCTGCCTCTTTCAGCCCAGGGGGTCTCGAATTTGAAAGGCTTATCCTTTTTTCCTAAAGGAATGTTCTATAAGCCCCAAACTTGCTTCCTAAGAAGTTAAAAAAGTTTACCTTGAGCATTTTTATTCTGTTAATGGTATCTGCTGTAACTTGTTCAAAGAGCTTTTATGGCAGCATACATTTAAAATAAGTTTTGTAAAAAATATATTAAAAAATTACTTGAGGCTAGATTTCTGCTGGACATGTTGAATTAAAATATCAGTATTCTTTTCCTTTTTCCCTGCATATAGAAAATTATAAGGTATTTTAAACTAAAAACAATAATACTTTTACATATGCATTTGCTTTTTTTCTGTGTTAAAAACGATGACAAAAGCCAAACAAAGTTTGAGTCATGGGTGTAGCTGAGTCATTGAGCCAACTGCAAGTATTTCTAAACTTTTAAGGCTAATAAGAGTGTAGCATTGGCTTTTCTTCTTGCTTTCTCCCTCTACCCCAACTCAGATCATTTAATTTTTCTTATAATGACTTCTTTCTGCAGAATAGCAGCTGCTTGGTTATGTGGCTTTCAGTAGAAGAGTATTATGATGAAGGGGAAAAGTGCCACCGCAGTCGTCACTGTCAAATTCATATCTTTGTCTTGGAGATGCACAGGGGAAAAGCGGACGTGTTCTTTGCAGCCACTGGACTTGAACATAGGAAACTTTCTGCCTGGTGCTGGGTGGTTAGATCAGCACAGGAGTGGAGAAGCATGTTTGTGGTGCTGCTTGCTGGCCGCAGGCAGTTGCATCATGTCACTTCTTCCTTAAACTGATTAAAGGTGTGATCTGGACTTCTCTTCAGTTTCTTGTAGTAAGTGGAAAAGACCAAAGCAGAAATGTGCAGCAGGCTGAGGCAGCGCATCTAACTCTTGTAATCTTATAAGAGCTGACAGAAGGGACTCTGGCAGTGATGACTAGTTTGCTCTTTTTTTTTCTCTTTTTTTTTTCCCCCCCTTCTTTTTAGGTTGTGCTGTTGACTTGTTGATAGAGACATCTGTTTTACTTCACTCTGAGTGACAAGCCTTTGGGCAATGAGTATATGTGGGTGCATTCCTAAAAGGTAGCTGTTTCTCTGGGTTTTAAGCTGAAATGGGTGAAGTAGTAGTGAGTTTCACTGTGAGGGAGAGTGCTGCCAAGTGCCCGAGTTCTAGATAGTGCTTTTAACTGGGATGCAGTGACATCCCAGAGTGGTGACTGATGAGTCAGAGCTGATTTAACAAGTTGCTGACATCTGTGGAGCACTGGTTGTGGGCAGCATCTGGCATTGGAAAAGGGGTAATTGGGAGAGAGGTGGGAGTTAACACTTTTATATAAATGTTGGGAAGCCCAACAATTTATGGAATGAAGAAAAGGACTTGAGGTACTACATAACAGAGGAAATGTTACTTGAAAACAAACTAAGCAACCAGGAAATTATCCCAGCCTTTCCTACCCAAACTGATCTTGGATATGAAATCTCTTGTAACACTCGCATGTCATGTGGCTCAGCCTTCCCGAAGTTCTAAGTGCTATCAAACCACAGTGACTTAAGAGAAAATGGAACATTCATTATATGCTTAGCATTTCCTCCCATGAGTGTATTAGAACATGCTTGTTGAAATAAGGATGCCAGCTAGCACAGGAATCCTTCGTTAAGATTGTGAAGGCCTGTAGCACTGTTAACCCTTTCTCAGGCAACGATAGGAGACCAATAACTGAAGGTTTCTTTGGCTTAGTATGAAGGCCAGTGTCAAATGCTTAAGAACCAAGGTTTTCTCTGTATGAAGACAGGGTGTATGTCACCTGTTTCACTAAGGAAATTAATTTCTTCTGAAAATAGTTATTTGGGCTTGATATTTCTAAAATAAATAAGCAACAAAACATTTATTAATGGCAGACTAGCCTGAAAATGCCTCATGCTTTTTCACTCTTTCCATAAGATGTGACCAGATGATCTGGAAAGATCCCTTCTAACCTGCATTATTCTGATTCTTAAATAAGAACTGTTGGTTCATGCTTACTGTTAACTTAAAGGAGAAAAATACTCTCTTTTGCAGCCATTTAGGTTTTAATCTTGGAGCAGATGGTAGTAATAACATATCCTAGTTCAAAACAGGCTCTGTGGATAAAGCTGCATAACATCTTAAAATGATAACTACAGACTCAACAGGTTGTTATTCTGAGCAGTAATTATACTGCTTGCTGCATTTGTTCATTCATGCTTTAAGATTGCCATAATAGACATTCACAGTAACTTCCCTCTGTACATCTGCTCAGTAAAAACTACTGTAGGAGGAGGTGAGGCTTTGATAGCTGTGGACCTGATCAGTTTAAAGTATTTCTCCTAGCTCCTGTTGTTCCAGTTAAATAAAAGTTATTGCAATCAGCCTATACTGAGTTATTGTTGTCATTTTCTTCTGGGTTTAACTGCTCGTGGAACTATTCTGAAACCATTTTTTCCATTAAAAAAAAAAAAAAAGAAAAAATGTTCTCAAACTGAGTAATCTGTTAAGCTTGACTGATTCATGTTCCTTAGTTCAGATATTATGAGTATCTGAGGAAGCCCTAGCGTTTTTGAAAGAGTATGGCAGTGAGTAGGGAGCTGTGGGTAGGACACTCTTCTCCTTGACTTTAAAGAGGCTATGTGTGTATAATAATTTATATATATAACTTAATTTGGAAGCTGCTGATGTGCAAGCGTGACCTGAGAGACTGGAACAGAAAAGCTACTAGACTTTAATTAGTAACAAAAAGTGTGGAAATGCTTGTGCCCTTGAGACTTAAGCTGACTGGTCTCAGCTTTCATGACAAAATAGTTATGTCACTGTGGAGCTCTGACTGTTGGGCGCATGTGCTCCGAGAAGTTATAATGGAGCTGCAGTTAGGTGTTGAAACAATGTATGTGTTCAGTTTGGGGAGTGTGGGTCTGAAAGAAAGGAGATAGAAAATGACATTAACTTTGGATGTCTGTGTAAACAGACTTACTTATACAATGTCATTACCATTAAAAAAAAAATTATCACGATAATGGGCTGTAAGCTGTTCTTGAGGGATTTCTTACTGGGTTAAGAGCTGATAAGAGTTATGGAAAGGTCCCAAGGCCTTAAATTGAGTAAAAGGTCGTGAACATTATTTGCCTGCTTGGACAGAAGATATGGAAGTAGAACCTCTTTGCTCTCAGTGTACCTGACTTAAATTTTCCTAAAATAGTTTGGGACGTGTTAATGCAATGGATTTCTATCTCTGTTTTAAAATAGCAAAGAGAGAAGGAAGGTGAAAGAATATTCCATGGAAGAGAATGAGTCCTTGGCTGAAAGGGAAGCTTGAGCACTTGATATCATGTGCTTGGAGTCATGTGTTGTAATGTGCCCTTCTGTGGTTTCTGAGCTGGTGGCTGAGGAAGAGCAAGCTATAAATGTTTCTCTGTCTTCCAATTATGTGGTCAATTGAAGCTTGCTGGAACTTTTATTTAGAATTTGACCACTAAATTGGCAAATTAGGCCAGCTTTCTGGCTCCTGATTGGATTTTGCTCTTAAAATAATAATTAAAAAAAACAAGGGACAAAGTGAATCTACCAGCTGAAGTGGTTTAAACTGTGGGATGCACTCCTAAAAGATGCAGATTCTAAAAGAGGATCTGGAAGCCTTGACAGACTACTCCGTAAGGAATATTTTTCATCATCTTTGAAGAAATCTTCGGAGAGGATTAATAATACTCCTTCCATACTGGGCTCAGCCTTACCATCCATTTAGAGAACAGCTGAGCTGTTTCTCTTCATGAAAAACATTTACTTTCATTAGCAAATACGTTAAAACATCTGGTCTTGCTTTTCACAGTTCATGGGTGTGCAGTCTGTTTGCAGCAGCCCTTTAAAACACTGGAGACATTCCTGAAAAGGCTTAAATTCTGAGTCTAGACTAGCTATAATCAATACCAGAAAGTATACAGCCCTTGCTCTGGACAGTATCTAACAAGCCTTAACATGGCTCGCTAAAGCACTACTTATCCAGCTTTGCTTCTTCTGTAGGTGGTTCAGGATGCTCTCTTTGTCTGTGAACTATTTCAGAATAATATACTGTTTTTTAAGCCCAGATGCATTCTATTCCAGTGCCTCAGCTAATCTTACAATGGTTCTTGTCTCTTCTGAAAAGCTTTTCTTGTAGGTATTTTTCTGTTCAGGTCTCCTGGAGCATAGTTCCACAGTTATCCTCCTTGAGCTTGTATTCTTATGCCAGTAGGATTTCTCTGTCATTCTTTGCCGTAGCTTGTCTGTCTTCTTATATGCATTGATTTTGAGAAGTTATAGGAAGTGGCATAGTGAACTCCAAAAGAGTTCTCCCAGCCTAACAGAGAAATTGCCTCTCTCCTTCCCAGCAGTCTGATCTGGGTCATCTGATCCCCAGCTGAGCCAAATCAGCTGCTGCTGTGTGGTGGGCCTTACACAGGAGAGTTAAATCAACCCTCACTTCCTTTGAAGATCCAACTGCCTTTGGTGTTTGGAAAACTACAGCAAACAAAACATGCTTTTGTTATCCCCCTCAAACTGAGCTGAAGCATATGATTGAACTTATTATGCCATACTAAGTTACTAAATATATTTTTGCATGACTCTCTTATACTAAAAAGAAAAACACAATGATAGCCATCTCCAGTAATGATGGGAGTACCTTCTTTTGGTGGACATTAGTGCCAAAACTTTATTTTAGTACCTTCTCAAGTCATTAGTACAGAAACAAGTGCAGCTGTCTTGGCAGGCTGTGCTAGGAAGAAGTGCAGTTCCTAATTTAGTGGGTATCTGTCTGATTGATGCATTTGAAAGTGGCAGTTCGGACTGGCAGCAAAAGAGGATTGAAAGCTTGTGCTGAGCACAGTAGTGATTAGCTTACAGTAGCTCAGGGCTACTACATTCTTTACGGTGGGGAAATCTGCTCTCAGAAGTGGGTTGCAGAATGGGAAGTGTTGCAGCCTGGTTGCTTGTTGCTAGGGAAGGGGTTACAAAATAAAGGCATCTTTTGAAATAGGTACCTTTCTGTCCTGAGACTGGAGGCTTTGAAACTTTAGTCAGTGAACTAGCTAGAAAGGAAGCTTTGTACCTGGGAGAATCACCTGAAAGCATTCCCAAGTAGCATTATTTTGGCCTTGTCCAGATCTGTTTTGGAAGATTTTTGATCTAAGTAACGATCTGGTCCTTAGGCTGGGAACTTTTTGTGAGGGCACTGGTTGCTACTGCTTCACTTCAAACAAAATTTAAAATCTGGATGCTTGCTATCACAGGCATGTGGTATGCAGGAGATTGTGGTACTTAATACCGTCTTCCAATGGTTTTGTAGAGAGCAGTGGCTGAGGGAAGCCTCTCACTGGAGACTCACTTGGAAAAATCGTTGCATTAGTGTGTGCCATTGTGGTCAGAAACCAGCAATTGTGGTGGTTATTGCTGCAGTGCAAGCTGTAGCTTTGTCTATTGGGATAGGCAGTTAGTTGTGCTTTTGAATCTGAAAGTTGCAATGGGATCGTGAAGTCTCCTAATTGTGTTGTGTGCTGGTTGCTTCGAGGTGTGTTTATGACTACTGCCAGGATAGCTATGTAAAAGCTTGCTGAAACAGTCTCAAACAATAGATTTCACATAATGTTTAAGCTTTTCTTCAGTGACAGGGGATGGGATACTGAAGGTAGTGTATGACTTCAAGGCCCCTGCATTCTGTATCATCTTATGGGTTGCCTTGTGAACGTTACACACCTAGTTGGATCCATTAGATTTGCTTTTCTGAAGGTAGAAATGGTGCTGGCAGAGAGTGATAGATATGTTATTGCATACATGAATTTGTTAAACACTTGTGACCTTTCTAAGTTTATAACATACATGAAAGCTACATGGGGAAACAAGTTGACTGTCTTTCTGCTTCACTAAAAATGTTTTTACTTATTTTTTTCAGGTAGTAGCAAATGTCTAGTTTATGGAAAACTACTTGATGTATGTTGACCTTAAAGCAAAGGGTTAAGTTGTCTTGTGCTGCTTTTTGTCCTGGGAAGAATCAGCAGTGAAAGTTAGGCTGTCAGCTTTATTTGTCTTTCTGAGCTATTGTCTGCTTGTCAGCATCTTTTAAATGTTTTAAATGTAGCTTTTGTATTTTTCTAATGCCTAACATTTGTATGCAGTGTTTCTTGTGATGATGCCAGAACATCCATATAGTAAATTTTTAATAAAAGTAGTAAAGATTTCTTGTTCTCAATGGGCTGGAGTCCTGATCTAAAGGAAATGAAATTGCCATTCTAAATTATTTATGAAATGCTGCACATAACGAGGTTGGGTTTGTTTGGTTTATGATACACAGATGGCAAGAGTAATCTTCTCAGTTTAGTTAAGACATAAATGGTGTAGGTGGGTTTTGGGCATGATAAAAACCTAAGTAATCCCACTTTTATGGCTGAGGGTGATAGATCTTCATTCAACATGCTAGTACAAGTTGGGAGTCCTGTTGATCCATACTTCAGCTGACTCAATTTTAGGAGAGCTTGCTTTGTAATTGTTTTTCTGAAAAGTATTAATTGTTTGCTTGAGAATCTTAAGAATGGAACTGTGTTTTGAAAACTTATTTAAGATGACATGCATGGCTATCAACTGTCATGGGAACGTGAATTTCCCTTATGATTTACTAGTGTTAAAGATGACAGTTATTGGTATAACTACAATTTCAGTGGAAAGGGGAAGTGTGTAAAGCAAGTGTGTTTATACTTTGGGTGTACAACTGAACATGCAAAAAGTACTCTTCTATCTTCGTTCAAATGCAGAAGAAAATTATGCAGACTGGTTGAGACTAGGGAGGGAGTGAACAGAAAGTTTTAGGTATGTAAGGTAAAGGAGACCAAAGTTGTTACAGAAGAAAAACAAAAAAGTGTGGGTACCCCTCTGTTGTGAGACATAAAACTTGAAATGCAAGCCCTTGGATGTTCAGTTGGTTGAGGTACCCTGTACCTGGTCCCCTGTTTTGTTTTGTGGTTTTTTTTTTCCCTTCCCTTTTCTGTGGTGGCGATAGGAGAAGTACTGAGAGATGGCCTTTAACCAGCTCACTGTAAGCTTTTAAACGTAATCCTGGTCTGGTGAGAAGCTGCTGTAGTTCTTAGAGCATTAAAAAAGAATGAGCAAGACTTCCTGGCAAACAAACAAGACTGTGCCTGGGAAGAATAGTCCTTTTTTTAAGTAAACAGCTCAAACATGCCTTCTTTCATGCCCCAACTCTGCAATTTACTTTTCGTGTTGGGTTTTACTTCTATGTACTAGTATTAATTGTATTTTTCCTTATTACACTCCAAACAAGAATATAACTTATTAAATAAGTTTGAATGTATCTGGAGTGAAAGCACACTATTCTCTCTAAAAATACATGAATGTGTCTAGCAACTTGTAACATAAATTATACAAATTAACTTTTTTGCAAATAAGAGAGGACAGATCTAAAGTACACCTATGGAAGTTAAGCTCCATAACTATGAAGTTCCTGCTCTATGTTGCATCTCAGTAGGATTGCAGTACTGTCTTTGTTTTCCCTAAAAATAAACCTATTCTAAAGCCATTAGAGTGTCTGTGTATATCTGGCTGTTTTCCACTTCTATAGAAGTAAGCTTTCGAAATAGTAGTTCAGGGCACAGACGTTATATTGCTCTTCAAGTAATACCATGTCTAAAAATGCTGATAGTTACTCTGTTCTATGAGCCTGTTATATTTCTGTTTTGGGTAAGATGGGAAGATAATCCTTGCTTTTGAGTTTTGGTTTGTGTTTTGGTTTTTTTTTTTTATTTTTTATTTTTTGAGTATAACCCAATCTTAATAAGAAAACATGAATACTATGAAATACGTTATAACAATGTTAAGAAGATTTTAATAATTTCTTTTTCTAATCGGTAGTTGGGTTGGTCTTAAATCTGTGGTTTGCTTCACAGCATGGTGGTGGGGTGCATTTGAGTGGTGGACATGATTAGATGCAAGAAATATGATGAAATCAAACTGACCTTTTTATGGTGATAATCTTTCAATAGAAGAGGCACGAAAGCAACTTTTGCCAATGGTATGCAGTCTTTTTGCCAACTCTTAATGTCTTTTGAGGGGTTGAAATAGAGCCTGCTAGTTAACTTTTTAATAGTTGTTGTGTGTGCTACGTCCTTAATAAAAGACATCATGACAGATACATGTGTGTTAATAGTGCTGGACCTGGAAGAAGTTACAGGACTCTTTTTGTATTTGAAACATCCAATGGAATAGACTTGAAAGTTTCTTTTAAGCTGTCTCTTTTTTGGAGAGTAAGGATGTAACTGTATTCTGTGTGTGTATGTTTGTGTATACATGCATATATGTATAAAACTATTTTTATGGAAACAAACTGTGTGTGGTAGATACCAAGGATATAGGTGGTCAGAGAAGGAAATGAAGTGTGACCAAAAGAGAGATGCATCACCATTCCAAGTCTTCATATTCCCATGCTGACTAGCCCTTCCTGTTTCCCTTATTTAAATGGACTAGTTCTACTTTTGCACAAGAACATTGTGTTTGCTTTTTTTTTTTAATGCTATCTCCCATGTCCACTGCAGAAAAAATAAATGGCTTAAAAAACCAAACAGCTGATTTCTGATTCCTGTCTGGTTGAATTCACACTTGGATTTTCCTGCCTCTGTGTCTGACCTTCTGAGGAACCTGTTTCTTTCCTAGGTTTCATGCTCAAGAGCCTTTTATAAACAAAGATTTGTACATCTCTACCTTTTCCTGTCTGCATTTTGAGACCTCCTCCAGTAAGTTTTTAGCATATTCTGCTTGGTTTGCTCTTTTGTGGTAAGGCTTCTTATTTCCTCCAAGTTGGAAGAAAATCCTGTATCTTATGTAGGAGCTCTCCTGTTGAGGGCTGCCTTCAAAGTCCATTTACCGCTTGATAAGCTAGCAGCAGAATTGGTCTGACTTCAGCTCTGAAGTGGCCTGCACTCTTTGTAGTTTTGAGTTTTAACCTTGAGTATACTTGTGATTCTTCGAAGCGCTGAAATGGAGTTCCATGTAGGGAATGGAGTATTAAAACTCTCTTAAAAGATTGAGTGAAAAATAAATTCCAGCAGTTATAGTTATACTCTGTTTATATGCAGAGTAACTTCAGAATATGCTCCTCTTTTAATGGAGCCTTTCCTTTTCTTTTTTTTTTTCTTTTTTTTTTTTTTTTTGAGGAGACTGATGTAAGAAAGGAACACCGAAATAAAGTGTTTGTGCTATGTTTAACTCCTTAAAATAAGGAGAAAAGGGAAAATTACTAGTTTAACTTTCTGATTAAAAAAAATATCCTGGAGAAAGGATGATGAAGCAGGTTCTTCCCAAATGTTTAATGATCAGCGAAGCTGTTCTTTCAGTAGAAAGACAGGCTAGAAATGGGTTGTCCATTGAGCAAATGTTTTTCTTGAAGATCTTAATACTTCTGAATGTTTTTGGTTGATTGGTTGCAGGTGCATGCAGAGTTTTGTGGTGTTCTTGAACTCTCCGTGTTTACAGTGATCCACTGTAGCTGTGGGTCATGCACTTTTCCAATTCTGATATAATAAAAACAATTCTCATGGGGAAAATAGTAGGAAAGGCAAGAGCTGCAGTTAGGTGTGGAGGAGAAGCAAGGAGAGAGTGGAACTTTAAAAGTGGTATCAAGCACTCAGCATATCATGTTGTGGACTGGGACCTTAATTTCATACTTAAACTATTTCAAATGTTTGAAGAATTAAACACTTATTGGTGTCAATCAGTTCAAGTGTAAACTTAAAAATTAAACCTAAGAGAATGCTTAGGCCTGGTCCCACAGTTCTTGGGACACCTATTGAAAAATGTGGTTCACTGCATGAAGAGAACTCTTTCTATCTAGCAATCTGGAAGGTATAAGGAGTCTAGAAGTGTGAGAAAAACACTGCTCCTCTGACTGTTTCTCCTCAAGTCCCTGAAGGCTTCTATTGCAGCACAGATGGTTTGAAAGAGATCTCCCTGATGAATACACTGTAAAGTATGTTTTGTTCTCTCGACCAGCAATATTACTATGTACTGCAGTGCTAACATTAGACTCATCTGCTACTACAGAGATATTGATAAAAGCCTAATCAGTAGAGGAAACTGCTCAGATAGCAATGACTCTTTCCTGTAGTGCCATATTTATAACACTGACCTAGAGTAATGTGACTCTTGGTCTGATACTACTGCAGTAGAGATGGAAACAAATGGAGAAGGGGAAAGATGTTACCTGCATAAAGAATTAAATATTTTCTGAAATCAATTTAAGGTTTCTTCCTCTTTGTTTTCTGAATCTGGTGATATTGCCTACTACTGTGTTATTCAGTAAAAGGTAAATTCACTCAAATATGGTTAAGTAAGTTGTTTGAACTTAGAATAAAGCTTTGTTCATTTTATTAGCTGTTACTGCCCTTTATTCACTATTGCATTCATCAAAAAGTTGTGGTTTAATCTTAGAGAATAAATCCCTCACAACGTATTCTGATGGTACATATAGATACCATACTTTTATTTATTAAAAAGGAAAAAAACCCTTCCTTTTACTGTAGAGATATTTCAGGATGTGCTTCTAATGTAATCTTTATTCCTTGTTTGTAATTAAGTTGTAATGCATCCTGCATGCTACTATTATGCATTGTGGATAAGTAACTTCAGTCTCTCCATTACTTGTACAGCTTTCTAATGTCTTACAGAATGACCTTACCTTTCTGTGTTTTCCAGCAGCAATATACTGTCTGTGAAGCATCCTTCCTTCTAACTAGTATTATACACTGAGTCTGCTCTAAGAGAAAAGTGGTAGTCTCATTTTTCCAGTCACCAGACCTGCTACTGAGAAAGTGGAGCTTGACAAATGTCTCCCAGTGCAAATAAATGTTTGTTCATTGGAATTTTTGTCATCATATCTGTTCTTGATAGTTCTTGATTATTATTTTTCGTTAAGACAAACATAAGCCACAAATAATGAATGAAGGGCACTAAGTGGAGTCTAAACTGCATGCCAGACTTCTCATGAACATGTTTGTACTGGTTTAAGCCCTTAAAGGTAAACAGCAAAAGCAAAGACTGAGATTGCTCAGATTACCTGATGTGCTTCTTAAAGCTGAAAATGACGTGCAACTGATAGTTTTACATTCCCAGTGAACGGAAACCTGGTGAACAGGATAACTAAAAGAACAAACTGTTAGACATTCAATTAGCAATTATGAAGCAAGTAGTTTTGTTATAAAGCAAGATTATTAATCTTCCATTTCAGTATTCTGATTGTGTCAGTTTGTAGACTGAATTGTAAGAAGGTAGCTATGGTTCTCAGCAGGATAAGCCATAATATATACAGTTACTATCAGATGAATTAAAGCTTTTTAGTAACAAACCTCTCCCATCTCCCCCAGATACAGTCCAATATGTAACTCATTTAATACGTCCAAGAATTCTTGTAGTTTTGACCTTGGGAGATCAATAAGGGAGATCAATACTAGGCATGCTTGAAGACTTACTAAGGAATTAAGTGCTAGTGAATTGCTGCCTCTGTTTCCAGATCTGGGCAAGCTGGACAAGTTTATTTCATGTGCAGTGTGAAAGCCGAGTTCTAGACAGGATAAGAAGCTTGGCTGGGGTCCCTCAAATTTGCTGGCAACAGTGAAGCCTAGAATTTGCTTAGTGAATGATCCCAGTAAATTGGGCTTTCTGATAAAACTGATCAACTGAAATGAAGGTTCTAATTTTTCAGCACCATTTATTCTGCTGGGCGCCCACAAGTGATCTATCTATTGGAAGGACCAGCAAAAGTGGCCCAGTGCACTGCAGGGTGGGTGAAGCATTGATGCCGGTTAAAGCACTGTGGAATTATTTGGCTGCTATCACTTGCTCCCTGCTTGACTGCCATTTCACCATTAGCAGGGAGTTAACACCTGTACTTTGAAGACAGGAGAAAACATACATTTGCCTAATGTTTCAGAATGATTCTTGTGTTTCAACTGAGATTTCAGATCAGCTGCAAGTAACTTATTTTTTCCTGTTTACCACTGTTGCCTACTTTAAAAGGGGCAGGTAAATTACACAGCTTAAGTCTAGCATGCCTAATTTTGAATAACAAAGTTTGGAAAAATAAACGATGTGATCTGTAAATGCTTATTGCACTTGCATCAACATATTAAAACTTCTCTACAATTCTAATCTTGTGTTCCTGGAGCTTTCAGTTTAAGTGTTCAAAGATGAACAAAGTGTTACCTCGTGATAAAGGCTTGTCTGCATGCACACAGACGATTGCAGACAGATGACAGCGCTTGGAGGTTCCTGAATAGTACCTTGCCTGGCTACATTTGATGGCTCATTTCAAGGGGCATCAGCCCTTTCAGAGACCTATCGCTACAAGCCAGTAGAGGAGCACAGGGGTGAAATGGTAGGCAGGCAGGATCCCAGTTATGGACTTGGAGGAAAGCAAAACTCTGTGCAGGGCTATTCCAGGAGATCCTCAGCCCTAGTGTCCAGGAATGAAACCCAACAAGATGGGTTACTACCTAAGCAGCTTTTGGACTGAGGGGGGGAAAAGAGCATTTCAGGATTGCACAGGGCTTACTATGGAATGTTTAGGGGATGAACCAAAGGCAGAGAAGAGAGGAATCTATGTTATTTGGGGAGGAACAAGTGTGGGGAATATAGAGGTATACAGAGAGAGAAAAGGCTGGTTGCATGTGTTGGTTTGTATGATTCTGTCCATGGCTACCTTTGCCTGATTAGTGCAGCCTGTCCTGTCTCTTTATTAAATTACTTTTTTCCTGTGTGTGTGTGATAGTTATCTGCGTGCAGCAACTGGAGTGGCCTCACAGCATGTGCTTGTGGTGCCAGCAACTGTAGACACTGCAGTGAGAGGATCTAAGTACCAGCAACTGGAGCAGGACCTTAGGTCACCGGTGCGTCTTGTGTCTATGGTGCTGGTAGCTGCAGAGTGTGGATGTGCCAATGAGTGTGTGAGGACTAGCAAAGATTAAGCCTTGTAAGACAGGTGCGTGTGTCTGTCTTGGTGGGTGAGATCATGGGAGGAGCTTGCTATTGGTGGGACTGGAGGAGTCCCACCAGCTGCCAGAGAATTGGTGAGGTCTGAGGGTCTTTAGGAGCGAGATTTAGATGTGTGTTTGTCTCTAAGGGGGAGATTGGCTACTTGGAGGGCAGAGGGGTTACAGCCAGCTCTGTGTGTAGGCCACATGAGAGACAGACTAGTTAAATGTTACGAGTTACTAGTTGCATAGTAACAAGTTTCTATGGGTTACTGCTCATAATAACTAGAGCAGAACTGCGGTCTTTGGGACATTTACTCAGATGGCAACAACTAGAGAGGCTGTGATCCAGGGGCTGGCTGCTGGGGCAGGCTGGTGGGGTGATCCCTGTTGTGCATATATATAGATACATCATCACTAATGGACTCCGTCCTGCTCAGGCTGGAAAGGGGAGCAGGATGTGGTTGTGGTGCTGCCTCTGTGTGTGTTCAGGCCCTCAGCGTGTTGATCTGTCTGACCACAGTATGTACGTGTGTTGTGTCTATGTCAGCAGGGAGTGCAAACCAAGCATTGCTCTTGGTTGAACCTGGGGACTTGGAGATGTAGCGGCCTCCCTGCTATTGAGTTGCTGGACTCAACCCAGTCACTAAGGCAAAGAAGGGAAGTATAATGCTATACAACATCTGTTAAATTGTTGTTGTAGAATAATAAGTAGTGGAAAATGTCACGGCCAGAATCGTGCCTCTGTGTGGCTTTTATCATGGCTCAATAAAACTCGGATTCCATTATTGCTTTAAAACACTAGTTGAGTGTATGAATGTAGCCCTATGAAATAAAACTTTTTTAAAATTTAACAGCAGTCTTCTGAAGGGAACACTGCATCTGCACTGAGAATTTCTTTACTGAGTTTGAGATATTACTTAAGGAGATAAATTAACATCAGCCAAGTAGGCCTTTATTCTGAGTGTGGTTTTGGCTGAAAAGCCTCTTAGACATTTGGGAAGGGACTTTTCTTTTGTAATCTTAAGGTTTTTTATCTCACTGTTGCAGAGAGCTATTGATAATTATGACTTTGACAAAAATCCTATAGTATTGTTTAAAAATTTGTATAGCAAGAGATAACAAATCATATCTGCCCTTGGAAGAAACTGACTTTTGTAGCTGAGTAGCACCAGACTGAAACCCAAAGTGCCACTGTGAAAGATTATTTACTTCAAATAACTTAATTGAGAGATTACTCAGGTTTGGTCTCCTCTTTAATGAACATATTACTCTAGGTGCACTTTTTTCCTAAATACCCTTTGAATGTTTGCCTGGCACTTTACCTCTTCATATCTTTGTTAATTTTCGTGCCAATCAGTAGTAGGTTATTAGAATAACAAAACAAAAGTGGGTTTTGTTGACTAAAGGACAAGATGAGAAGATATTCTTGTGAGATATAAACCTAGGACCTTGGACATCTTCCTGATTTGTCTGTCTGTGTCCTTAAACTGTACTCAGTTCTCTGCAGTATGATACCTATAACGTGTGGCAGTATGGTAATGGACAGAGTAAAGTATTTAATTTTAATAAGCGTTGAGCACTTAGTCTCAGCAGCTCAGCTGTAGTCTTCGGTGGAAAAAGAAACTGTAAAATGCAGTGAATGCTTATGTGGAAAATACCTACATTTTCTCTTTTCCAAAATCAACTAGTTGATTTAAATAAGCAAAGTAAAGCAATTTCAGGCTGTGGGGTGGTTTTTTTTTGTTTGTGTTTTTGTTTTGTTTTGTTTTGTTTTGTTTTTTTTTTTCTTTTTAAGCTGTGTTTTTATTTGAGGGAGTGGGCATATCCTTGGGTTTACAGGTTTCCTTAAGAGACCTCCTTGCTGGGTCATCAGATGAGGTTCATCTGATTTGTTGTTTTGATTTTAATATCTACTGTAGAGGAGTCTGTGGTGGGTGGGAGAGCAGCCCTCTGCTTCCTCTTTGCTACGGTCACTGCAGAGTTGGTGAATGGTCTGACTTTGCTCACCTGCTAAGTAGTTGTCCTGGTTTGAGGTAAAAAGAACCAATTTTCTGTTTTACAATTTTACTTCTTTAGCTGGGCCTCTTTTAACTAACTGAACTCTGAAATTAACAGCACATTGTTCAGAAAACTGTTCACTCTCACGGTGATAAGACCTGATTATACCAAGGAATGGTGCAGAGAGGCCCTTGCTTATACTTATTGCTAGAACAACCAAGGTCGGGTAACTTTGTTATTTGCCCCGTTGGAGGGCCGGAAGTAGAAAAGCATAGAAGGGTCCTATTTGTAGGGAGGAAGGGACAGGACAGGTCACCCAAAACTGACCAACTTAGGTATTCCATCCCATCCACATCATGCTCAGTGTAAAAGCTGAGGGATCAAAGGGTCAGCTCTTTCTTTGATGGCTGATGTCCAAGGAGGAACCTGTCTGTTCGTC
>VXBW01000953.1:1711-48971 GCA_013400375.1 Thinocorus orbignyianus
GGCATCCAGCAGCACTGATCTCTTTGCAAACCACCTGATGCTGGAGAACAGAACCCATCAATCCACTCTAGTCTGCTCTGCATATTCTCCACCATTACTTAGACATTTGGCAAGAAGTAGATGTCTAAACCAAACTGGCTGGGGTTGCCCCGTCTGATAACAGAATCACAGAATTGTTACGGTTGGAAAGGACCTCTGAGATCACCAAGTCCAACCACACACACACACAAAAACTCCATACAATCTCAGCCACTAGAAGCATGTCCTGAAGTGCCACATCTACACGCTTCTGAAATACCTCTAGGGATGGTCCAGGATCCTCCAGGATGTTTGTTGGGTGGTTTTTTTTGTGTGTGTGGTTTTTGGTTTTTTTTGTCTGTTTGGTTTTTGTTTGTTTCTCAATGGAAAAATCCTCAAGGAAACTTATCCCAAATATCAGCTTGGTTTCTTTATTGGTGCTGGCTCTGAACTCTCATTCTTGCCTGGCTAGTTTGATCCGGTCATGACTGAGGAGCATGCTAGGAAAACCACTATCCATCTTAGGAAGGATCCAAAATACTCCCAGTTGTTTTTACATATTCTTATCATGATTAATAGATCCTCCATCAATTCAAATTTACCTAAATATAAAATACTAGAAGAATAAGTTATCCACAGAACGGTAAGAAATTAATTTAAATTAAAAAGCCCAGAAATGAACCAGCTTTGCCTTTAACAGAACTGGTTGGGACCTGAGTTTCACACAACCTGCTGCTTACACAGCAACCTAAATGCCTGATTATCATGATCAGCATTTGGCATTTGAGAAAGACATGATAATAAAGCCAAAAGATTCCAGATATTATTGACAACAGAACAATACCAACTCCTTGTAAAGGTAAGAGAGCTGTAGAATTTGCGTTACCCCCATCTCCATCTGTGTATGAAAATCTCACCGCTTTCCTTAGCACTCCTTGAAAAAGGAGACAGGAGGATGAGAAATCATTTTAATGATACTGCTATGAAGTTAAAAACAAATGGTGGAGCCGTAGCAGTGATGACAGCCATGGAACGGCACAGCTGATGACGTGCTACGTGGCTTGTGGTCCTGCTCGAGTGCAATTTCCTTCAGATAATGTATTTGGATCTCATAATATGCCTCTGGTGCAACCAATAACTGAACCCAGTGGTAACTCCTCGGGGGGTTATAATTTATGGCAATTGTCTGTTCCCACCACTTTTCTCAGTAATTTGCTCCAGTGATTAATAGCTTCACTGTTAAGGATTAATAGGTGTGCCTCACCTCTCATTCCAATGGGGCTGACCTCAGCACGCAGCCAGAACGGGTCTCCACATCTTCCCTCCTCTAGAGGAAAGAGCCCTTTTGGACCTGGCACTATATTCCCCCTCTATATTGTATATTCACCTCCTGCCTTCTCTCTGGTAGACTGAGATGATGGAGATCCTTAAAGTCACTCAGTGTGAGATGGCATCACAAACCGTGACTCTTTTTGTGGCACTTTTCTCCATTCCTCCCAAATTTTCATCGGTGTGAACAGCATGAACACCAGATGTAGATATTGGTCATGCCCACGAAATCTCACCTCTCCTCTTAGATACTGCTCTGTTTTTACCACACCACCACTTAAAGGAGTATTGCTGACTGCTGAACCACCTCCCTCCACCGTTCTTTTAGGGTTTCTGTACTACTTTTTCCAAATATGAGCATTTTTTTACCTTTATATGTAGATAAAGTAGAGATAGTATGGATAATGAGGCTTCCTATCAGAGGATGGGGAGAAAAAGGCAAAAATCAACCCCCAAACTGAAATCTTAAAGCAGGTACAAAATTCTTGTAAGTGTAACATCATAAACAGATATACTGGGCTATCTTGCCTTTGCAGGTTCTCACTTCACAGCTCAAAACTCAACTTTGATTGCACTCTGCAATGGAAAGATGCAAAAGATTAAAGGTAAATACAAGAGGCTAAAGTGAAGGGCAGCAAACCACATCTGCAAACTAATTTACTTTGCTTATTGTCCAAAATGAAGAATATCTATAACACACATATAACAATTACGTCATATTATCAACAGCAGAGAAAAGTAAAATAAAACCCAGAAAAGAAGGCCCATGCAGTGGGAGAGGGAGTGACACCGTCTCCCTATATAAACACCAGAAAAAGAAGAAGTCATGCTTGACTGCCAAAAAAAATCATACTATTCTTTCTCTTAGAGACTACTGTCTCACTGAAAGTCCCTGCAGCGTCCCCAAGGACGACTTCAACGAGAGTCAGAGGCCAAAAGTAAAGACACCTCTCAGAAACCCAATCATCCTGCCCACCTAAAAATTCTCCTGCAGCTTCTGGTCAGGAAAACACACCACCGGGAACGGCGCTGGCAGTGCTCCTGGCTTTCCTTTGGTGTTTTCAAAACCAAATAACTCAAATATCTGAACGAGTACCAACACAGTTAAAATAAAAGCAGATGGGTTCAGCTAATCTTCTCCTTTTGCTACTCGGTATCCAATTTATTTCGTTTTTCCTTTCCAAAACACTATCTTGTGGTGCTATCAACATAATAGCATTTAAAAGACAAAATGCCTTAGAAACTGAAGTGTTGCAGTTGGGGTTTATACGAAAGGGGATTTCTTGTTTTTCTACCACCCTTCTCAGCTGCTCCTGCCTGGGCATGGATTTAAGTGCAAGAACGAGCCCCGTGTCTTTTCAGACTTAGGCTGAGCCCAAAAGCAAAGGCCATTTGTTTCCACACGCACCCCAAAGGAACCAGCCAAATTTGTTCAAATTTTAAAAGTTTAAGCAGTAGCTAATTGGAGCCAGGTCAGCATTTACACACAGTCTGGATAGAACCAAAGAAAGTTTCAGAAAACCATTTTAGCAGAGTCTTTGTTGGTCACAGAACAAGAACAGCTCAAGGTCTTCCTGGATGTGACGGAGAGTTCAGCAGGGTCTCCTGCTGTCCCTCTGTGGAACCTCCTCTTCCCCCTGTCCTACCTTAATCCCTACACTCCAAAACTGCTCCACCTTAAAGGCTAAGGTGCGTTGGACTCTCCTACCACAGCTGAAAGAACATTTCCCTGCTCTTGATTTGACCTAACGACGTCATCAGCAACTCCAAATACAGAGAGCAATTCCAGACACTCGTGTCCCACACCAAGGATAAAATCTAAGGTGTTTTGCATTTTGTTCCTTGCAAACAAGAGATACAGAACTGAGGCATTTGCTGTGAAAATAAAAAACATCACAAAATATGTCTGTAGTCTTCACAGCGACCAGGAAAGCATTTTAAAAACCAGGATGAATATATTGTAGACTCTCCACCTTCTCTCCACCAGCACCAGGACCTCTCCTGTCTCCCAGGCTTTGGTCTGAGTGTGGCATCTCTGAGGAGCTCATGTCTTGTACACAAAAAACCAAAGAGGATGCATCACCACCCAAAATTCCCACACAAGTCTCCCCACTTCCCTCCCACATCAATCTGAGAGACACCAACAGGGAGGAAACATCTCAGGTGCAGAGAACTGGGAACATCTCAGGGCCATGCTGGGTGAAAGAGGGGATAGCTCCCTCATCCATCTCCCTTCAGTCTTGCCACTGAATACTATAAATCAATAAATAATCTGTTGAATTGAATTATGTTATTTTTTTTTGTCCAGACATTGCATACTGAATTAATGAAGCCTTAATTAATTAAAACTGAATTCCAGCAGAGGATATTTCAGTCAAAAAATCCCCCAAGTTTTCACTCTCTTCCACTTCACGCTAGGAGCTGAAGTCCAGGTAAATCAAGACAAAATCTCTCGTAATAGCACACCACGAACTTCCCAAACATCTAAAGGGAGACCCTATGAGTTATGGCAATGACTAACTCATAACACAGTATATGAGGACTTTGAGTTGTTCTTTCTACTTCATTTCCCCCCACACCACTGAACTTCACTTGTTGCTGAAATGGTGCATTTCATAGAATCTTAGAATTGTCTGGGTTGGAGGGAACCTTTAAGATCATCGAGTCCAACCATCAACCCAACTCCGATAAAACCCATCACTAACCCATGCCTCTCAGCACTATGTCAACCTGGCTTTTGAATCCCTCCAGGGATGGTGCCTCAACCCCTGCCCTGGGCAGCCCATCCCAAGGCTTCAGAACCCCTTCAGTGTAAACATTTTTCCTAACACCCACAATTTAAAAAAGAAAAAAAAAAATCGGATGGTTATAAAAGAAAGAAATTAAGATATAATCATCTCACACATTCAGAGACTTCAAAACTGACAAAAATACCTAATGAGAGATGGAGGAGATGAAACATCTGCTGTAGTGATACAGGGACTCAGAATGATTGAGTGAGCAACAAACCCACCAAGCGAGAAAAATAAATCTCACAGAATCACAGAATTATCATGGCTGGAAAGGAACTCTGAGATCACTGAGTCCTGCCATACACAAAAAACACAACCCACACCCTACAATCTCAGGCACTAGAGCATGACCTGAAGTGCCATATCTACACGCTTCTGAAATCCTTCCAAGGATGGTGACTCCACCACCTCCCTGGGCAAGCTGTCCCAGTGCTGACCACTCTTCCAGCAAAGTCATTCTTCCCAATATCTCATCTGAACCTCCCCTGTAGCAACTTCAGACCATTCCCTCTGGTCCTGTCATCATTCCCTTGGGAGAAGAGGCCAGCACCCACCTCTCTACACCCTCCCTTCAGGAAGCTGTAGAGGGCAAGGAGGTCTCCCCTCAGCCTCCTCTTCTCCCAGCTCAAAACGCCCAGTTCCCTCAGCCTCTCCTCGTAGGACTTGTTCTCCAGACCCCTCACCAGCTTGGTAGCTCTCCTAATCTCTTGCCTTCCTTTCACAGATTTGCTGTTTACTTCCCAGCTACTCCACATGAACTATTATTAAATTAAAGCCTTCACATTTGATACACCATGACGTTGCTCCAATTACCCTCTGATAATCTTGACAGCAACCATTGCCCTTGTGTCATTTGTTGAGATTTTGCATAACACGAATAACGCATGTGCCATTTTTACTACAGGAAAACTTAACAAAAGATAATGATTAGGAAGGTTTCACTGTAATCATTTTAATGATTAAGGTTTCTTTAAGCTCCAGGTCTTGAGAGTAGAGGACCCACTGAGACAGAGACGAGATGCCCATCACCCATATCTTGAGTGCTGCCCACCACCCCGGTCCTCCCACTTCTCCTAAGCATGATGGCAGCCAGTATATTTAATAAATAGTAGTGTCTTATGCCAAACAAAAATAAAATTAGGCTAAAAATCTAACTGCCTGAACCAAAATCATGCAATGCTGAAATGATAATTCATTTTATTGCTACTAATTCAGAATTCTAGTGACAGGAAGAGGGGGAATGGTTTTAAATTGGCAGAAGGGAGATTTAGATGAGATCTTAGGAAGAAGTTCTTTACTGTGAGGGTGGTGAGGCACTGGAACAGGTTGCCCAGGGAAGTTGTTGATGCCCCATCCCTGGAAGTGTTCAAGGCCAGGCTGGATGGGGCTTGGAGCAACCTGCTCTAGGGAGAGGTGTCCCTGCCCATGGCAGGGGCGTTGGAACTTGATGATCTTGAAGGTCCCTTCCAACTCTAATCATTGTATGATTCTATGAATTCATACAAGAAATAAATCTCAGGTTTTGATAGTTTCCAGGTACCAAACATCAAGAAAGAAAATTAAGAGTCAGTCTTTGCTCTTAATTGTACATATTATCCCCCCCAACCACGGGAATGGTAGAATTTTATTAACTTCCAATTTGTCTGCCATTTGCCATGGATTCTTTTAGTTCTTCTCGTTTAATGCAACTATTAAATGTAAGGCATAAAACAAAGGAGCCTGAAAAAAATACAGTGTATTGCTTCTCCAAGCGTTCTGCATATGCAATTTACCATCTTGGCAAAGTTTAATATGTAGAGCTTACAGTGAATTAACACTTTTTGGTTCCATAAAAAAAAATAAAAAATAAAAAAAACAGTTACAAAATGAGAATTACTTATTCACTTTTTCTCTTCTGGCCACAAATCACCGCAATCTGTACTAGAATCCAATCCAAATTACATGCAATTTACTCTCCTACATATGAAAAAAAAAACCCTCCAAACCCTAATTTTGAGAAAAATGAAAGGAGCTCTTCCTACCAGCTGTCTCTTCCTCCCTGAACGCCTGCCTGCCTGGACTTTGCATCTCTCAAATGTCGAAGTGAATTTTAAACCCATTGTAATATCGGGCAGCTTTTTCCAGAAATGGGATGATTTAACACCTGCTCAGCTCTTTCCTTCCACTTTCTCAGATTTGGTATCAGGAGGAGAAGCTGAATTTCACTTTCCAGCATCCCCATGCAGAAGGCGAGCCGTTAACCTCCCTGTAAGTTTATAACCAGGAGTCACTTTGCAGAGAACCTCGAGCGCTCCGAGACTCCTCCGTTCAGGAGAAAGGGCAGTTAACACCTGTAAAGTAATTATATCTACCAAATGTTGTTGGCCTGAAATATGAATATATAATTGATCCTGCCATCTGTTAATTATACCAGCTGAATCACTTATTTAATCATATACATTTACTTGACATCTACAAACTTTTTAATAGCTTTCACAAATGCTATCCTGGCACTCGGGCGGAATTAAGTCCCTGTTTATGTGTCCCACAAGAAAACGACGTGGTGATACACCAGGCCAGATTTCAGCAGCTCAACAGGATGAGAAGGCACTTAATGCTCAGCATCACAGAATCACAGAATGTTATGGGCTTGGAATGGACCTCTGGAGAACATCCAGTCCAACACCCTGCCACAGCAGGGTCACCAGAGCAGGTCCCATAGGAACGTGTCTAGATGGAGTTTGAATGTCCCCAAGAGATGGAGACTCCACCACCTCTCTGGGCAGCCTCTGCCAGGGCTCTGCCACCCTCACAGCAAAGAAGTTCCTCCTCATGTTGAGATGGAACTTCCTATGCTCCAGCTTGTGCCTGTTGCCCCTTTTCCTGGCCTTGGGCACCGAAGAGAAGAGTCTGTCCCCATCCTTTCAACATCCACCCTTTAGAGCATAGAATCATAGAATGGTTAGAGTTGGAAGGGACCTTCAAGATCATGGAGTTCCAACTCTGTGTCCTGGGCAGGAATACTTCCCACCACACCAGGTTGCTCCAAGCCCCATCCAGCCTGGCCTTGAACCCCTCCAGCCACAGCTTCTCTGAGCAACCTGTTCCAGTGCCTCATCACCCTCACAGGGAAGAACTTCTTCCTAATACCTAATCTAAATCTCCACTCTTCCAATAGATACCGAGAAGCTTTGATGAGATACTCTCACACTCCACTTTTCCCCAGCTGAACAGCCTCAGGTCTCTCAGCCTTTCCTCATGAGACCTCCAATTCCTTGATCATCTCCACAGCCTCCGCTGGACTCCCTCCAGCAGTTCCCTGCCCTTCTTGAACTGGAGAGCTAAGAACCGGACCCAGTCCTTCAGATATGGCCTCACCAGGGCCAAGCAGAGGGGGAGGATGACCTCCCTCAACCTGATGGACATGCTTTTTTTTTTAATGCACCCCAGGAGATCACTGGTCTCCCAGAGGTGGGAATGAAGGCACCTTCATTCAATAAATCCACAACCATACCGGGGTTGCAGGCATCTTACATGGCTTCTTACTCCTGCACCCACAGCCACCTCCTTGCTCACAAACTGTCCAGCTACAGCAGGCCGAGGAAAAGTGAAATAAGGAAAACAAAACAACTTACTGGAACATGTGGCACAATTTCTAAGAAAATTGCTTTACCTTAAATCAGGAAAAAAATGGTGCTACGTATGTGCATTTTGGAGATCAGCAAGCTAAAATATTCTGAAATTTTTCATGCTAATTTCAATGTCTCTACAATCACTTCAGAGTTTCTGTTGCAAATACAGAGCCATTGCAATAAAACCCAAAGTGCTGCTGCTAACACAGCACTGCAGGAAAGAAAAGGTGACCCTAAGTTAAAAAATAAAAAAATTAAATTAAAGAAATCAAGATTTCAGGCTGGTTCTTATCATTTGCACATTTAAATAAGTATTTCAACAGGCAATATTTGCATGCATGGGGATGTATCCTCACCTCTTTCTAGCTTGGAAAAAAAAAACAACCCTGAACTTGAATTAAGGGAAACAAACTTTCTAAAAAAAAAAAAACCCCTTTGTATCAGTATATCATTAAAACTAACAGTAGGTAAGAAACAGGCATAAAAATTCATGCGAGTGTGAGGATAGCTGTCATCTCCCAGAAATCAATTTATAACCTGGTACAATAAAATGAGCCCCAGCTCATCTCTCTGTCTTCACAGCTGGTTATGTTCCACAGTGCTCAGAACTGCTGACCTTTCTCAAAAATCTCCTCTGCTGCTGGAACATTAATCCCCAGCTCCCAGTTGGGCTCTGCTGGTGATGGAGGAGTTCAAATAGCTGGGAAGCGTGTGGTGGTGGGACAGTAGCTGCATGGGAACGGGGAATATAACCCAGCTGCCCCCAGAAACCTAGAAAATACTGGGACAGGTATCATTCCTGGTCACTTCCACCCTATACAACAGCCAAATATCAATGATTTTGATGTAGCAAATGCAAAAACAGCTTTATGGCAAATCAGCAGGACACGAGTTGAGATGCTCTGTAACATAAAAGCAGGTTTTTTCCCCCAGCAATTCAATTCAAAACCCAAAGAAAGGAATTCAGAGAAATCTTCTTACTCTAATTTGCAGCTGCTTTGCATATCCCCTGGTTGATGAATAATATCTATTGAATCCTCTAGACAGCAACTGTAGGGAGGTATTTTATTGTCCATAATGCCCAGAAATGGGCTACAAAAGCCAGGACCTTGCTTAGATCAGGACTACAAGCGTGGTTTTTTGCTTGAAAGGCAAAAGGAATGTGGTGTCTCCTTCATTCCTAGGGGAGATCCTGCCTTTCTTCCTTCCCCACTTCTCCTGGGAAGCAGCTGCAATACACCATGGCACTTCCCAGGCAGAAAGGCAACACGTGGGGCTGGAGCCAAGGGTCAGCTGGAACAGGAGAACCTACAGAAGGTAGAACGAGGGACTTTGTCTTGGAAAAAACAAGAAGCTACAAGGGGTCACATCAGAGTGTTATGGGGGCTGGAAGTGGTGGGGAACTCTCAGAGAGGACCTTGGAGCTTGGGCTGTCCTTCAGTGCAAACCACAGAGACCTCAGATACCTTCAAAAACCTCTTTAGATATGCAAATGATGTCTCCACAGAAATTAGGAGAAAATGAAGTACAGTTTATGTAAATCAATTATGAATAGCTCAAATGTTGCTATTAATAAAGAGGTCAGCAAGGAACTTAAAAGATGTTAAAGGGGTTAATGTTAAATACACCAACTAAGCCCCAGACCATAACTGTCTCTCCCCAGTGCTCAGAGGCCTCCTAGGCAAAGACGACTCAGGAAAACGTCAACCTTTCCCCAGAGAAGTGAGAAATAAATTGAAGTCACACACTGTGACTTTCTCAGCAAGGATTTAAAAAATTAAGAGGATTTTGTCAGGTATCACAAATACATCACCAAGAGCCATGGGCTCAAGATCTAACATTCAGGCCATGCTTGTATTGATCTTGCCATTTATTTCGATCCGAGTTTTCCCTTTTTCTCAAGCAAGTGCCACTTTAAAAGCAGGGGAATGGTATTTGGAGGAGGACACGCACTGCTGGGCACCCCACCAAAGGCTGAAAATGCTCAGAGGCAGCTGAGAGAAAGGCAACGGCCTGAACACTCATCCAAAGGGAGAAAAAAAAGAAAACCAGTCCAAAACTGGAGATTCGGGGAAGATACTGGCATGGACAGAGCCAAAGGATACCCATCACTCTGCGCTTGTGAGACCCCACCTGGAGTACTGTGTTCAGTTCTGGAGTCCTCAACAGAGAAAGGACATGGAACTGTTGGAACAGGTCCAGCGCAGGGCCACCAAGATGCTGGGAGNGCACTTATTGAGTATACAAGTAGCTCAAGTGCCAGCAGAGAAGTGCTCACGAGCAATCACCACAAGAATTTTTGGTATCATTAAAGACACTTAAAACTGTAAATGAATTCAAGGAAAGTTACCGAGTTTAGGATTGAACTGCATCCTCTGCTTAGACATCTTGGTAATTAATAGCTGAATTTGATGCTAAACTGCTTATTTCCTATTATTTCCCTCCATATGCCAAAGCAGACAGCCGTGCATTATTTTCCCATTTGCAAGTCACATAACTAACCCAATCAGAGCAAAATTATTCATTTTCTAGGTGGAGAACTCTTTTCCCCTGCCCAGACCTCCTCCACCCCTTGCCCAGGCTGAGCAGCACGAGCTGTTCTGCAAACACAGCCCTTCACTCTCAGCACGGGCTTGTCTGCCCCAGAAAGCCTGCCTTTCAGTTTTTTTTTCCCAGGTATACTACTGGGTCTAATAAATTACATCATTTTCCCCCATAAAGCTACCTCCCCATGTCACTGGCTGTCACAAATACAGCAGGGCTACTGTTCCGAAATATTTTGCAGGGTGAAGTTCCCGTTGATGGCAGCTGGAGCTGGGAAAAATGAGCAGCTCTGTAGGTCGCTCCCTGGGAGCCCAGGGCAGGGGCCCAGGTTAAATTCTATCAATGGCCACTTGTGAAATACCTGGTTTAATAAGAGCTGCCTAAAATCACTTTCCAGAGAATCAGGGGGTTTTGGGAGCAGAGCTCAATTTCTTTTATCAGGAAAGAGGAATTCTTTCTCCTCCCAAAGTCTTTTGCCTCGTTCGCCAGCGAGTCTCAACTTTCTATAAATCCAGCAAGGGTTTAGCTGCCAAGAGACCCCTTTATTAAATAACTGAGTCTTTAGGAGACACCCCAGAGCACAATCATCCTCTTCAGTGAATGAGCTAAAGATTACTGCTAATGAGACAACTGCACATTATCTTGGCGGATACCCTGAAGAGGAGCAAATAAGAGTCGGCGCTGGCAATCACAGCCTGGCACTTCCAACCCAACAAAGCCTTGCCTTTGACACCCAGGCACAACTTCTCCTCCTTCACGGAGCCATTTGCGCTATTACGTGGATATCCACTGGAATCACCACCAGCTTTTGAGCTTCTCACATCAGGGAGAGCAGGCACTGGCAGGTTTGAGGATATGGGGCAACAAGAAGGGAAGAAGAACCCAGGGCAGACACAAGGATTGTTGCTTTGGAATAGTGACAGACTCGGTTGTCAGCTTTGCAGTTTTATGCCAGCATTTAAAAAACACTGACATGCAGGGATCCTGGACTACATTTCAGGCTCACTTCCTGGCTTTCTCTACATCTGATCCTTTTTTATCTGTCCTCTAGGCTGTCCGTGACCCACATCTAATTTTCCCCCGACTTCACTCCTCTCGCCAGCGTTACATCTCCCACTCAGGCTCTGCTGTTTTGACTCCAGGCTTCTCATCATGGTACTCACTTTCCAGTCTGCCCTACTTGCTGAATCACACAGCAGCTGAGGTCAGAAGGCATCTCTGGAGATTGTCTGGACCAACCCCTCTGGCTAAAGAAGGGTCAACTGGAACAGGCTGCCCAGGGCACCGCCTGGTCAGGCGTTGAGTTGTCTCCAGAGATGAAGACTCCAGAGCCTTTCTGGGCAACCTCCTCCAATGTTCTACCACCTCCACAGTAAAAAAATGTCCTTTATGGCAGTTTGTGCCCACTGCCCCTTGTGCTTTCAGTGCTTTTCACTGAAGAGACTGGCATTCTTTTTTAATTCCCTTCCCATCAGCTATTTGTACACAGGGATAAGATGTTCCCTTCTGGCAGAGGCTGCCCAGAGAGGTGTCTCTGGGAGGAGTCTCCATCTCTGGAGACATTCCAAACACACCTGGACACGTTCCTGGGGGACCTGCTCTAGGAGGACCTGCTCTGGCAGAGGGGTTGGACTTGATGATCTCCAGAGGTCCCTTCCAACCCCATAGCACTCTGTGATTCTGTGAGATCTCCTTGAACCATCTCTTCTCCAGATTAAACAGTGTCAGCTCTCTTGGCCTTCTCTCTAACTGTTTTTCTCCCTTAGCAGCTCCACTCTCCTTGGTTCTTGCCCAGTGATTTCCAGCCCTGACCCTTGGCTCCTCTGCACAGAATCATAGAATAGTTTGGGTTGGAAGGGACATTAAACATCATCTCATTCCACCTCCCTGACCCAGACAGGGACAATTCCCACCACACCAGGTTGCTCCAAGCCCCATCCAGCCTGGCCTTGAACCCCTCCAGGGATGGGGCAGCCACAGCTTCCCTGGGCAACCTGTTCCAGGGTCTCACCACCCTCACACCAAAGAATTTTTTTCTAGTAATAGAGTTTTCTAGCATTGAGCTTTCCAGATCCTCTGCAACCTACGCTCTGCTGAACTGACCTTCAGTCTCCGTTCTCTCCCTCACACAGACTTGCTGCCAAGTTTTTTTTCCCTTGGTTTTGCAGGTTCATCTCTTTTTCCTCTTTTTTTTTTTTTCACTCCTTTCTCATGATGCCAGGAAACTGTCGGACTATGAAGAGCATGGTGGGGGCACACATATCCTGGTCTGATCCAGTTTGTAGGTGGAAACTGCTTTTCCAGTCCAGAGCAGCAGCAGTAAAGATCTGCTCGGCCTCTTACGGTACTGGGCAGACACGTGCTAACGGAGACAGAACCTACGGGGAATGAGACTTTGAGTCCTTCACAAGTCTCTACTGAGATGTGATTTTTCAAAGGCTCACAACTCCAACAGGGTGCTCACAAGAATAGAAAAAGCCACTCCCTCGACACAAATTCCTTGTGAAGAGTCAAGTCCTTGCTTGAAAGCTGAGGGACATCCTACTGTTTCTGTATTTTTGATGCAGCCAAAACACGTATCCCTTAGTCACTGCTTTCAGAAAGCTCTCAAATCTTCCGGCCGATTCTTTCCTTCCCATGCAGAAGACAAATATAACCCTAAACATCTGGCCCTGAAAATTTCAACCCCATGTTATACACATCTGAGAAGAGTGCAAGCAATAAACATTTCCAAAACTAAGGGGAAGCAGTAGGCAGCTTGGAAAACACAGCCACAAAACAGCCCCTACACGCTTCTAGTCTCATTAAATAAATGGCTTCCACGTATAAAATTGAGTTTTATCAAGCTCAGTCAAGATCTATAGACTCCTCAGGCACAGATACTACCAAATATAATCCCAAATTAAATTTCATCACCTTTAGTAAAAGCCAGGAGTGCTAGGAAAAGGCTGTATATTTTTTTTAGCATCTCCTGCACCTCTTTTGCCCGCACCTATCTTCCCTCCAGTCTTCGTGTTTTCTGATACTCAACAAATTAGTTGAGCACATTAATCATGTTCACACTCTGAAAGAACAAGAAAACCCCACCGTCCAAAGGAACCAATGAAGCATTTCTCCACATCTTTTTGTGTGTAAGGGTTTACTGAATGTCATCTGATAATGCCACATCCAGACAATTGACTTGCCAGTCCTCGACAGCTCGACACCAACTGCACTGAAAGATGCTGTACCAACTCAAGACTTGTTTTTCAACAGCTTTTAGGAACGTGTTTAGGAGGACAGGAACGTTTTTGGCCTGTCTTTCATCATCCCCGAGGATCTATTCCTAAGTAACATGCCAGAACGCTGCTTTTTGTGAGTATAATTTGATCAGTGGAAGGATACTTTCCAACATCCCCATTAAAAAAAGGTGCAGGCTGGATTATCCCACAACTTTCTTAATTTAGCGTCAGAATAAACTGCAAGAATCAAGGGAAAGGAAGAAATTGAGAAGTGTGAGAATATACACCTATGAAATAACAAGGTATTCATTAATATTTGCCCTCCTATATAATCTCACAGATTCTTAAATCGGAGTTATTCACGGGACTGCAGGTGGAAGTAGCATTTAAGAACGGATGTTGAAGCAACTTTCAGTTTTCAGCTTCCTTCAGACTTGCATAAATAAATCCATTTATACTTGTTACTAAAATGGGCTCCAGTAGAATCTTGTTCACTCAAGCTACAGTTTAGGGGATTCAGTCCTAAAATTAATGAAACAGCAGGGCTAATGCATCATAAAATATACTGTTCTCACTGGACAAATATAGCACAGCTTTAAATTCCAAAGAAAGTTTGTTGCATATTTTGGAAGAGCCAGGAAATCTTGCAACAATGGGAACTTTCATGTCAGTCCACCACTGTTAAATCTTCCCTCAGAGGTAGGGACAGATTGCTGCTCTGCATGGATAAACTAGGAGACACAGTGATGAGTAAGACCTCCTCCTCTTTGGGGAAAGTAGAGATCCACAATGGGTACGCGAGGCAAAAGATCAAGCAATCACAGCAGCCTTTGTGCAATTAAAAGCAGTTCTAATTCTGGCAGTCTTTCAAGCACGGGAAGAGAAGCGAGTGTCTGTAAGGATGGCAGGTTTCCAGCCCCAAGACGTGCCTGACAGGAATAACTCCTTGCCTTGGGAACTAAACAGGAACTACCGATGGGGGACGTGTGTGTGAAAGGAAACCTGACCCAGTGGAAATCAATAAAGATCTACCTTTGGCAGATTAGGCGCAGAATCACAGAATTGTCATGGTTGGAAAGGACCTCTGAGATCATAGAGTCCAACCATACACAACAAAAACCCACCAAAAAAACACCCAAACCCCAGCCAACCAACCAAAAACAAATCCGAAAGAGACACACACAAAGCACAACCCACTCCCTACAGTCAGAGCCACCAGAGCATGCCCTGAAGTGTCACATCTAAATGTTTCTGAAGTACCTCCAGGGCTAGTGACTCCACCACCTCCCTGGGCAGGCTGTTCCAGTGCCTGACACCCTATCAGTGAAGTCATTCTTCCTAATACATCATTTAAACTTCCCCTGCTGCAACTTCAGACCATTCCCTGTCTTTATCACCACAACTTGGTGATAAAAAACCCTGTATTGTGTATACGTAAGCAATGCACATGCAATTTTACAGAATCATAGAATGGTTTGGGTTGAAAGTGACTTTAAAGAACATCCACTTCCACCTCCTGCCCTGGGCAGGGACACCTCCCACCACAACAGGTTGCTCCAAGCCCCATCCAGCCTGGCCTTGAACCCCTCCAGGGATGGGGCAGCCACAGCTTCTTGGGGCAACCTCTTCCAGTGCCCACAGCAAAGAATTTCTTCCAAATACCTAATTTTCCCTTCTTTCAGTAAAAAAACCCTTTCCCCTCATCCTATAGCTCCCCTCCCTGATGAAGAGTCCTTCCCCACCTCTTCTGTACCCTCCATCAGTTATTTCCTTCCTCTTCTCCTACAAACAAAGCATATTTAACCATTTACACACAAAGGATGTATCTCTACCCCTTCCTCATTATGTCATGTTAGGGGTAAATGATGTGATGCTTCATAATAGCAGTGAGAAGTTGTAAGTGGTGCTATTAACCGCTCTTTTTCACTCTGATCTTTTCCCCCAAGTAGACAATCACCCTGTCTAGTTCGTACACAAAACATTTAAATAAATTAGCCTCATTTATGCACAAGCATCCTTCCTTTAAAGACAAAAATAGGCCTTTTCTTCATTCAAAAATGATAAAGTGCTTCCGTTGTTATAATTTACTACGGTAATTTAATACAATGCAAAAGAAACCCACAACCCAACATAAAAAGGACAATGTTACAGATGTTTGGAATCCTACAGTGTATTTTTCAAAGAACCTGAAACGCTGAGGAGAAATAAATCATGACGGCATGGCTTTGGATAGGGGTGAGGAAGGAAAGAGGGGAACGCTGGCTAATATTTAAGTTCACCCAGGGGTTAAATTCTATACAAGTGGTTTTCCTGAGAGTTAATGTTTGACAGGACACTGCTGAAAGCTTTAACATGGATTTATTTTCAGTGTCGTTGCACAACTAATGGAGAAGAAACAGGCCCATAAACACATGCAGAGTCAACACAGTGAGAAATAACTGAAAAACTTTGCTGATATTTAGAGAAAAGACAACGAGCCTGGGGTTGATAGATATGTACAGGTAATAACTGTAATCATGCTGACCAAAGCAGAATTTCTACTTCATTACCTAAAGAAGTAGATTTATTTAAAAAGGCTGTTCATTTTTTTCACTTTGGAATCCCACCAGCCAGGCAACAAACCGCTAAACAAATTGCTAAGATAACATCATTGTTTCCTGGCTCTGTGTTAAACAAAAGGCCTAAAGAGAGAAGATGAGGATGAGATTTGCCCCCTTCCTCGGCCGTTGGAGATGCCAGTGAAGTGTCTGGCACTGGAAGTGCCTGGGGAGCTTTCCCCATTGACAGAAAACATCAATATCACTCCACTACATTTTGAGCAAGCGAAATGCTGCCTTCAAAGGTCTTGTTACAAAATGATACAAATCCAGTTCTTTTTAATGAAAATGTGACCTACAGAAAAAGAAAAACGCTGCTTCTTTTATTAACTTTCTTCTCACTTTCTGTTCACCAGGCTGGAGGAACTCTTTCAATATAAATTGGACCTATCACGAGGCCAAGTACAAAATCCAGGGATCTGCTAAGCTTCTAAGAACAGCTAATGCCACACAGTTCTGTCAGCACCTCCACCACTGCAGGCCCCAGTAGCCACCAGGAGAGATTACAACAAATCCCTTTTATTCAAATATTCTCCTTGCAAGGACATTTGTGTTCCTCATGGAAAGCGTGTGTCATCTCCCCAGGGGATAAACACGAGCACGTTGGTAAGAGCAGAAATCAGATTCATCCTTCACCTTCAAAGAATAAGCAGGGCGTTGTCCACATGCTTGGACAGCAGGGTAGACAACCCACCACCAGGATTCTCCAGCACTGTGAGCTGTGCCAGTGATACATATCCGCTGGCACCTGATATCTACATTGGCTAATCCAACTTCGTTTCACTGATTTAAAGTTCTCTCTCTCAAAAGTTTTGTATTCCCAAAAAGGCTGCTCACGATTTCACTTGAAAGCCAGCAGCATTTCAGATTCCCTTTCAATCTAGAAGAAAAACTCTGAGAGACATCTGACCCGTGGCCTGTGTCACACCCAACTGATCTTCCCAAACGCTGTGGAATTATTTGTTCCTCAAGTTCTACACATCTGCTGTGAGAAGGTGCAAGTCACAGGGCTCAGAAACTAAGGCCATAAAAAAGGAACAGACGCTGGAAATGACTGAGAACTAACACATCTTTTTCCTACTAATGAATGGAATGGAAAGCGAGCAATAGACAGTGGCCAAAAGGGGAGTAGGAGGGAAAGGCAGGTATCCATCAAAGCACATTATGACTCGTGACTGTGGGCAGCTGGGCAGATCACAACACTGCCCACTTGATTCATTTAAACTCATATTCATAGAATCATAGAATTACCTGGGCCGGAAGAGACCTTTCAGATCACCCAGTCCAACCATCAAGCCAACACTGACAAAAACCAACACTAACTCACATCCCTCAGCACCACTTCTGCCCGGCTTTTCAATACCTCCAGGGATGGGGACTCCACCACTGCCCTGGGCAGCTTCTTCAAACACTTTATAACCCTTTCCACAAACAAATTTTTCCTAATATCCATCCTGAACCAGTCCTGACACAACTTGAGGCCATTTCCTCTTGTCCCATCACCTGTTCCTTTGGAGAAGAGACCAATCCCTTCTGGCTACACCCTCCTTTCAGGGAGTCGCAGAGAGCAAGAAGGTCTCCCCTCAAAACTTTGGAGAGGGTTTCCTTTTAAAACCTCATGTCAACGTAGAGCACACAGCCATAAGCATATCCTATAACCTCTCTTCTTTGCTTTCAGGCACACTACAGCTCTTTCTAATCAGGATAAACAATTCGCTCTAATGAAACTTAAATGTATTAGTGACAGTTGAACACGCTTTGCATTATATAGCCAGGAAAATTACATATCTCTCCCATACAAAAATTAACTTCAGTAACCCGCTGAACAATAATTACAATCAGCTAACACCAAAACACACCACGACAAAATGCACCCTGTAATTTATCTCCTCAACAAAATTAGGCTGTGCAGAAGGGAAGGTGCTCCATCACAACGCACCCACAGGCTAATGAAGTTCCTTCACTTACAGCAGATTCCTTCAAATCATTCTCCACTTCAGATGCAACAGATGTCACGCGTAGCCTCTTTTAGGCATTAACATGAACGTAATTCCCCACTGATCTCAATACTGTCATTTTTCATCTTTTTATTTTCTGAAATGTAGAAGAGAAACCCAGAACAAGGCTACGACTCGCAGCTCAAATGCAGAGGTGTGGGTTTCAGATATGAAGAAAAAATAAAATCCATGCCCATCTTTGAACACATTAATGGGATTAGTATTAAACCAAAAAAAAAAAAAACCACGCAAACTTTCAAGAAGCAAAATTTAAAAGGGCCTCATCAAACGAGTGAACATTTCACTAGTATCGCTTGCTTTTACCTTGAAAAAGGAAGGACATCAGTGGTCATCGCATGCAAGGGCATCTACGACTGTAAACCAAGGAAAATCACTCAAAGAGAAACTGTTTGAGCACCCAAGATGAAAAAAGAAGGAAAACATGAAACTGAGATGAATCCCCCAAAACTATTTCCAAAACAGATAAAATCTAAGGTCAAGAAACAAAGCATTGTGTCTGTGTAGAAAGAACTGAGAATAATTGTCAAGAAATGTCTTCCATCTTCCACCTCTCCTGCAAGGACAGGTAAAGAAATAGTTCTACCAATTTAACTAATTCCAATAAAGCCATAATTAAGCTACCCTTCATGATAGGTAGCTTAGGGCATGGTCAGATCTGTATTTCACACAGCTTTAAATGTGTTAAAGAATCAATATGGAAAATATAAAAATATGTTTCAAAATAATGGGTATTGTATTTGAGAAAACTGGAAATACAAAGCCATGACTTACAATGTTAAAACATACTGGGTGGAATATTTGGAGGTAAAAATCACTTCTAATTAAACAAGAAAGCAATTATCTCCAACTCTATTTCATCACAATTTCATAATTTTCTATGAAAAGAACTGGATGCTAACTCTGCACTTTTCATTTCCACATTCTATCTTCTCCCTGTTTCTTTCTGCCCATCATTTTATAGCCTCCTAAGAGTTGATAAGGGTGTCCTTTTCGACCAGGGAAATCAAAATTAAGTGCTAAAAGAAATTTTCTACTTTAACACAATCCTTCTTTCCATTACTTAAAACTTCTGTCAGAAGAAAGGCACCCTCAAGTCCACAGAATGAGCAGTAATTTGCAAATACCTCTGTCAATGCTGGAAGGGTGGTGAGACCCTGGTTCAGGTTGCCCAGAGAAGCTGTGGCTGCCCCATCCCTGGAGGGGTTCAAGGCCAGGCTGGATGGGGCTTGGTCTGGTGGGAGGTGTCCCTGCCCAGGGCAGGGGGTGGAAACAGATGATCTTTAAGGTTCCTTCCAACCCAAACCATTCTGAGACTCGCTATTGACAGAAGATGATGACTGAATAGACAGCACCATTTGAAAACCAACCCACTCCTTAATAAGGAGAGAGTAACATGGGTTTTATTCTCAGGGAAAAGAACAAGTATCTCCTAAGTCATTAAGTCGTGTGCTTTACACGCAGTTAGGTCAGGTGCAGAAACATCATACTACGGAACTGTAGTACTGGTTTGATTAATAATTCCTTTCTTGAAACATCTGATTTATCAGGAAAGGTACCTCACTAAATGTTGTGGAATTGCACAATGTATAAAATCCCTAAGATGATTTAATGATGATGAGTTTGAGTGGATTACAGTACACTGATAAGTTAAAATAATCTAATTAATTCATAAATATGGGTTTGGAACTCGATGATCTTCAAGGTCCCTCCCAACTCTAATCCTTCTATGATGCTAGGATTCTATAAATTCAATTTTATTTGATTTTAAAATCTGATGTTATAATGACTTTAGGCATGTCTTGTGAAGAAGGTGCAGAAACTCAGACTACCAGTAAGAAATTCCAACGATGCTCAGCAAGTTCCTCAAGTCCAACCTGACTTGGAAGCCAAAAGTGAGTTAACACCTGCCTTACAAGATAATGAAGTGAATGATGTACAGGAACTTTATTTGTACAATAAGACCAGGACTCTGATTTTGTCTAAAATTAAAAGTACCAATTTCTCTTGTTCCTCCTGATGTCTTTATGCCAGACAACAAATCTCAGACTTTCTCAGAAGGGGAAAAAGGTGGGGGAGTGCTTTAAAAAAAGAGTAGCAGAGGCAGCTGCTGAGCAGAGAGAAATCACGAACCCTTCAACCAATATCAACGACAACCCGCGAGCTCGATATCCTCCAGTTATCTCCCCAACAGGAGGGTGCAAGAGCAGCTCTGCGCAGAAACTCAAGCAGCAGCACAAATTCATTCCTTTTCAGTTTTAAAATTCAAATGGGGCCGCCTGCAGAGAAGCTGATAAGCTCTCCAGTAGAGTATAAAGTGTACACAGACCTTAAGATCTCGCGCAGGTGGATTATGTGTAATGAAGTAAACGGAATAAATATCATCTAGGGTGAACGAATCCATCACAACCCTTACCCATGCAAGCAAAACACAACACAAAGTGCAGCTATGAATATCAATATCTCAAAGAGTATATAAACATTACGCTTACAAGATTGTGCCTTAGAGGTGTGAGGAAAACGGGGTTCCACAGTTGTATTTTTAGGAGAACAGAAAGCAGAAGGTAAGGAGGTCTCTCTTCTCCGGCTGCTGGGATAACAAAGAGGAACCAGAAGCAGGAGGGAAATTTTTAAAAGGAGGTGAGTTGAGGAGCATAAACTGTCAAAATTCTCAAAAAAACATTTAAGGGAAAGAAACCAAATAAACCCACAGCAAACACAAGCACGAGAAAGAGCCAGTCGTCCTGTCGTTCTCTACAGAAGGTCTGGGAGCCAATCACCCAGAACACCAAGCACTCACAAAACTTCTGTCTAAATTCTGCACAGCATTTATATTTAGACCTGTCACCGAGATAAATCAAACTAACTTACTCCAAAACAGTGGATTTCTTCAGATTTAGTGTCTCCATCCACCCTTTATATGTGACTTAAAATGAAATAAAAGTGGTTTTGATTTTGGGGGTGGATGTTTTGGGGTGTTTTTTTTAAAAATTATTTTAAAATTAGAGCTAAGAGGCTAGCCCACAGAAGTCAGCAAAGTCAAAACATCAATATTCATTCTCCAGAGTCACCAGGCTGCACACATGCTGACCTGACAAAGGTCTAAGCTTCTTTGTACCATGAAAAAATGAATGTTGAAGCAGAGCTCACATCTAAACAAGACCCAGAATCCCAGGCACACGTATCCTACCTGCACACCCACATGATTTATTTCTTTGTTAATCTGGACAAAGAGCTGCTTCATCACTTCTATTTCCATGTATTTATTTGCAGTAATTTTCCTATTGTCAAACTGGAATCTATATGTAACGTCCATGGTAAAAACTGTAAAAATTCTGGGGGAATTCTGATTTATCGAGTAACGCCAAGACTATGTGACAGGCTGTAACCAGCACCGTCAAAGACAGACCCGAGTGTCTCGCGTGACATTTTTCAAGACAAAAAATATTTCTACTGATGGATTTCTCACATAACAAACACCATTTTTCACTCATTTGGTGCAGCACGGCAAGAAGACTAAATGTTAACAAATCCATTTTGCCTGTAGGCTTTCCTCCAGTTCCTCATAAGGAATTTTTTTTATGGAAAGCCTTCCCTGACCACAATGCCTCAAAAGAAAATTGGCAGCCACTGAGCTCAGGTGGCTGAGCCAACAACACCCCGTGTTTCCTTGTATTTTTACCTCCACCTCTGTCAGTCATTTGTTTTAATCTCAGCTTCCAAATTATTTCCAGCAAGGACTGGCCTTCCTCCTCCCCCCTCCTCCTCAACTCGTTCTGGGTCCAGCAGAGAGGAGCTCTGTGCTATTTCAGAGGAAAATTAATGATTTTCTGCGCCGTGGAGGAGATAATTTTTAAATATCTGAATGCTGGACGCAAATGAGTTAAAAAGGAGGAAAAAAGGTGTATAATTAGCTGGAATAAACATTAGTGAATGTTGCTCCCTGTAATAATTCACAGCATATTAGCAAATATTCTGAAGTATTTTGTTACTCTTAAACTATTTCAGAAATAGGAATGTCATTTCAGGAAAAAATTATATGGTAAGTGAGCCGGAGCGCAAATTAGCATTGGCTGCAATTCTCCTCCATTAAATTTGTTATTTTGGGCTCACTACATATGGGCAAATTCTCAGAAAACCACGGCTTCTATACTGCTGCATTTGCAAATGTGTGCTGGGGCAATGACAAGTTGTGGAATTAATACTTTAATATTCTTTCCCGAGCAGTGAAACTAGTTTCCTATCTTGTTTGCAAAATCTACAGGCAGAGCGCGATTGCTTCAAACACCAACATTTTTCAGGACAAATGAACCGCCTGAAAACCATCCACCCGAGGGGCAGAATGGGAAAGATTCTGCCCGTTTTGTCATAATTAGCAAATCATTTCCGTGAGCTCCGTGCCATTGTTATCTTTTGAGATATAGCTTCCACGCTCCTTCAACCCAAGCTGAATTTTAATTCCTGCACACAAATGAGCCAACGCACCCAGAGTTCACCAAAAGAGCAGATTTGGTTTTCGGATCCTCAGCTCCCCAGCATTTCTCTTTTAGCAGATGTTCACAGCTTCCCATCCTCTCCCAAACTGCCCTTTTCCCCCCAATATTAGACATAATTTAGTGGAAAAGTATTGTCAATGCTTAAAAATTGCTCTTTTTAACATTAAACTCATTACACTGAGGACTGTACTGCTGATTTTAAAATCCAGAGTGACCAAATAGAAAACAGATGCAAAGGAAAATACAAAACGAGTAATACACATCAAGATAGTTCTTGTGTTAAAAAAAAAAATAAAAAATTGGTGAGTGTGACAGAAAAAAACATTTTCAGGATTTGAAGCTGTGGATGGAAGATCAAGATAATGAAATTTCTTCTAGGGCCTCGCATTATCTCCTTTGTTTTCATACAGAACAGCCTATTTTTCTTTGAAAACTCAGATGATATCTAAGCCACAGGAAAATATGTGATGCTGCCTGGCTACATCCTATTTTTATCACAGAACCAGGGAATTGTCAGAGTTGGAAGGGACCTCTCGAGACCATCCAGTCCAACTCCCCTGCTAAAGCAGGATTGCCCAGAGCACATCCCTCAGGGCTGCATCCAGGAGGGGCTTGAAGGTCTCCAGACAAGGGGACTCCACACCCTCCCTGGGCAGCCTCTGTCAGGGCTCTAACACATTCACCCCAAAGAAGTTTCTCCTCATATTCCAATGGAACTTCCCGTGTCCCAGCTTGTGCCCGTTGCCCCTCATCCTGTCACTGGGAACCACTGAGAAAAGTCCGGCTCCATCCTCCTTCAACCCACCCTTCAGATCCTTGGGAGCATGAAGAAGGTCTCCCCTCAGCCTTCTCTTCTCCAGGCTCAAGAGTCCCAGCTCTCTCAGCCTTTTTACGGTAGGTACTTGTGTAGGACCAGAAGTGAGGTGCCACCAAGCTCAGTGCAGAGACCCTGTGAGCTTGCTCAGGGACCCTCTGAGCTTGCCCAAAGTAAGTTTTTCAGTTTTCACAGAGATCTCTGCTCCTTTAACACTATCTTCCCAGGTGGGTAGTTTAAAACCTGCCCAGGTCTACATAAGTTTCAACAAAATCAAGTGTGTCTGCCAGGCAGATACAACCTGAATGGGAAGTGGGTGAGAAATCCCCAAAGGCAGAGCAATCATACTTTAGAAGGTACATTGCTGAATCACACTTAAGTGAAATACTTTTTGCAGCACATCACAGTTTCTTCTAATATAAAGGTTAAAAACCACTCCATACTGAACAGTCAATACTTCTACACATTCCCAAACCTTCAGGTTTTCTTTAAGTTACCCTGAAATATGGTGTGAGCATACAGATTCACAGAATGGTCAGAGTTGGAAAGGACCTTCAAGATCATTCAGTTCCAACCCCCCTGCCCTGGGCAGGGACACCTCCCACCACACCAGGTTGCTCCAAGCCCCATCCAGCCTGGCCTTGAACCCCTCCAGGGATGGGGCAGCCACAGCTTCTCTGGGCAACCTGTTCCAGTGCTTCACCACCCTCACACCAAAGAACTTCTTCCTAATATCTCATCCAAATCTCCCCTCTTCCAATTTAAAACCGTTACCCCTTGTCCTGTCCCTCCACTCCCTGACCAAGAGTCCCTCTCCAGCTCTCCTGGAGCTCCCTTCAGATCCTGGAAGGCTGTTCTAAGGTCTCCCCTATACCACCTTTATGCCTTGGATCCAGCCTTATCCTTCCTCTTCTCTCCCAATCAGTTGGGAGTTTTAATACACTTTTTCCACATGGGGTTTGGTCTGAACTAACAGTTGCAGCCACGGTGACAACAGCCCCGCAGCTCAGTCACCAAGTGCTTCCATCCCCTCAGGGGAAGCACGTTACTTGCAGGTGCCTGCAGCCTGCAGAGGGGCACTGGGGTTTGGAAAACAACCTGGCAGCATTTCTCTCCCAATTCCTGACACTGAGAATAGGGAAGAGTCTGAACTCTGACTTACACATCCGCTGTGAGATCAGGATATCCAAAATAAGAGAGAAACTGTGGATGCCTCATCCCCGGAGGGGTTCAAGGCCAGGCTGGATGGGGCTTGGAGCAACCTGGTGTGGTGGGAGGTGTCCCTGCCCAGGGCAGGGGGTGACACGGAATGATCTTTAAGGTTTGTCACGGTTTAGCCTCAATGACAACACAAGTGCCACGTGTCAAGTCCCTTGGCTCTGCTGCCCCCCNCTGTTGACTGAAAAAGATGACCCAAACAGATAGAACCATTTGAAAACCATCTATGGTTCTATGGAATACAACTTAAAGACATAAGTCCTGTTTGGCATCAGTTGCATGAATATGGAAATATGGACTGTGGTACAAGAAAGCTCATTCTTCCTAAAGTGTCCTCAGACTTGGTTCTGCTCTCTCTTGAGAAGCCAGGACAGAAGACAGAATCACGGAACCATAGGAGTACATGGGTTGGAAGGGATCTTTTGTGTCATCGAGTTCAACCATCAAGTCAATACTGACAAAACCCACCACTAAACAGTTAGCACTATGCTAAATTAGCTTAAAATGTAAACTCAAGAACACGGTGACACAAAACTGGGGCAGTCACCAGCCACGGATGGGATGGTGAGGCAAGACACAGGCATTTGAGAGACTAACGAGATCAGAAATCAGCCTTGCCCAACAGCAACAGGCCATGGGAGATTTGACCAAAGCAGGGCTGTCTCCCACCTACAACTGGCTGAGATTAGTTGTATAAAAAAACATTACCTACAATATATGAAGGAAAAAGAAAGGAATGCTAAATATCATGAAGCAATTTTGTTGCTACCCCAAACTTCACAAAATAGAAGGACAAAGGCTGCAGTGGGAAAGGTGTATTTTGCAAGGGATAACAAGGGGAATAAAGGAGACCTTCCACCGCCTCAGATCTTTTTGTAGTTGCAGTAATCACCGCAAAAAACATCAACATTTCTGAACAAAGACTATGCCTGATTCCTCCCTGTGGACCTGTTTGCAACTCTACAGTCCAAAGCATGACCATAAACTGCATTCCAAAATAACAAAAAGTACAGGAGGGAAGACAGGCTCAAATTGCAGAGATATGATTAAGACAGAGAAAATTCCCAGCAGTCAACCAACAAAATAGGTTAAATAGCCTAAATATTCATTAAGTTCCATATTTCTTTCCCTATTTTCATTCTTTTTGCTCTTTAAGCAGACAAATTAGGACACTCAGTGTATAACATAATGTTAAAATCCTTCACATAATGTCTTTTTCTCTGCCCAGTGGTATTCGAATTTACCCAAATGCCACACTGAGTAACAACTATATAGACTAAAAAAGGCTGTTTAGGTTTTTATGACTGGAAAAAAATGATCCCTTTATGGATCCTCCAACTTGTGTAATGAGAAATTATGTTCCATCTTTGAGCTGCACCACACCAGAACCTCCCACCACAGCAGCAGCACCTCGGTTCATCCTCCTGACTCTCTCTTCACACCCTCATTAGCCTTATTAACCAGCTGCATCTGATAAGTGGGCTCCAAAACCATGGGGGGAAAAACCCAGGGCACCCTGAAGTGGTGAGGAATGTTTCGCCACGTCCCCGGCAGCAGGTCCACAGCACAACTTCTCCTCATAAGAAGGACAAGGGGAGCTGTGTCATGGGCACTGGGTAGAGTCAGGGGCAGCTTCCCTCCCAACACCACCCCGAGTCCCACACCGATGCCTGAAGGGTACCCTGGACTTCTTTAATCCATTTAGGAACAAGGATTCAAACAACATTTTAAAGCAACAATGTGCTGTGCAATTTGGTTAAGGGGGAAAGAAGCTCTAGACGTTCATTTCTGACAAGCTCCACCTCTTTCCATCCTTCAAAAGTGGAAAGAAAACACTGAAATACCCTGAAAATAAAATGAAGCAAAAACCACTAAAATATGGGCAAATCCAATCCAAGCCCGTTCATCTCCTCTTTTTTCCCACGAAAGCCTCAGCACAGATTTTTCTCTTCTGTGGTGGCAGCAGCAGCATAGGAGGAAAAGGGAAGGAAAAACCCCGTGGGTTTCCTGATCCCCTGGGGAAGGCTCTGCGTGCTTGGCTCCTGCTTCTTAAATACCACCCACCGTCTTCAAAAAGCAATGAGATATTTTAAGGAGGGATATTTGAAGCCAGCAACGGTGCAGAATCCAGATCTGTTCTCATGGAAGATGCTCCTGATTACTCACCATTTTAGGTAATTTCAGTCACCACGGTGCACGCAAAGAAGAACTGCGATAAATCTTGCCAGCTCAGCAGAAAAGGATAGCAAAGGGCCAGAAGAAAAATTCACCACTGCAGCACGAAAACCAGATTAGGAACTAATAGATACTAATAACATCTACATTTTTGTCTCTTGTTTTGTTAAACATGTCCATGGTTTTCCTCTTTAACCACGTTGTCATTCAGACAACCCTGCCAGGATCCTAAAAGAAGGTTTACCCTTTCAGAATCTGTTTCCAAGTCCGTAAAATCCTCACTTCAACAGGGCTGGCAACATCTCCGGTCTCTTTGGTCTTAACCTTGCATACAAACACAGCTCGGCTGAGTTGCTGCCGTTCCTCTGGGAGGGCTCAAATGAATAGTTACAGAGGCTTTTATTTGCAGGGCTGGGATGTAACGATAATGCCACTGGAATTTTTAGAATGATCAGAGCCGACGCTGGAGAAACTCTGACAAACGTGTGAAAAAAAAAAAGTATTTCAAAAGCACTTCAGACACTCGAGGCTCGGGAGTCACCAAGGTGCTTTTTCAGCTCTCCTACTGCTTTTGTATTAAATTCTATCCTTTTGTTTTACAGGACAAAAGACCACATCAAAGTTGCCTGCTCCGTGAAAAACAGAATCCGTTACTGAAGGCCAGAGATACTCAGCAACAAACAGCACAAAGGAGATGTCACAGCCCCGCAGACTCTGCTTCGTTCCAACAGGGGCTTCGTGATGACTCCTTCGCAATATTCTTCTGAAGGTTGTTCAGAGACACAGCCCGCTTAAGATACCCATTCCTAATTAAGAAACTCAAAGGAAAACAGCCCGTGGAACACACCAGCTGGCCCAGTCATGTCTAACTCAAACCACACTCAAATACTCAAACCACACTGTTGGTATCCCTAGAAGTAGCCTCCAAGAGCCAAATAAACGACAAAAAGCTACTAAATCCTATTCAAATTCCTGCTAAAGGCATTATGGTTCTTGACAATTAAGTAAAAGTATTTCTGGGGTTTTTTTTGGTTGGATTTTTGGGGGATTTGGGTTGGTTGGGTTTTTACTCGTTTGTTTGTTGGGTTTTTTTGTGGTTATTTTTTGGTTGCTGCTTTGTTGGTTTTTTTAAAATCAGAAACCACGTTATGTATTCCACCTGAATTACATGGTTTTTCAAAGTCTCCTCAACAGATTTGGCAGAGAAGGGGTTACACATTTTTGCAGCCCCCTCTGGGATCCGACTGCTCAGCCAGAGAGGGAGCAAGAAGCAAGGAATTACCGGGCAATTCCCCTTAATAAAGTTATAGACGGAAAGAGAACAGAAGCATGTTGGAAACGAGCAGTCACAGCAAGATTTCTAACAAAATTTGTTCAGGGATTTTAAGGGTTTGAAATAGCTGATAACATGTACCAGGGAGGATCTATCATTTAAAAATGATATTAAAGGAACCCCAAAACCAAAAAACCCCAACTTCTTATTTTCACACGGGCAAACTGAAAAAAGTGGAAGCAGCCCACAGCCACATTCCAACAACGTCCAAAGATTTAATAAGGATGAAGAACACATTATAATTTTGAAAGACCGTTGCTTTCCAGGATCAGGTTGTGTGTATTGTAAATCACCCACCAGGATCTAATTAAGCAACAACACATGCCAGGCATTAGTTTCTGAGCAGTCGGAAAACACGATAGATTTCAGTTAAAAAAAAAAACCCAACCCAAACCAAAAAACCCCACGGTTTACTTGTTACTTATCACAGTTTGTACAGCTTTCCTACAGCTAAACTCAGCACACACAATATATATTCAGAGTTGTATAAAACTCTGCCCAATCATATCCTATAAATCCTTAATTACTTCTTGTGCATAAATCACGGCTGGTTCTGAGGACAATCCAAACGGCAGAATCTTCCCTGCTGTAAGATCCTCACAATCTTTACATTAAATTAAGTGCTACGGGTGAGAAAAGTAACCCTCAGCGGTCACCAAAGGTGTACTGACACATTTTCATGGTTGGGAAAGTCCTCTGTCCCATCCTGTCACCATTTGGTGACTCTCCTAACAGCAGCCACACCACATGCAGGGAAAAAACCACCCCCGTGTTTTCTCCACAGGTCCCACTGAAACAAAAAAGACAAAAGACAGATGTTTTTCTTTTCAAAATACCCTCAGTGCTGCACCTTTGAGTTTCATTTCTTACAAGGAAGCATCAATTCTTCATTATAACTCAACTAATTTACATTCTGCTGTGATTTTTAGATTTAAGCTTCCGTTCTTCTGGCACATTCCTGAAGAGAAGCAGCTTCTACAGAGATCAAGATCAAGCAGCAGCAGCAATATGACAATAACAGCAGTTGAAGGTGTGCTCTTAGGTAAGATTATGTTCCTCAAAGAATAAACTACCTCTGGACAAAACAAAGCACCACCAAAGAACAGTTTTGGATACTGCAGAATACAGTTTCACTGGACATTTTGGTGAACAGTTGTTCTACTAATGGTTCAGCTCTTCTGCTGGTTTCTTCAGGAGTTTGCACCAACACACGGCGCGCATTGATCGGTTTGAAGCCCAACCTCCTTTGGCAGGGGCACGATTCCAAGAAGATATGGTGATGAATGCTGAAAAATCGACTGTGTTGACAAGTTTAAAATATTAATTTCTTTACCCAGGCTATAATCAGTGCTGGCTAAGAAGCAGAAAGCAGTTCCACAGAGCTTCATCTAGACACCAAGGAACTCGCCGAGCTACCTTTGATCCCGGCTGATGTACAGGCCAAAGGGTTCTTTCTCCTCCCTGGCCAGACTCAGAGATTTCTGGGGCAACTACCAGGGGAGGGGACACCTAACAGACCCTTCAAATAATAGCTCCTTCTAACGAATCTGCTGGAAACAGATAAGCAAAGAAAAACTAAGAAGAAAAAGTTAAGGGAAGGACATAAGTATATTTAGAAGTTCCAAAGCTACTTTAAAAGAATCACAGCCGTGAATCAGCAACTCTCCACAAGTTTTTCTTTGCTCAGCTCAACATCCAAATATTAAGACACGTACCCAGGACACTGTGCTGCTTAGAAATAAACCCCTCAGCTCCACAAGGGAACCTCAGACCTGAAAATGTAAAGCTGGACAAAAGGACAAAGGACCTCCCAAAAATGTGGGTTATGGCAAATGCTGCTTTGCAAAGAGCACCGAGTGTCTGCCAGCTATAAAGCAGTTTTAATAGTGGTGTTAATTGATGTAAAAAGGGTAATTTGCTGCTGCTGTGTGGAAGACTTTGTTCACACATACCTGAAACACACAGTGTGGGTAACGCTCCTGGCAGGACTGGGAAAAGAAACGGGGTTGTGTGGTCTGCAAGTGGAATTCATTTCCTCCCCTGTTTCTTGAGATGCAAGTGATGTAGTCACTCACCTCCAAGCATCCCTTTTTTCCCCAAAAAAATATATTTCACACACATATCCTTTGGTCAACAGCAACCAAATCGATGAGGACTGGTTTTGGAGAGAGAAAAGAGGAAGGAGAAAAGCCCAAGCCCCCCCTCCCTGGCCACGCACGGCTGCAGCCCCTGAAGTACACGCAGGAGGTTGTGATCTCGGGATGAAAGATAACATCCACTTGCCAAGTTCTATTATAAAAATCTGTGTTTTCATGTTCGAAAATTGCTCTGAGCTCAATTTCTGCTACATTTAGCCTTTACGTATCCTGACTAAATCAGGAAAGAGGCAGGAAATATACACTTGAGATGATGAAACAAAGGCAGTGGATTCTACGCGGGGCTGTCTCTGACCTTGCAAGTTCCCCGAGTATTTCTTACTCCTCGGGGCAGACGGACAGGGTAGGGCTCTGAAACACAACACATTCAATTTGGCAAAGAATCAGCACCAGTATATTCAAAACAGAACTTTTCCAGGGCTTAAAGACAACAGTTTAGAGAAGGGTTATCTGCCAGACCTCCTCACTTTTAGTACTAAACAAGAAAAAGTAATAATAATACCAAAAAAATCTGAGGGTGCCTCAGTATTCTGTGTGGCATCCCTGCCTTCCCACACGAGGAAAAGAAGATTAGTCACTGTCACAAAATTCTCTTTCAAACACGGGTTGTGCCTCCACCTGTGAGTCATTCACATTAACTTTTCAGGACTGAAGGTAGTTTTCCATTATCTCTCTTTATTTACACAGAGCATCTCTTGTGGGCAGAGCAAATGAGGTTTCTCTTCTCTCCTGACCCTTTATTCACAGCAATTCCCTGTCCAGGAAGCAAAAGAGATGCACACAATGACAAAGAGAACAGAGGAGGGAAAGAGACCTCACAAAGACAGGCAGTGCCTGGGAATGAAGCTGTATTGGTCCTTGCTCAGGAATAGGTGCTGACAAAAAAAAATCACTTCCCAGATTTCTCCCCCCGACTACTATTATCCCAGTGAAGGCAGATATCCAGTATTTATCTCTCTCTTTAGCAGTTAGTTCTGACACATACCTTGTGAGGCTGTTGCTCCAAGAGCAGCTTCCAACGGCCTGTAGATTACCCCCAAAATTCCTAACTGCGGGCACGGCACGAGGAAAAAAATCGGCAACTATTTGAGGGACATCACAGCTGAAGCTACCTCTTCCCAAATGCATTCAGCCAGCTGGGTGTCCTGTTCTTCAGCTCCAGGATTGACTTTGCTGCATTTTTATCAAATGCTTGAGACTAAGAACAGAGGTCTATGATTCACAGAATTATAGAAGTGCCTTGGTTAGAAGGGATCTTTCAGATCAAGTCCAACCATCAACCCAACACTGACAAAAGCCACCACTGACCCATGTCCCTCAGCACCACCAAATACCTTCAGAGATGGGGAATCCACCACTGCCCTGGGCAGCCTCTTCCAAGGCTTGGCAACCCTTTCATTGTAGAAATTTTTCCTAACATCCATCCTAAACCTCCCCTGGACTCTTGCAGGGAGGAGACAGGGGAAAGTCTACAGAGACCTTTGCACAGTGGTGCTGCTCAGCCCCGGACAACCTGGCTAAACTTTGGGTATCGTTGCTCTTCTCTACTTCTGGGTGGGTGTTTTTGTCAGCATGAGGGAGCACACAGGTACACGTGGTCTTGTTTTCTTCCTCTATTTTGCTGAATATGCAAAAGGAGTGCTCTTGGCAGCACCCCACAGAGATCCTTGGTTCCACAGCCACACTCCTGGGCTACCACTGCATTTCCAGGAGACACCTCTCCTGTGCACCACTCCCCTTGCTGTTTCTGTGGATTGAATTTAAGACCCTTCTTCCCTCTCTTTCTCAGAAATATAATCACCGTGAATTTTCTCTATGCACCCACCATCAGTTTTATTTTCCACAAGTTTTGGTCTGCTCACAGGATCGTATTTTATTTGACACATCTACTGCTTTATCTGGAGTTAGTTGCAAGCCTCCTAGTAGTCCACCTGCATAAAGTGTCTGTGGTTCCAAGCCAAAACCCCTTTCCAACCTGGAGCATCCCCATCCACCACAAAAAAAAGAAAGGAAAGAAGCAGACAGACGAGTACAGCCAAGTTCTCTTTGCTTTTGCCTTCCTACTGAGCTCTGTCACGGAGATGCAACATGTCTTATGAGAGCACTGGGTACCTCCCATTCCAGAAGTTCATTTTTTCTCCAACTTCTTTATGATCATTTTCTACTGTTTGCAACTCTTTACTGCAGTTAGAGAACAGAGCACTTGAAATCTCTGCAGGTTGTCCCCATTTCTGTCACGTTTCACCTGGGCTGGACTTTCAAGATCTAAATTCTTCTACTCCAAATGCTGACTTAGACTGGGAAATTGTGAGTGAACTATCTAGAAATTATTTGGAATCAAGGAATTTAGGAGAAATTGCTTTAATTTAATGCCAAAGTGCGACTGAAGCCCTGTGTATCACAAGTCACAACCAGGCGGGATGGGGCTTGGAGGAACCTGGTCTGGTGGGAGATATCCCTGCCCAGGGCAGGGAGTGGGACTCGGTGATCTTGAAGGTCCCTTCCAACTCAAACCATTCTATGAGTCCATGACTAGTTCTAACTAGTTAACTTTAAAGCCAAATAGTATTCTCAAATCATTGGTATTTTTGCTGACTCCGATGCCGAGTAGCACTCAAATGCGCTGGCAAAGTAGTTAATTATGTGTTAAAAGTCACAAATGAATGCACAATTAATGCTGAAATTCCACCACCAGTTCACATTACAACATAATTAAAAACAATTAGAATCAGTAGCAGTTTTGGTAGCACTAAATAACACACGTGGAATTTAAATGGAATGGAGTTCTTAAGAATACAAAATAATTACCCTAACACAATACTTCAAATCATCCCTCCCCTCCCTGTGTCATCAAAAGGTGTGTGTCCACCTTTTCTCCCTTCTAAAGCAGCCAACAAATGCAGAAAGCAAGACTTTCTGGAATACCCTTCATTTCCATGGCAATAGAGTGAAATATCAAACACAAGATTTTCAATTCCCAACCAAATTTATACAGAAGAAGAGCCCAAGGTACTCAAAAGAAAACCCCTAACCCAAACAAAACAACTCTCCCTAAATAATAATAAAATAAATTTAAAAAAATCACCCAATCCCCTTATTTCAGATCCAGCATTTGGGAATAACAGGATAAAATACAAAGACTGATAATCTGGCTGACTTGTGGTGAGCAGTGGGTTTGATGATAAAATCCTTCCGAGGTTGACAACCGGGACAAGAGATTTTAGGCATCTCCAGTTCGCACACAAACGCAGGCAAACACATCTTTTCCCCAGTTCTCACTCACCCTACTTCCCCACGTATGCCTCCTAGATAATGATGTGCTTTATGATTATAGCAGCAAGCAATTTACAACACTACCATATCCGAATTTTCAGTTAAAATGATATAGTGTCCTCATTGCTCACTGGGGTGTGTTATCATTATTTCGCTTAGTACCAGCCAGTAAAAAAGGGGATCCATTACTTCCTGAATGACATGAGACACACGGCTTGTTTGTTAAATATTGTTTCTTTTTCCAACTCTTCCCTTTTTTGTGTGTTTGTTTCTGTGTTCACTGTCATATTGTTCTGAGTGTTCGGCTGAGCGTGAAACAACACAGGCTCACGAGCCTGGCATTACAATTTGCGTTAATGTCTCTCCTCCCACATAATAAGCAAGTTTTCCCAAACTTTCCCAACTTCACAGAAGAAATAATTTCAAAAAGCAACATACTAGAAAGAACTTGAAAAAGGCCTTTGGAACCTGTCAAAAAAAAAAAAAAGGTAACTAAAGCGGTATAGGCTGTTTAAAACATTGATTTCTTTTCCATATGATACAGTGACAATTTTTGAAGAAATCGATGCCAAGGCAGAAGCAGGTTTGAGATTTATGGCATAAATTTCCTTTCTGATGACTACCATTTTGAAAATGGGCTTTCACATGACTTTTTCTTTCTATTTTTTTTTTTAGCAGCTGTTAAAATACTTGCACTTAAAAATACAGCTTCTTTCAAGCAAGCAGCAGTCCCTCACTACAATTTAAAGTTCTAAGACTTCAAATAAAATGATTCAACCAAAGGGGACTGTAAATCATCATCATTGCCCAGATGGTCTTAAGATCTCTGCAGAGAAAAGGTGCCGATGTTAAGCCCAAATTTCCTCTTGCCCAGAGTCCTTTATCTCACTTGCCAGGATATCCACACTGGAGTAACAACACATCCTCAGGGGTCTGTTAGATGAAGCTATCGATTAATCACCAGCCATAAAGTGATATCAGATCTACATGGAAGCACCAATGGAATACCACCAGTTAAACACTGGTTTGGTGGTCAGAGACCACTGATAGAATCATAGAATTTCCTGAGCTGGAAGGGACCCTTCAGATCATCCAGTCCAACCATCAACCCAACACTGACAAAGACCATCACTAACCCATGTCCCTCATCACCACGTCTGCCCAGCTTTTAAATACCTTCAAGGATGGGGAATCCACCACTGACCTCAGTAACCTCTTCCAAGGCTTGACAACCCTTTCATTGTAGAAATTTTTCCTAATATCCATCCTAAACCTCCCCTGGTGCAAATCCCACAGACTCTTGCAGGGAGGAGACTGGGGAAAGTCTACAGACTCCAGAGATGTTGACTCAATTGATGGAGCATCTTGACTGAATGAACCTGTGTGCAACCTGTGCAATGGCAATGAGTTTGTATTACAAACACAGAACTACGAGGAAAATGAGGCAGTTGGCTAACATTTCAAATGTCTAGGCTGAATGCTTCACTCTGTATGACATTTCCCCAGGCACATCACCCTCTGGTGCTGAAAAAGTCTCCTCCTACTGCCCTACAGTCTTCCTTTTCCCACCACCAGCCCCAAAGCCCAGCATCGTGTAGGTAGGAGCAGTGCCCTGGAGCACACAGCCACAGCAGAGGCAAAGACGGTGGGATTCTGCAGGCAGGATCCAGAGCTCAATGGTTTTAAACTGGAAGAGGGGAGATTGAGATGAGATCTTAGGAAGAAATTCTTTGGTGTGAGGGTGGTGAGGCACTGGAACAGGTTCCCCAGGGAAGTTGTTGATGTCCCATCCCTGGAGGGGTTCAAGGCCAGGCTGGATGGGGCTTGGAGCAAGCTGGTGTGGTGGGAGGTGTCCCTGCCCATGGCAGGGGGGTTGGAACTGGATGGTTCTTAAAGTCCTTTCCAACCCGAACCATTCTATGATTCTATGCCAAATCACAACTTCCCAGTCACAAAACCAAGGTGTTGGAGGGGGACCAACCAACTGGGAGAGCTGCTCTCCACTGGTGTGGTTCCTCAGGGAGAAACACCTTGCATGGCTCATGGCAAAATAGTCATGTACAAGCAAAATGCTGAATCTGAGTAGGAAGCCAGCAGACTTCTGAATTATTTCTTCAATGTTTTTGTGAAATGTGATGGGCCATTTCCCCCTTTCATTTCCAAAGGAGAGCATTTCTGCACAGAAATATCCTCTTTGGATATCAGCAGGGCTTTTGATAGCAAGTGGCTGGTGAAATCTTCAATCAGAAACATTGGAAGGCTCCATCCTGGAACCAAGGAGAAGGCTTCCCCCTGGACAAAAGAACTCCTCCTCCTCCATGTTTTCTGGTCCCCTGAAAATTACCGGTGTTATGGAACTATTCCCTGGCTGTGGAACATAATGGGTGGAAACAATGTACTGAGATGTAAAATGAAATAATTCTCTGCATGACCCCAAGGAATGCTCACATACAGAGCTGCGAGCTGTTTTCAGTTCAAAAGCCAAAAAAATAGGGAAAAGAAAAAAGATAAAGACAAAAGGGGAAAGAAAAAAAAAAAAAAGGAAAAACAACAAAAGGAATACTGAGTTTCAGTAAAACTGAAGTAAAAGTTTTTCTCTGTATAACTGTTGCCAGGTTGTTTTTATCCTTTTAAAAATTTATCTTAGTTCAATTTCAAAACAAAACATCGTTTCCAAATCAAAGAAGTGGAGCCATTTCATTTTGAAACAGCTGAAATGAAATATTTAGGCACCCAATACTTCTGCTCAGCTGAAACTACTGCACGAATTGCATCAAAACAAGGAAATGGCTTTGATCAATACAGCACCGTGTCTTTCCCTTAATGCTCTATTTGCATAAACAATTTCATCAAGCATGACTGCAAGTGCAATTGGGACCATGGAAAGAAGTCAATCTGCCGACTGGGTGATGTGCTGTGGGATGGGAACCATGGCAGTGCTTGAGTTCAAGGACAAGAGATGGAGTCATAGAATCATAGAATGGTCAGAGTTGGAAGGGACCTTAAAGATCATCCAGTTCCAACCCCCCTGCCCTGGCCAGGGACACCTCTCCCTAGAGCAGGTTGCTCCAAGCCCCATCCAGCCTGGCCTTAAACACTTCCAAGGATGGGGCATCAACAACTTCCCTGGGCAACCTGATCGCCAAAGAGTCGCCAAAGAGAAAATGATATTTCCACCAGTTCCCCCCTTATTCCTTTTCCCCCCAGACCCGTTGATGTGGCACTGCCTCCCATGTCTGCCTGAACTGGCTGAAACTACAGGACGGAAAGATTTTATGAGGAAAATATTTGGGATACATCTGCTTTTCCTCCCCGGATAGAGCCAGAGACATCACATATGGTCAGAAGTTCCTGCTACTGAAGACTGAGGATCAAGTTGAGAGAAGGATCACAGCTGGGAGGGCTGAAAAGCCCCAAAGGGTGCAAAATTCCTTGGAATCCAAACCAAAACTGCATTGCAAGATTTCACAGAATTGGTGAGGCTGGAAAGGACCTCTTTGAGATCATCTAGTCCAACAGAGTCAGCTAGAGCAGTCTGTCCAGAACTGTCTTTGTTTAGGTTTTGAACATGTCCACAGAGAGTGAATTCACAACCTCTCTGTTTCGAGCATCCTCAAACATTAAAAATGAATAAAAGAAAGAAAAAAAAAAAGAGAAAAAAGGGGTTTTTCATGTGTTCAGATCGAATTCAATGGTTTTGGTTTTTTTATCATGCCCACTGCCTCTTGCCCTGTCACTGGGCACTACTGAGCAGAGTTCAAAACTCTCCTTTTCATTCCCGTGCATCAGATATTTATACACATTGATAATATCCCCCGAGCTTTCCCTTCTCAAGCTGAACAGCTCTCCCAGCCTTTCCCTGCGTGAAATACGTTCCAGTCCCTTAATCATCTTCGTGGTCTATATTTCTGATACTTTATTACTAAATTTGCCTCTAAAAATATCATAAAATAAAAATTAAAGGCAATTTATGCCTCAACTGGGATGAGGACAGTTCAGTGTGGGCAAAGAGGGGAACAAGTTACTACAAAAACTCTCAAAAGAGACCTTTTGTCTTTGCCCCTAATCTACCGAGAGCTCTTATTTTATTGGGAAATTGATTACATCACAGGAATCATGGGGAAAAACAGATTGGATTCAAGCTCTTTGCTGCCTGTTGCTTTCCAAGAGGCATTTTCAACCACCTTTAGTCAAGAAAGCGAAATTAATTCTTGACATGCTTCATCCAAAAACTGTGCAGAGTAAAGCTAATGACTTAAAAACCTCAAAATAAACCCGAAATAATTCTAGAAAGCAATAACGGTGACAGATACATTCATGGCCCATGGTCATCTTCTCATTCCTTCCCTTGGGTCAAGCGTCAACCCCATGGGACTGGGTGGACCTGGGTGAAACCCGGGGCTGGTCTCCAGCAGCAAGCCCAAGTGTTGGCAGGTTTCCAGCCACACGGGCCAGGATGGGGACAACCTGACCTTCTCCCAGGAGGATCAGTGGCCCCTTTCTCTGGATGGAGGGCCAGTTTGCCCAGAGGCAAACAAACTGAGCCCAAAAAATTCCCCACTTAACGTTAGGGAGCAGCCAGCGTGATGCCCCTTGGGGGCAACAAGGTCTGGAAATAAAGGGAAGGCATTTTGCTTTCTGGCATGAAATTTCTGCAGAATAACAAATGGTGGTTGGCTTCATAATTAACAGTTTCAGGGGCCTTCTAGAATATGAAGAGGGAAACAAAATTTGAATAATGCATTAGTGAGAGTTCATGTTCTAGTAGCCCTATGTGGATTGTCAGTGTGCATTCCAGTAGCTCGTTATGATTTATCTTCATCAGCCATGGGCTGAAATTACCAGACTCCAATTACTTTGCTTCCCGTGTTCAAGAGTAAAAGAAAAAATAAAAAATAATGTCAGGCCTACCACAGGAGATGGTTTAAAATGCCTGAGGTAAAGAAAGTAATCTACTGTTCTCTGACATTCGCTGCCTGAAAGTCATTCACATTAACAACCATTCAAACTTGTTTAGTGCAAACCAATTGCTTCTATTTTCCTCTTGTCACTAACATTAGCTTCAATTCAAATTTAACTCTTGGAAAATTTCAAAATGTAAAATGAAATCCAGCGAGGCCTGACAGGGATGTGCAGGGGTCTTGACAGAACGTGCTGCCACTGAATTTATCTTCCTTAATCTGTTAATTTTGAAATTTCTATTTTCAAAACTAAAAAAAACCCACAAAGCTGATGATCTGCACTTCTTCCACTATCTCAGGGAAGGTAAGAGATTTATGCTGATGTTCACCAGACTCGCATTTTAATACTGTTCCTAACACAGCAAGGACTATGGGGGCAGAAAAATAGATGCGCTCAATTTAAACTAACAAATTAAGTGATTATTTATGAGTACAACCTGAGGTTTAGTTACACAGCAAAATACATTTAATAACTTAATATCCCATCACTGTGAACGTTTAAGACTTGTATAAACAGGCCATTAACTCCTAAATACTTTGGGCTCACACAGTTAATCACAGAATCATGGAATTGTTATGGTTGGAAAGGACCTCTGCGATCACCAAGTCCAACCATACTCAAAAAACACAACCCACTCCCTACAATCTTGGCCACTGGGATATGCCCTGAAGTACCAACATCTACACGTTCCTGAAATCCCTCCAGGGATGGTGACTCCACCAACTCTTCCAGTGCCTGACCACTCTTTCAGTAAAGTCTTTCTTCCCAATAACTCATCGGAACCTGCCCTGACGCACTTTCAGGAGAAGAGGCCAACACTCACCTCTCCACAACCTCATTTCATAGTTTCTCTTATAGTTAAATAAAATAAACCAAAAATAATAATATAAAAGCCCATATGACACCAACCCAGCCTGACTTTTTTTGGTATAATGTATTTAAGAATAAAATAGACAGCAAGTCACATTATTAATTCAGAATATGCTCCAAACGATGACTTTTCCTATGGGTTGGGGAGGGGGGCACTGCAAGAACAGAAGGAGAAAAGTAACTTTTGCTTCCTTTTGTATTTGTGAAATTAGACAGGAAAGAAAACGCATCCGAGTCTGCGCTCGCTGTGATAAATTCAACCACATTTCCAGCAAATTAGCACTCTCATAGTCCTTTATGGCACGGCATAATTCAGTCCACGAAAAAAGCCAAATCATCTCCTACACGCTGCAGAGCTGGTAGCAGCAAGTGCCTGGTATGACACAGTTAATTGTTTCCAAGCACTCTACATTCATTATTTTGAAACCAGCAGAAAAGACATGACAGACAATAATTAACTTTGAACAATTTTGGGGGGAGAGGAGCAAGGGCTGGTTTACAGGCGAAATCAGATGGGTTGTTACGAGCCTGATGTCTACAGCTTAGACATCAGATCCTGTCACACAAACATGACATTTCCTTACCCAGCCAAATAACACGCTGGTTTTTGCAATGCACGTCAGGACACCAGCTCCCTTGGGAAGACTCCGCTGTTACTCTGAGACAGGAGGGTCAGCATCACCCCAACACACAGAACACGTCAAAAACCCAACACAGCAGTTAATGGTCACGAAAGAATTTGACCTACTGCTTTATACTCACATGAATACCACTATTTTTACCAAGCATGAAGCTTGGGAAGTAGAAACGTGACTTATAACTCTGGTTTCAGTGTAGTTTCACCACACGTAATGTTAAAATATTCACATTTCACGATCTAGGCAGAATATGCTTTTTTTTTTGCCCAAGGATAGAAGAGACAGATACTCAAAACCCTGGTACTGCCTCGCCTGCCTTAGCGCTCCAGCAGTCAGTTAATGAATGCCTGTCAGGCAGCAGTTCTCTCCCTCAACATCTCCACCAGCACAATCAGCAGAGCTCATTTACTTCGGCAAAAAAGTCAAGCAACTCCAATTAAATTGCCAAGAAGAGGGGACTGGAGTAAGGTGCCCATCTGGCTTGGCATGGCAGGGGGCAAAGGGGTCTCCTGTGACCTCTTCCTCTCTCCCTGCTGAAGGGAAGGCCAGGGATGGCACCATTCAAGGTGGCATCATCCAGGAGAGATGCAAGGGCAAGAAGATGAAGGACAGTGACACCTCAAGGCATCCATACGTCAAGCAAAGCTTGCAGTCAGAACACAGCAACAAAATGAGGTCAAATTCTTAGAAGCAAGTCAAGCCATGGAAAACCTTGCGTCATGGCACCTCAAACACCTCGTTTGGTTTTAAGGAAAGAACTCGCCAGTACGAGGAAAAACATTCTAGATAAAAACACCTACAGGAACGGGAGGGGATTTTCAGAACTCTAAGACCCATAATTCCTATTAATATTCAAAAATAAGACTCATATGTCCTTATAACTGATGTATCTCCACACTTCTGGAAAAAAATAAAAAAAATCTCACACTCTGGAGGCCCCTGGATTGATTTTATTTTCTTGCTCTTCCGAGCTGGGCTGTCTCGAGCACTCACGTGGCGAATCCCACGTCGCTCCCTGCGTTACAGAACTCGGGGACCTTTTCATGTGCTGGCAGAACTGCTGTCATAAAGCTCTGCAAGCATCAAGCTCTTTGGGATTGGACAGGGAGAAAGCGAAAAGAGAATCTTCTTGATTAAAGAGCTCAAAATATTAGAGGTTTTAAACTCTCAGACATCAGATACATCGGTACAATGATATCGTACAGTGCTTTATTGCTGATTTTCTACTCTTTCTTAGCATCAAATATTATTACTTGTTATTTGGTACTGGTAATAACTTGGAAGTTGATTATTCTGACTAATTTATTGTTATGACACTTGATGATTATTTTTTTTTGACAAAAGGGAATACGACTCAAAGGTGTTATTTCATTTTGGCTATTTTCACTTTTCGGTAGAATAAGCAAACTTTGTCTTTCAGGAGGCAGGCTTCTTACACAGGAAATTACTCCACTCATTTATTACCTGTATCACATTTGTAGTAATTCAATCTGCTGTCTTTCACATCAATCCACATTGCTGGTTTCTGGAGACAACTGAACTGTAATGTTATTCTATAGCCTTGTTTCAGGTCTTATTTTCTCTGGAAATTGCACCGCAGCAACAGGAGAAAAACAAACTAGTTATTGTTATGATTTTCTTCCAACTGCCTGAACTGAGTTATTTGGAAAAGCAACAAATGGCTTTTTCAGAACTTATGAACTTGACACAAAGATCTTAGGATGGTAAGGAGCAGCAGAGACAGTGGTTTTTCAGGAGCATAGTGAAGGAAAGGTCTTCATTGTCCATATGTGGAAAAAACACCCAAGTAAACCCACACTATTATAGAGAATCCTCTTCCCAGCAGGAAAAGGAGGGTAATACCTCTCAAGAACAACCCTGGATGTGCAGCCTCTATGCTTTGAGAAGGTTTGCAATTTCCTGAGCATTTCCTGACCCACGGTTTGCATGCTGAAAGCTCAACTGCTGAACATTTTTGAATATCAATAATAAATCTTAAGCATCAGCTGCACATTCTACCCAAGGAATGCAATAACCTCCAAATACCGAGTTTTCCAGCGAGTCCAAGCGTAACAAGATGGTATTCCCAAACAAAACTTCAAAACAAGGGGGTCATACCTGATGGCACTGTTCTGCACTGAGGTCTTCCCAGTTGGCTGGAGCTTTGGTTACATCAGGAATTCTGTGGCCACTGCAGAGCATAAAGTGTCTGACGGGTTTATGTCAGATTTTAAGCCGAGCATGCAGTTTCATTCTCCTGATGCTTAGAGCAAAGAATAAAAAACATAAAAATCATGTTGCTGAAAGCTCCAGAAGCTGTGCCTTGGGAAGGACCGTCTCTTTATTTTCAACAAGTGCTGAACACATCCTTTAAAAATCAGACACAATTTAAGATAGTCTGAATAATAAACTGAAACAGTCAATCACCGTTTGTTATTTTCTCTTGAATATGGTAATTTCCTTGTTTCTTTTGCATCAGAAGTTTACAAACAGGAAAAGAAAGGGTCAGCCTCCCATCTTCTTCCAATAATTTGTTTCTCCTGTCTTGTCAGCAGAGGACAAAAAACCATATAAAACTAAGCAAAATATAACTGTAAAATTATATGTATTGCTAGGGCAGTGTGGGACAGGCGGAGAGGGAACACAAGGGCAATAGAAGCAGACGTTGATGCTGGTGGGACAGAACTGCAGCCCTCCTCTGATTCACAGGAGCCCACATCCATAGATGTATTCCAATTTCCAGGTTTGATATCAGATACTTAACTGGAAATTGAAATCCTGCTACAACAGAAAGGTGGAAAGTGAATACCCAAGGGCTGGAGAGTTGATGAGAAAAAGATGTGAAGTGGTAAAGCACATCCAATTCATTGCCATCGGCACTAGGGAAAATGGTTGAAAGGAAGAAAATTATTACAACAGCCTCATATCCTCTGCCTTATTTTATATTTTCAAGAGAAAAACACGACCTCCCCCCCGCAAAAACCACACAAACTCTCTCATCACATCACGCCTTCACTTTTATCTTCCAGAAGAAAGGGAGAAAGGACGGGGAGTTTGGGAGAAGACCTTCCCAAGAACATACTTCCATAACTCACTTCGAAAACTGGAGGCTGAATTTATGAAGTGAATAAATTTCCTCTTAAAAGAAGAAGGAAGCAGTGCTGAATAAGAGGAAATGCTGGAGAGGAACATAGGGTGAACCAAAGTGCAGACGCTTTCATCTTACATCCCTTCACTTTGGACCAGATAAAGTTGAGTAATGTTTCCAATGTGATATATTCCCAATATTGTAATTAAAATTGCAGCCACAAGCAAACAAAATCCATACAGAATTTCTTCTACTTAATAATGAAATATAGAAGGCTAAATTACTTTAGTGCCAATTATATTAGCATGCTTGGTCGCAAACATTTTTAAATTAAATGTGCTTTTCAACTTAAACACTAACTGCAAGAGTGCAAAAAAAAATCCAGCCTTATGGGCTGGCGTAAGAAATAGCTTGAAGTTAGCACTTTACTTAATTATACAAAAAATGTAATATGAAATCGATTTTCTGTGTGCTGTATTAGTGCCTGGCTTATTACAAAATACTTTTGTATTGCCTTTGTCAACATAAATTAGACTTGCCCAATTTTTTTCTAAGAACACTGTTAAATTAAAGCTAAAGTAATGCAAAATTGGTATTGCGCTTTGTGTAAGTGTAATACTGAACTGATGAAGTGAGCTTCCAAATGCCATTAAGCCACTGCGTTTCCTTTTTATTTTCTAATGAAACTTTAACAATCAAAATAGTTCTTAAAAGATGCCTTCAACAATCTGCACCAAGAGCAACCGAGCCATTTATTTTAAATAAAGAATAAATTTAAAGAAAAGGAGCAAATTTGCATCCTGCCTATAAACACTTTGAAACTCACAGCAACTCTTTGTTCGTTAAAAATCAAACAGCAGAGAGCACACTATCAGCAATTAATTTCTGGCATGGCTTGTGTTATCATTTCAAGGTCAGGTTTCATCGGCCATGCCTCAGTGGGAGCTTGGTTTCAAAATCACTAAACGCCACTCGAGAGGGAAACAGCGTTAAACATGTACTTGGAAAACTGAAATTACCAGCCATGGCAACAACTGGAGAACTCTGCCAGCCCATCTCCATCCCGACAGATGAGGGTGCCCTTTGGTAAGTGCTCAGGAGCCGCCAGGTGTATCACCCATGGAACGTTCGAATTGATCCTTCATAATCAATGTTTGACCTTCTGACCACAGATCCAAAGACTGGTTCAGCCATACCAATGCCAAATGGGAACACAAAACCAGTGCCCAATGCTTCTGGGAAAGATTTAAAGCACCTTCCCCTGTTTCCAGCTGGGACAGAGCTAATTTTCTTTCCAGTAGCTGCTGTGGTTTGGATTTGGTATGAGAATGTTGAGGAACGTTGATGAAACATATTGTTTCAGTTGTTGCTAGGTAATGTTTATATTAGTCAAGGACTTTTTTAAGCTTCCCACCAAGGTTGAGAAGGAGTACAGACAGGATTGGTCCTGGTTGCTGGGGATAAACCAGGACAGCACCTAAAAGCCAAATTATACACTGTGGGGGAAGAGAAAGGGCAGCCACTCTTGGCCTCAGCAAAGATCAGCAGCAATCTTGACACATGGGATTATTACAACGTGTGTATCACGGAAAAAAAAATCTAATCTCTTCCATATCAGCAATTGGGATATAATTTTCCATCTCTAGCAACTCCCTTGGGTTTTCTCCAAAATCCTGTCCATAAACTTTCAAAAAAATCTTTAAAAAATAGGTTCCTTCCCTCCCCATCTTCACTTGGAGAAACAAATCTCAAATTTTACTTCTTGGGTGCTTAGATAATTTTTTCTAACTTCCAATCTATATTTATTTATAATCCATATGACAATTCTTTTTTATGTCAACTCCTAATGCAATTTTCTGACATAACTGTAAAGATTAAGTAGCTCTTTCTCTCACCACAATCTATTCTTACCAGGGGTTTCTAAACAGATAGAAGAATTCAGGCACCCGGGTCACTGGTGTAATTTATGTCCCCCCCCTCTCCCAGGACTGACTGAAACCAAGACATGACTGTGACACAGAGATGACAATTTGGGAAAAAAAAAGTACTGAAAATAAACAGCTGCTTCTTTGCAAATGACACCTGGCAGGAACATTTTTTTCAAATTCATAATATACTGCAGGTATGGATTTTTTTCCCTTCATATCCATTGCAATACACCAGGGAGAGAAAATAGTTCTCACCATCTGACTAGTTACGAAAGGTTTTATAACCACACATGGAAAAATGTTCCAGTAAGCTGAAAACATTTTTTTTTTTTAAATTTACAAAGCTATCAGAATATTTTTCTTGAAATTGAGGTACAGCCCAACACATCTACCTGTTTGTGTGCACATATACTGTTTTAAATCTCAAAGCAAAGGTTCCTCTATTTCTTTCAGATCTTTTTTGCAGAAAATATGGCCAGCAAGACCTGTGGACAGGGTGACAGACATTTGCAAACAATTTCTGGGGGCAATCAGGGACCACGAGACTTCAGTTGGACACTGAAGTCCAAACAAAGTTACATCTTCTTGAACATGGCAGAGAACATTGGTCTGCCTTAATTTTTTATTATTGTTTTTTAAGTAGCTAAGCAAAAATGACTGATTTTTGAAACATGTCTTTCACTATGACTCCTTCAGGAAGTGTTCCTGTTGGTTCCTCCCTCCATGCCCTGGACAATTTCCACACAAAGGGCAGATGAGAAGACATCCCACACCTCATTGTCACATGCTGTTTCCCGACCCCAGCTTCAAGGATGAGCCACAGATTTTTCACACCAGACTTTAAACAGCACAGGACCAGCAAGAATTTGAATGGGACAAGTTGGATTTCATGTCCTGCAGTGCCTTGATCTCCTCCACAGCTTTCCAATCCTGCAGATCTAAGTTGCTAAATCTGGATCTCACCATCTTCTCTGGCCCCTATAACCCATACCAGTCTCTACTCTGCACATCTTCCTCAGAAGGAGATGGGAAGCCAGGAACTGCCCTCATTTTAGTGGCTTCATGAAGGAAGAAAGAGAAAGACTTTACCAACCAACATCAGCTGAACGACATGCCCTGGAAGCAGCTGGGAGAGGGGAGCTTNCTCTCCCCCTCCTTTGTTTTTCAAACAGAAAATGCTGTCCTCTCGCATAAGGTCTCCAGTTGATGCTGACACAGTAGCGGATGGGGAGGGAGGGTTTTGGTGAGCAAACGCTAGCCTCACCACTTCTGAGATTTGCTCTGTCAGTCCCAAACTGTCAAGGGAGCAGAAGGATCCTCCAGACAAAGCAAAAAGCCAGAGGGATGGCAAGCAGCTACGGAGGACGCAGCCTGTTAACTCTTGGCACACACACTCAGCAGCATCCCCAACACAAACCCCAGGAGAGAGGTGACCAATCTGTCTCCAGAAACTGCTTTGAAGATGCCCCAAGAACACCACAAAAACGGCAGGAAAAACCAAAAGGACCAAGGAGGTAGACGCTGACTACTCAAGTCCAAAAGATAAGAAGTCGCAGGGAGACAAGACTTGGTCACATCCCGGTTTTCATCCCAGATCTGAACGGAGAAAGGAAAGATATTGATGGGAAAACAATTACTGTTGCCTTCTCAGAGCTGGAAGACGGTTACTTCTAATGTGATTTAACTTGCAGAACAAATAAAGCTAAAGCTACACATGCTCTAACTTAGCTCATAAACATCACTCGAAGAGGAACGCTCCAAAATGTGCAAACTCCGGCAATTTAAGTTTTTCCATGTTTTATGCATTTTAAGGCAAATAATTCTCTTTTAAATGTCAAAAGGCATTTTTTATTAATTTTCTTCTTCTCCAACTGCCAGCAGAAACTTTCAAGTGAAAGAATTTCAAGGACTTTCTTGTCTGTCGCTGCTGTTTATAGCAAGTTAGATGAACAAAAGCCCCATTACAACCCTGAGTAGTCACAAGTTAAGAAATGCCACCTTTGAGACATCAGTAACAAGCTTAATTCCATCTCCTTATGCAGATGCATTACGATACAATGCTCAAATATATTATTTTCCTTAAGGCAACATGGAAAAATCTATATGTTTATAAATATAATGTCCGCTAATGTAGGTGGCACGAGGGGAAAAGCAGCAATCCATGCCACTGGGGGTGTATTTT
>VXBW01000954.1:0-29316 GCA_013400375.1 Thinocorus orbignyianus
GTGCACCTGCACCAAGGACACCGCCATGGACGACATACTCTGCTTCGTCCACCAGCCCTACGAGGCCGTGGAGAGAAACCAGGATCCCAGTCTCATGAGCTACCTCTGCAGCGGCTACTACCTGGACGCCCAGAAAACTGCCCGCTGGTTCCAGAACTTGGTGGGCTCAGCCTGGGCGGAGATGCCTCTTGCACATCACTACACCATGAGGCTGCTGCCTGCCAGGCGCTCCTGCAAGCTGGAGCTGACAAGGGCCTCCGGGGGATCCCTCTTGCTTGAGCTCATCTTTGGCGTGCAGCAAGGCGACTCGTGCACCTTCCTGAGCAGCCAGGCTCCAGAGGACATCTTCACCCCAGGCCCCATGTGGGCAGAGCTACGCTGTGGCAGAGGCAAAGCTCTTCTGCCAGATGGCCAGGCAGGCCTGCCATGACCGTGCCCACCGCCAATGCCTGCAGCTCTGCGCCGCCACCCTGCAAGATGGGTGAGATGCATCTCCTGAACATCATCCCCACGACAAGCTGGACAAGCGCAGGGTTCACCATCCAGCTGCAGGATGTTCTCTGCTACCTGCACAGCTGCCCGCAGGAGAAAGGCCTCCAGCACTTCATCTTTGGCAACCAGCGCTTGCCCAAGGACATCACCTTGCCCCCAGCCACCCAAGAAGCTGAGCCACTCGGCCTCTTCCAGTGCCTGCTGCAGGAGCCAGAAGCCTACGCCAAGGCACCGCCTGACTTGGAGGGCCTGCAAGATGGCCTCACGGGGCTTTGGCTCTACACGCTCTCAAAGAGCTTTCCCCCTCTGACAGAGCTGGGGCTGTGTCCCCTGGACTGCCTGGGGAGTTCCAGAGGGTCTCTTCCTTCTGTCAGCTTCCCTTTGTACATAGTTGCCAATAAACGGCCTGTTGTTGCAACAAAAGCTGCATCTCTGCCTCCGTGTGTGTGTTTCTGTGTGTGTCTGTGTGTGTGTGTCTCTCTGTCCCTGTGTGTGTGTGTGTGTGTGTCTGTGTGTGCCTCCTTCCAGGGGGGAACGTGGGCAGAGGGAGCTGACTGCTCAGCCGCCCCAGAGTCGGGGAGCGTTTGGCTGAAGGGCTGACGTGCTGGGCTCCGCTTTCCCTCACTCTGTAGCTAAGGCTCCCCTTCCTGCCACGCTCCTGCCTTGGGACAACGGGAATCATTGCTCACCCTCCACAGCTGTGCACATTCCCTGTGTGGTTCCAGAGGTCGGGAGCCTGAAGTGGCTTCCTTGGGAGCCGTCTACGCACACNAGGCTCTCCCAAGTCCTTCTCCTCAGGGCTGCTCTCCAGTCATTCTCTGCACAACCCCTATTTTTGCCTGGGATTGCCATGTTCTGCTTTTTCGAAACTGAAAAGAGGTCATCAGGTGATAGAATAATTGTCTGCACTAAAATAAATCTTTATGTGTTTCATGGTTTTTTTCAAACCATAACATTTTTTATATTTTGCATAAGGTAAAAACATATTTTGAACGAGTATACAGGTTGAGTTTACCGTTTCTTACTTCTATGGGCACAGGGGACACAGGCAATTAAAAATGAGAGGAAAATACACAATTTCCAAATTCAAAAAAAAAAAAATAATAATAATAAATGTACCCTGTGGCTTTCACACGTTTGTTAAACTTTTCAGATAGATCATTCTAGCTAAAAAGTATTTGTTGCTGATATTAAATTTGGTTCAGACCCCCAAACCAGATAAAGCCACTGATCTATAGGCAGATAGACACCAAGGAAAAGTTACAAGCACACTGTTTTAAAAACACACTGTTCTAACGATCAGCTTCAGAAAAATGACCTCATTAAGTTCAAGATTGGAAATGTGTTAGTCATTTACAATGTATCCATGATTTCCATACAAACTCTGCCTCCAAATACTGTTATCCTAAAGTCAAAGCCTCTGAGCTGTCCTTTGTTTCTTTTTATTCCAAAGAAAGATTCAGGCTTTCATAAACCATAGAAAACACACCACTTGCATTCAATTACCCGTGAAAATCATTCTGGTATTAAATATTAGCGTTACGATGTTTTCTTTTAGTCTTATGAAAGTCAATAAATACCTGATTTCAAATCACAGTCAGAGGATGAGGATGAGTAACACAAAAATCACTGCAAGAAAATTGAGGATAAGCATGTGTAATTCATAATGAGAGGACACATTAATCCTTTAGACAACACGTAAATACACTGGGAGGTTCTAGTGAAGAAATAAACAAGTTGAAAAACCTGGAGGGCATTACCAGCATAACTTCTTATTACTGCCAGGGGGTTTCTTATTTCTTGCATTAAAGTCATTACTGAGGACTTCTGGAGCTTACTTTCATTTAAGAGTCCAGCTATGATAGGTTTGCTATCAGCATCAAAACCGGTAATAAAGCAGAAAGAAATAACAGAAAATAGAAAAAAATTATTTAGACAATGTTTAAATAAATTATGTCCCAATGAAGAATATATTTTCACATAGTGATTTTTAAGAAACCATGAAGGCTGAGTAAGATTTCAAAGTGTTGAAAAAGGGCAGATAAACTGCCTATCATTATCAATGGGTATAAGGGGAAAAGCAATCCAGAAATTTCAGTTTTATTTTCATTCCTGGAAAATGTTTGAAAGAAATAATCAAATATAAACTTGACTTCAAACAAAGCAACTAGCAGGAAACAAAGATGAATCACAACCAGTGTGCGTTTGCCTAAAACAAATTTTCTGAAATCAAACTAATTTCCTTCTTTGGTAGAGGAGTGTGCCTCAGATATAGGGGGAAATATGTTACCTGTTAACTCCTTCAGAAGGACTACATGCGCATTGAACAAAAGAGAATAAGAAATCAAAATAGTCTTGAAAATGGGAGAACAGATCTGATTAAATAAGACTAACATGAAGTTTACACCTGGACAAGAATAATCTATCCTGTAGTTGCCAGATAGGGAAGAACTGATTAAGCAGATCTGCTGAAGAAGAAGATACGGAAGTTACAGGTAACAGCAAATTGAACAGGCCAAAAATTATGTGCTTTTTCAACAAGGCAAGTATCCAAGGAAGACATATAGAAAGGAGAGTTGACAGTAAGACATGTAAAGCAATCTTTCTACTCTACTCAGAAACCGTAGGGTCTCAGCCAGAGCACAACGGATGTTCATCAGTGGAGATGAACCAGAAAAAACTAACAGCAGTTTTAAAAAATGTGATAGGAGAAAACGCTAAACCAAGTGAAAATATTTGCTTTATAGAAGGAAGACACACATTTCTCAGTGAAAATATACTAAAAGTTGCTGTAAGACAAACAAAGGAAATAAAGCTGTTTTCTTCTATTACAGAGACAAGGAGTAATGGGCTTGGATTGCAATGGAAATTTAAAGTTTGAAATCAGGAAATACTTTTATTGATAACTGATATTAAAGCACAGGGTTAGGTGGTCTGGGCTATCTGCAACCTATATCAGTGGGATTGCAGGATCCTGTCTTGGATCTGCTTGCAGAAAAAGATTATCTAAAGCACCTCTCAAGATCTTTTCTGAAACTATTGTTTTGATTCTGTGATGAAATTCACACATGAATGTTTCAGCAGCATGTATGTCTCTGGTAATAGGCACAGGCAAATCTAAAAGGATACATGACTGGAGTTCTACCACAGAAAAGGGATGATGTGCTTTTTTGCACATATAGAGCAAACAGTGATTTGAGGACCCTCTGATGATTTTCAGTTGCAAACTAAGCTGCATTGTCTATACCCTTTGCATCACAAAAAGAGTGACAAAGACTTGAGCTGATAACCATTCTCACAGAGGTGGTGAAATGGCTGTGCCTCAAGTACCAAAACTCATGACACAAAAAACCTCAGATATATCTTACTGGCTGAAATTGCCTTCATCTGTATTTGTCTGGGTATGTTCCTGGGAGGAATAGTAAAAAAACCCACATTGGTAACAGACAACAATAAAATGTCTATTCTCATACTGCTGGATTTACCAGATGCCTTAAATGCGGTTGCTTATGAGGAACTGTTGGCTTGGTTGAAAATCCCACCCAATTTTATTCTTGTCTCTCCACAGCCTTTTGTCCAAGTGCTTTTTCATCTTTATCATCTATATGAGGATTTGTAGGATATCATTCTGTCCGTTTCTGTCTCCATAAGATCAGTATTATTGTTAATGAAAAAATAAAAACAAAAGCAAAACAAAACAACAAAAACAAACAAACAAAAAAAACACCAATGGAAAAGACCCTAAGTGACAAAAACCTGAGAATATTCTCTGCTCTTGCAAATGTCTATTCATCTGGGACACAGCAGGATTTCTATTGCCTCGTATATTCTTCATTTTCTAGTAGTCTGAAGAGAAGACGCTTAACAAGATTTAGGACACAACTTTTCTCCTTATAGCTAAGTTGTTACATTATACCAGCAATTAAACATCACTACTTAATTGGCATAGTGCACCATATAGCACCACTATCTGCATCACCAACCGATGTGCTAGGCACTGTACAGAGAAGCACATGGAAAAAAATCCCTGGTTTGACTGTAGTCTGTACATTTCATCAGCTTCTACCTAAAGGTGAACATGCACTTTACAAATAGAACTGGACTTGAAAAACACCCTGCACGCTCTGTGAAGCAAAGTAATAAAAATGTCATTCAGAGATGGTCTGGTGATTCAATAGGTTGGTACCACTACTAGATCTTTACAGCTTGTTGGTTTATTTCAAGATGGTGCTTCTGCCATGTTGCAGTATGGGAAAATCTCTTTTCACGAAGTCTCTAACTTTCGTGCTTGTGAAAGAAAACCTGAAAACAAGTCAGGGGAACTCCAGTGCTCAGGAGGCAGTAAAAAATATTTCTTTTACTTTAAATGTCATGATTTGTTTAGGATTTAGGGTCAGCAATATGTCAGATGGGAAAAGTAAAGCACAAATTATGAACATCTGGGTGGGGGGAACACAACAGAACACAGTCAATCTCGAGATAGCATCAAGAAGTGAATTCTACATCTTCTATTTCTTTCCTAGCAGTTTTCAGCCACCTGTTATCATCTCCAGTGGCGAGCAAAACTGGAGCATATTGCTCACTCCCCTCTTCTCTTCCTCCAGCTATCACAGGCAAAGGCAATGCACCATGCCGAGACATACTGACCCAGTATTTACTTCTGAAGATGCTACGCCAGACACTTACCAAGAGAATTTACAAATTCTGTTCAGACACCACCAGTGTATTAAAGGCAGATGCACTATGTAAGTCACACTTTGTGCCAGCAGCCTGTGTTGCTGTGAGGTGCACAAAGGGATAGGCCCATGATCCCATCTTTTGTGTTTCAGAGAGGTTAATAAGAGAAAGGAAATCATCTTAGCTGTGCACTTCACTTCTGTGGTACAGCTATATATAAAGCACAAGGAATAAAACAGCAATTTCTAAACATATAACAGATGTTGACCCAGTACTTTCAGATAGGTGCCACAGCCTTGCAAGTGTCGAGTCATCATATATCAAAAGACAATCTAAAGACTTTGAAGGTCAAAGGCCCAAGACATTGACTTTTTGATAAATGAATATTACCCAAAAACTCCTGCTAACAATATGAGCAGACCAAACAGCAGCTTCCAGTCCTGCAAGACCTCTAGTGTGCTTTCAGATTATTGGAAGAACCATGGGGTGGCATGATATAAAATATTGCTTTGCAAGTTTTAAGAAATAGAATTTATTCAAACACTGATAGAGGGAAAAAAAATGAGATAGGTTATTTGTGTATGTCATTTGACCAGCTGTATTTCTAAGCAAGTTTTTGCCATTAAAATGTCTATTGGGTAGTAAAGCTTCTATTCATTTTTCATAAATGCACAGGCAGCAGAAGCTACAATTTCTGCAAATAAACTTGTTCCAAATATAGCTCAGTGTACAGTAGGAAACTGATTTATTCGTGGCATTTGGATGCTTAGAAGTGCTGGGACACCCAGGAGTGATGTTTCTATTTAGCTAACAACTGCTGGGCACTAGCAGCATTGAGCATTCCCTAGTCACAACCATTTGCGTCAATCTCAGCCAAACATTTTAAGATACAGAACCATTATAGTGTACCAATTATTAATTTTATTATGATAATTTCACCAGTAATTTTAGGTATAAGGAATGAAAGGCTGTGTAGTTTGGACATCTTTCCCACAAGGAAAACATTCACTTTTCCGTGCACCTTCTTTAGCTAAACCAGTGTTTTCCGCAATATTGTAAAATGTCTGTGATGATTCTATTTTTATAAGCATTTTTACTTTTAAGTGTATTTGGTTGCTTATATTCTTATGAGATTCACTCTTCCTAAGAGGCAGACAGTCTCTAGCCCAGGGATAACAATATGAATCCTGGGATAGCAATTTTAATTTTTATTGCAATGTTTGAGGAAAATCGTATTACTGATTCTCCCAGTCAATTGAATATGACATCCTCTGTCCTACACTCAAATCCAACCACCCACATGTTCAACTCTCCCCTCTTCCACACCTCACAGGCTCGCATTGCAGAACAAATCTTAAAGTTCCTACTCCCCTGAACAAGTTCAGCTTAATGGTTCCCAAGTTCTTGCCTGGGGAACTGATTTCTCATCCTCTCTGCTGGGCACATCTCTCTGCACAGGCCAGCAGATTGCTCTGCTAGCACAGATTCCCTGAAAGTGTGTAAAGAGAGGTATAGCTCTTCCCACAGCAGACGAGTCCCCTGGAGACACCTTCCATGCAAACAGTGTGCATAATTCTCTCATCTCATCCTGACCAACACCACTCAAGAACCTCTCTAAAACTGTCCCAAACCACTGGCCACCCCCTATACAGTTCAGTTTCTCCATGACTCTGCAAATGGTAAGGGGCTCAGCAGCCAACAACTTACATTTCAAGAGGAAATACAGCACAGGAGTAAGCTGTACACTGATGCTTAGCCCTGTTGTGGCTAAGGGAGTAATAAATCCCTAATTATAGCACTTGGCTGGTGTCCAAGTAACCAGAAACACTGTAAATGAGAAGGTTCATATCCAAGAAAATAAGTTGCATAGTAGAGCACCTTTTCATTTGCTTACAACAAGATGACAAAAAATCCAGTACTAAAAAGACTATCTGAGAAGGGGTTAGGTGCAAACCTGCAACAGACATAAACTTCCATTCTTCACAGAAAAAGACTTGACCTGAAAGATCTTTGCCTTAACATTATTATTCCAGGTTATTATCAAATGTTCATTTTCCCACATTCCTGCCATTTTGTCTCATGTCAGATGCCAGGGTGAGGCTTGGCCACTGTCACACGACTGCAGTAACTTACTATAGAAGGGACATTGCTTACTTATCCCAAAAATCTAATGAATCCCGACCCTCACCCTGGAGTCAGGGCTGTGACATGGCCCTAATCCTCCTTGTGCAGTGCTGCACTAATCCCAGTGGGACATGCCGCTCACTGCTCTAGTTTTCAGAAAAGGTTTGCGGGCCCAGAGCTCTGCTAGTGCTACATCTCTATCTCAAGTCCCATGACAGCTGATGCATTTTTTAATATTCAGCCCATGCTGTTGTGTAAGTATACAAGAATCTTTCTGCTTTTATTTTCAAAAAGGCAAGCTTTCAACCTTCCTGTGAGGAAAACTTGAACACATATCTCAAACGCATTCTAGCAGCTCAGAAGCAGGAAGGCGGCATTAGGCAATTAATTAAGAAAAGAGGATGACTTCAGTTCAGGGGTTTATGAAAGACAGGGGTGTACAGAAAATGGGGAAGAGATAAAGCCACCTTTTCAAATGCATCTCCGTGTTACTTTTGATTGAGCTAAGCCAGGGAAGTGCCAACGTATGTCTTGTCCTTTTGGCTCTTCACAGGCATCATTGTCATGTCATCTAAAAGAGACTGGTAATGATCTGCAGACTCTAAGTCCTCTCTCCACAGGTTTTGTCCCATTGCCTCTTTTACATCACTCTTGACAACCATATTCCAAGACATTTCAGCAGAAGATGGCACATGCCTGCATACGCCCTTTGTGCTTCAGCTTTCTCAAGGGTTTTTTTAGAGTTGATTCTGCTAAACGGCTGTCCTGCTTTATTTGACATTTTTGTTTAAATGTAGTGCACTATCCCAACAAATAACTAGAGATCATTTGCACAATCACGTGTAATACATAAGTAAAATTATGTACTTATGCACAATCATGAAATTAAACAATCAAAGGCAATTTCTTAATCTAAGATAAGCCTCTGAAATGACAATTACCATCTCTAGATTTTTTTTAAAAAACTAAAATATTTTAGATAACAAATAAGGGAAGGGAGTACATCTCCTTTTGATTAAAGGAGTGTGACAATATCTCCATGCCTAGCTCCTTTTGTAATTAATAGTTTGTAATTCCCAATTTTAAGAAAAATGAGCTGTTAAACATACCCTGGGAAGACTGGGACATTTGTATTTAAAAAGTTAATTATTTTTCTTCTGAAGTGTGTGTTTAATGCATATTGGAAAGTTTAAAGACCTTACTAAAAGTGCTCTTTTGCTTATTTTATGGATCTAGCAGGTATAGTTATGTTTTAAACATATGTTTATGGGACAGATCCTCAGGAGAGCTTAATGACATTATTTCAGGGAAGAAAACTGAACTACATGCAGATAGATTAGCTGCAAGACAAGGCCCCCTGGTCTTGTCATATTCAGACCTGTTTATTTGAAACAAGAAATTTAAAATGCCAGGAAAAAAAGCATCAATCGGGGGGAAAAAAAAAAAAAAAAACGGAAGCAGGAGGAGATAAGATATACTGTGCGTGAACCAGAGGAAGCAGTCCATGGCCAGCTACATGGGGAGCAGCCTGCATCCCTGTCTGGCTTCCCATGCCTCCCCAGGGCACTTCAGGACACAACAAAGGCATTTAGGAGGAGAGGCAGCTGAGGTGCTGCAGGGCTTGAGGTTTAGTCTTGGGAAGGCAATTCTCTTCTGCTTGTTCTTGCATCTCTGCCTGGAGAGCAAAAGAAAAATCAATGGCTACTTACCTCTTAAAGCTCTGGGGCTGACAAGGAAAAGTAGTTTTTCAGGGAACGAGGTACAGAGGCTGCATCAGATTGTGAGGTGTGTTGGCTTTTGTGCACAGGTCAGGCTGTTAGTAACAATTTAGAAAAGACTTTCACAGACAGACTTATTTTAAGGTATCTAATTCTATATCTGAGCAACCAAATCATCACCTGGACCTGAAGTAAAATCTGCCATGTCCCAGCCTGAATCCAGCACTTATCATCTAAGTGGGAATAAACAACAGGATTTAATCCCAAGACCACAAGCAAGAGGTGGGCTGAGATGAATATGCATCCCCTTTGGGATAAAGTTGAAAAGTTTAATGAACTGAACACATTGGCACCATCAAGCTGCAACAAGAGAAAGCTCCTGGGACGATAACTGAGGGATGCAGGGGAAGCTCTGTCTGTCAATAGAAGTAGTATCTTGTGCCAGGCCAGCTAGCTGGGGCTGCAACCTACACCATAAAACATGTCTGCTTCCTCCTGGTGTGTCAGATGGGCTAATTAGAAGTACCTTGCTCCTTGAACTTTGCTCCTCTTGTTATCTATGTTGCTCTTCTCTGCAACGCCTGTCGCTCTTATGCTGGCAGCAGGCAATGATCCCATGAGTACAAGGTGTCCCCTGACTTGAACTTTTTCCTCTCAGGTCCAGCTGCGGCAGTGGTGACTTCGCCCTTTTTCTTCTGACAGTGCCCCCATGGAGGGAGAAGGAGGTGGGAAATATTGCAGAGGTCACTGCAACATTCAAGCTCCAGATCTAAATGCTCATTTCCAAATGCGAGCCTGCCTCCAGCTGTCTGCCTAAAAACTCAGTCCATCTGTCTGTCTTTCCTAATGATAGCTCGTATTTGTATTTCTTTGTACTAATAATGAGGCTAGTTGTACAGAAAACAAAGTATGGAACAAGAGAGTTCAGTTGGGGATTTTTTTTCTCTTATTTTTTTTTCTCCCTCTCCCTTTCATTCTGGCTGTGAACTTGCTCTAAGGCATTTGTCAAAATTGTTGCTTTTAAGTTTGCTTTGTGGAGAAGGATTTCATGACTCCTGGCCCCCAGAGGGTTGTTCTTTGCCCTACCACTTTTCTCTGCCATCTGGCATGTTTACTTGAAGTAAACGTGTCGGGTCAGAGGGCAACACGGACATGTGGAGGGACAGCTTTGTCATAAAAGCTGTAAGGAATGAGTGGGTGCTTCTGAATATAGCACTGTGCATTTTGTTCAGCTGCTGAACACAAAGAGGTGAGGTTAGTCATATGGCTGAAAGAAAATAAAGAAAACCAAATAGACAAGCAGAACAGTAGATTGTACAACACAGGGCACTCAGGCCCTTTTATTTGTTTTTTTTCTTTTTTTTTTCTCAAGCCTTTCTGGATGCACTTCTAAACAATATGGTAGAGAGAACAATGAAATCTCCCTCCTCCCATTCTTTTGGAGATCTGATTTATACAACAAGTTCAGTAGTGGCATAAAGGCCTTGAATTGCTGCAGGTGCAGATAGGCAGGCTCAACAAGCGCTGATATCTGTGTTCCAGCTGTAAAGCCACCATTTGTTTACATACAAAATTCTGATTTTGGCACCTAAGAATGGGAATGTGTTTGACAGGAGTTGCAGTAAGGAAGAAATTAAGTGAGAGGGTCATAAAATTGCACCGTCTTGACTGAGGGTCACCTTACATACAGCCTGTGAAGGTTTCTAGGTAGGAAGGATAGGGCTGGGTGAGCCAGAGATGCTCCTGTGAAAATTCTGCTGGCTTTGTCCAGAGCTGGTCACAGATTTGTAATACCTCTGTGACCAGTACCATCACAACCTCAAAGTCCACTCTCTCAAAGATTTTTCTGCTTTCATGCACACTTGCTTTCCAAACCTCATTGTGCCTCTGTTAAGCAGTTCAGAGCTGCTTTGTTGGTGCTGAGAGAGTGCCAGTATCCCAAAGACAAAATCTACTACACTTTGGAATCTTTTTGTGTGGCATTTAATCAGCAGCTCTAAGAGAAACAGATCTATTTGCCAGTGGCCCTTTCTGACAGAAGTCTTTGTGGCTGCAGTGCAGGCTGATGGCAGCAGAGATAGGATGTCTCCCACACCCAACAGCAACATGGTATAGGGCTTAGATGGCAAAAAGCAGCCCCTCACGACCCTTCACTAATTGTGGCCGCCAGCCTTCTCAGGCCCTGATGGCAGAGGATAATCCTGCCTCAAGATCTGGTTCCTTTCATCATGGAGTAGGTGCCAGACAAGAGGATCTAAGACCTTCAAGGTGGTTCATTCACCTCCACAAACAGGGAAGCAGAGACCAACTGTGGTGGCTCCTCTGCAAGGAGCCTACCTATTACAAACAGAGGCAACAAACCGTAACAACAGAAAGGATGGCATAAATTACTGCTGTCTGAGAGCAAAGGACATCATTCAGAAGAACAGCCACGAGCGCTGCCCTTTATGGAGAGTGCTGGGGAAAGACAAATTCATTCTGCAGAATTCATTGCACCACATAATGATACTGCGTCCCATAAAGGGCCTTCAAAAGAGCAAAACCATCTGTCTAAAATTACTCTGACCAATTTTTGATGATATCTAAATCTGACCATATAGCAAATAACATACAGGTTAATACTGACATCTTATTAATGGATCCATTTTTGCAGCTGTGAAATAATATAATCTCTGAATCAACTTTACTACAAGAAGTTCCTTTCATCCATATTTTATACATGAGCTCTATTAAAAGTTTGTATTAAGCCCAGACAATGAATAATGGAAAATTCCATCTTAGATTCTATCGAATTTTCTTTGGAAATAAATCAACCAAATAAATAAAAAATGCAAACAAACCCAAGCACTGTATGTTTCATCTTTATCAGCCTGAATTTTGATTTCACTAGTGAAGAAACAGCTTTTTCTTTTGACTCCTAATCAAAACCTTTTGCAGATTTCAGACCACTTGTCTCCCTGCAATTCCTTTTTACTCCATTTCTTAACGTGTACTGGTAACCACAAGAAAACTGCCTAGGACTGTTGAGTCATGATGGAATTAGAAGATATAAGTGACTGATACAAAAATAAAAAACCAAACTTGCTGTTCAGACAATCAAAGGCATGCTTCTCTAGAGGCTGTTCTACATCTCAGAAGATCTACCACAATATGCCTGCAGATGGATATGTAAGGGTCTTCAAAAAAAAAAAAAAAAAAAAAAAATAAGGCAAAGGTACTAATGTAATTGCATCAAATAGGTTTAAGCATTAGCAAAGGTACACTAATCCTCTTGTGAGAAATGTTACCTGAAAATCCAGGAATAAAAATTAACAGAGTGACTGGACATTTACAATGGAGAAAATAAATGGACGTATCCCTACACTTTGAAAATACAGAAAGACTGCTATGTTTGTGACTGAAAATAAAAGACCGATTTCAGAAAAATTACTTGAAATACCCACATCCCACCAATCTGATCTCTTTGAGTAGTCTCATGAGAGTACTTGCAGCAGAACCAAGGTGAGCAGAAGAAAATAGAAATATTGGTATTCCTCATACCCTCATATTCCTCATATCCTAGTCTGAGATATATTGCAAGGACTGCATGAGCTCTGTCAGGGAGGTCAGTTCGTACGAAGCTCTGCCTACACAGGAATTGCATCACAGGTGCACCCCTGAGTGCCATCTCACCCCAATTATGATGTAAGCCAAAAATTTGGCATACCAGGACAAAGTGAGAGCTGACAGCTGTCAGAAATTTGGGAAATTTCAGGGACAAACCTCTTCAGCAGGGACTTTGAGAGAAGTTTTCCTTGATGTCGAAGTATCAAATCTTGCTTAATATTTCACACATCTTGTTTTGACATACCTTCTATAACCTTTTACAAAGACTATCAGTAAAAACCCTCATCCTAAAGGTGGATTTTCACAAAATCAGTCACCAATTTCAAGTTGGGCTAGCTTTAGCTTCACACTGCTACTAGCAGTATATGAGCATGAAATAGAAAAACCCTTATTGAGAAAGAGGTTCCTGTAGGAGCTTCGGACACCTCCATCACTATGTTGGTGGCAGAATTGATTCAATACCATTTGCAACTACAGACATGTCTTGGAGTATTTGTTCCATTTACAAGCCTGTGAGGAACGGAAAGCAGCTGCTTCCTAATTCTATTTAGAATTCTAATTGGGTTGCACTGGCCAGGGAACCCAGTGATCAAACTTGCACATGTGGGGAAAGAAAGCAGAGGGAATCAAGGTCACCCACCTGGAAGAGTCTGAAGGATAAGATTGTCACACCACCATTCTGTATTGACAGTTATTATTTTCTCTCGTGGTGCAGAATAATCCAAATAGATTCTGCCAGTACAAATGCACAACATATGCAAATATGAGAATGACTTATTTGGAAATCAAACTTACTTTGCATAAGTATTCATATCAACAATCTGGTATTACCAACTTAACCCTTCCAGTCAACGGTTGAAACAGTATCACAAAGTCAGTAATTACTGTTAAGTAGTGTTTTGAATTTTCCACATCAGCTGGCAGCAACGTGTGCTATTTGTTCATAGGTATGAGCACACAAACCCCACTTAGCTCTATACAATAACTTATTTCAAATTGCTTAACTCTATGCACATACTCATATATACACTGAACATACCTGCTCTCACATATGCTTACTCCTACAGAAACAAGCAGAAACTTGCCTAATGATTTATATTAGTATCCCAGAAAGTCATTCAAATATATAGCATAGTTCCTTGATTCTGGTTTTGAAATGTTTCCATTATCATTTATAGGCACTAGTGGTCACTTAATGATAGTAATTTTTCAGTCTTCATTTTATGTCTTGCTTACTCTCCAGTGCCTATTGTAATTTGTGGAGAAATGGGGGAGTCATAGTGTTACTTGTGACATGAAAGAAAAGATAGATCTGGAAACTATGATAACGAAGATTATATCACTATGATAGAAAAAATGCTGAATCTGGATATAAGTGACTTCATCCCATTATGCTGATAGCTTGCTATGCATAGGAGTCAAGTTCTTCATGATACTATTTTGGTTAAATGCCACATCTCTACAACTGCGAAATGAATATGTAACACTATCCTAAAGCACAGTCTTTGTCCATTGTCATGCTTAATACACACAGAAAATTATCTATATTACCATCAGGTGGAAATCCAGGTGTCAGGCTAAAGGTTCAGGACTAAATTTCCACTGACAATGGTGTTTGCTTATAGTCTTCATATGTATGTATGCAAATCAGCCTTACCCTGTACTCTGCCTGCGATAAAAAGTACACAAACTGTGAAGGATACAGGCTTCGACAGGGCAGAGAATTTCCATTTGAGACTCCATTTTTTTTAATTTTAGTTGAGACAGTGGACAAGTCAGACCAATGATGCACCTTGAGCCTTACCAACACTCAGAAGATTTAACTAGTTTAATTTTAATTGGTTTCCTAGTGAAAACAAATATATGTATATGAGCTTCTTGGTAAATGTCTCTTTAAAAAATGCTTCCATTTAGTTTAACTTAATCACAAAATATTTCTAACAAAAATAAAAACCTTGGTAATGCAGCTTTATTTAGTAATTAAGAACTGCATAAACCTGTATATAGAATGATACATTAGAGCTTCACAGGTTTTCTAAAACCAATAGAAGCCCAGTTCAAAGACAAACGCGGTGAAGTTGCCACAATACTGACCAAAGAAGTAGTTTACGTTCTTCTGAATCAATACAAGTGTTTGACAAAGAAGAATACAGGTGAGCAATATTAGGGTTTTGAAACCAAAATTAAAGGCCGGCTTTCATGGAATATAAGACATAAACCACCACAAAGACATGCTTGTAAACAGTTATTACAGTTCATCCCCTTCTCCAATGCAATTTTATGTTCAGTCCCCTAAGTGCATCATAAAATAACATAATTTTGAGGCTAAAAAACAGAATCATACCCTGTATGCCTGGTTTGCTCATACCTTTAAACGCCAACTGCCACAAAGCAGCAAATTCAGCCCCAGGTCTTTACAAGGTATTCACAGCCAGAAATACATGTGTGCAAAGTTCAACATAACAAGGTATGAGTGTTTTGGGGTAGATTTGTTCCTCTAAGTGCTCGATCATAAAAGCAGGTGCACACTCATTTTGCATGAATACTGAGGCAGAGAATCACAGCTGTTAAACCAAACCATCACATTGCAAAACTGATAAATGGCTTTTGTCCATACCTGTTACTGACATGAATGCTAATGACCTGACCACTAAAGTAACTCACTGCTGTTGCATTTACATGAGCAGAATACTTCTTAGTAAATACTCTTCACTAAGTTCTTTCACAACATGTACACCTTTCCATAAGGATTTCTTTCACAGAAGGAAAGAATGAGACAGACACAGGGAAAAAAAAAAATCCTGTAATTCAAAAAGTACAGTGAGTCTCTTTCAATTAAAGTAATAAAAATTGTTATTTCAGAAACCATTATTACCATGAATCTAAAGGGCTCAGCCGATTCGGGAGAGAAGCAATAAAATTACAGGACCCAGAAACCAATGCACTGCATTATTTTCTGAAAAAATATCGGGTTTCAAATTCTGAAATCAGAGATAGATGAGAAGCAAGAATCTTAAACACCAATTTCTAACAGAAAAAGGTGGCATGCTTATTTTTATTTTCTTGCATCCCCATCTTGCATAAAAGGATTAACTGATTCCTGGGAACCTGAGCTACAAGTATACTAGTGGCGGGCTAGCTAAACACACTGGTGTACACAAGAAATATGAATAAAATTTTTCCTATGTCAAAAATAGGTCTTCAACATTTCACATCAAATCATATATCACAAATCCTATGAAAGTCTGCAGTAAGATATGGCAGGGTTACCCAAATATTTGATTCCAATAGTCCCATCTCCAGGAATCAGAGATTTTCATCATCATCCCAACGATGCCATCTGATGAAAGCACTTGTATACTTGTCATAGAATCATAGAATGGTCAGAGTTGGAAGGGACCTTAAAGATCATCAAGTTCCAACCCCCCTGCCATGGGCAGGGACACCTCTCACTAGAGCAGGTTGCTCAAAGCCCCATCCAGCTTGGCCTTAAACACTTCCAGGGATGGGGCATCCACAGCTTCTCTGGTCAGTGCGTCACCACCCTCACAGTAAAGAACTTCTTCCTAATATCTAATCTAAATCTCCCCTCTTCCAACTTAAAACCATTACCCCTCGTCCTATTGTTTTTGTTACCTTGCTCTGCAAGCAGCTCAGAATTAAACAGGATCTCTGAGCCTGGAAGTGAACAAACCAAAAGGACAGAGACTTGCAAATCCAAATAGAGGCCACCGGGTGAATCACGTCTTCCAATTCCAAGCCACCAACTAGCACAATTTTTATTTTATCAGGGTTCAGTTTTAATTATCTGCTTCCACTTGAACCAAGTTTGAGTTCCCTAGAGATTGGTAAAGTCAAACAAAACCATACTAAGTTTGAAAAGAGTAGAGACAGAAACATCACCTTGAATGTGTTACAGTATAAAACAACTAATTTACTCCTTCTCCTCAGTTATATATGTTGAGTGAACACATAATGCAACAGAGTCCTGATAGATCTCAGATGAGAGAATCTGCCAGGCAGATGGTCAGCTGTCTATCACTCTATATTGTGATCTTTCATCTTAAAAATTCTGGCATCAGAAAATAATTCTATCTACCTCTGTCATGGTCTGCAAGCACACTCTGAGTACTTCGTAGCAAAAAAGCCTATTGCATTGTCCCTATAATAGGCATTAATATTCCAAAAGATATGCAAAGAATCATGTCCTAAAGAATTAATCCCATGGCCAGATCCATCCAGATGGACACTCGCTCTCATCCAGACTCAATAGCAAAGACTCAGGCTTAAAAGCATAATTGCCATGATTTTATGCACAGTCACAATAAATTAAGGTTGTCACCTGTAATGGCTATTTCTGGCTGAAAATGGATAAATATATTCATAGAGTTGTCTTACAAATCTAGTTTGTGAATGCTTTTTGCATTTCACAAAGATCTTATCTGATGCTAGAAACAATACATAATATAAAACTTTCCTAACCTGAAATGCCTTTTTTCAATTTTAATGATATCTAACTCCACCCTATTTAAATGTCCACTGTCTAACAAAGTGACAGTCAGCCTCAGACTGATACTGACCCCCTCTGAAGCCAGAACTGGAATTTTCAGTGGGTTTAAGATGATGCAGTAGTGAGAGGGTTAAGTATATTACTCTTTTCTTTAATCTCAAGAATTTGTTAATAGCTAGTTAAAAAGGAAGATGATACTTACAGAGAGCATCCAAAATCTGTTACAGAGTATGAACCTTTGAGTTGCTAAGGCCTCAGCCTTCAGTAACCCTTTTTTGCCAGCACTAGGATAAAACTACATAATTTGCTTTTCCCCTCTCCCTTCTATTTTACTTTACAACCTCAGAATCTGCATCAGAGACCTGCGTTTCTGTTTTGATTCCCCTGGCACACAGGTAAACATTGTACTTTTTATTTGATATAAGTCATTAAATTCAGTAAACAGCAAAAATGAATAAAACAGCAACTTACGTATTTTTAACACCTCTGAGTTAAAACCATTTTGCAATAGGGAAGAACAGATGCTCATTTCTAAATGCTAAAGCCACCAACTGGGAATATGCCAGTTGTAACTGCTGCCATCTGTTTTCAACTGTTCTTTTTACCTTGCTTTCTGAGATTCATATCTGAGTTCACAGCCATACATTTGCACTAGGAAAGGGGCAGTGGGAATAAGTATAAGCAGGAATTTTCCCGTGTGCTGTCACCTTCATTAAATAAGAACTTTCAGTAATTACTGATTTGCAAGATCTCTATGAAATGATAAATCAGGGACAGTTTTTGCAAGGATTATATGGTGAAAGCAGTCGTTTAATAACCACTTTTCATTACTGCTTTCCCACAATTCATTTAACTTGTTTACTTTCTAGCTGTTGCTGTTTTTCTTCTTATCCTCTCTCTAGGAGGTAGTCAGGTAGAACTCAAGTATATAGCTTTAAGCTTCTACAGGGATAACCCAGCTCCTGCTGGAAACAAAGCACCTTGTGAGTACCCAAGTGTCTGCTGTTCAAGGTCAGTTGCAGTACTAAGTTCCATAATGCAGCTAATACCTATTTTTGTGGTTTTACATTCAGATCTCCTTGCACCCATGTACTCATAGTTTTTTCCAGTGTCTGAGACAGATTCTACAAGACGGCAATGCTACACTGACATAAGTATAATATGGCATGTATAATGTAAACACAAATCTCTCATTAACACCGCAAAAATCATTTTAAATGCCTGGATAAGTTTCTAATAGTTTAGAGGAAGTCCATATTTAAATCTTCCACTAAGAGGGCTAAAATGATGAGATAATTTCAAGACTATATTCTTGTCTCTATTCTTTTGAATCTTGGTATGGTTTTGTTTGACTTTAACAGCCTCTGGTGGGGCTTGAGAGGGAGAGAAGAAAGAAGGGAAAGATAAAGGAAGAAAGAATATTTTCATAATTTCACTACTAGGCTAGGGAAGACTTTAAGTATTGTTTTTTGCAATTGCTTTTGGACACTGCACGACTCCTCTGAAAATTCATATCATACTTAACAGTTAACCACCACAAACAAATTTGCCTCATAATGACAGGAATGTTAAGGAAAAGAATTAATTAAATGAGGAGAGATGTCCGTCTGTAGCCAAAGTCCTACCTTACACTACCAAACAAGATCTTACAGTCCTTAAATGTCAAATTCTGGGATTTTTTTTATTTTTTCCTGTCTTAAAAGAAAAACTGAAGCAAGACAAGTCATGAAAGAGGCAGAATGTACCACAAGGAAAGCTAATAATGAGAAATGCACTGCTATGCAATACTTGTCTTGAAAAGAAGTCAGTTAATATCAAAAGCCAGGTACCAGAGAGCATATTTACAAAATACAAAAGCTTAATGTGAAAAGACGAGTGTTTAATGTCAGTGACATTTTGTCTCTGCAGTATCATACTTAGACACTGTAGAATTTGAAAATGAGAGAATAAAAAGGTAGGGGAGCAGGAGGAAAGAATTACAACAGTGAAAGGTCTTCAAGACCTTTAAAACATTAAAAATGGGTATCATGAAAGCTCCTTGGGGAAGTAGGAACATACCATTTCACTAGAAAATACAACATTTAAGAATAGACTTGACTGATAGAAACAAGTCATGTTACATTTTCCCCGAAATATTTCAAAAGCTTGCCAGGAAGTTTGGAGCAGAAATTACTCTTTTTTACCCTACTGAAACTGCATGAAACGGTAGTAGAGATGCACAAGTACATCTAAATCCCTAAGTTCTGCAACTTGAACCGTGTGTCTGGACATACTGCACATACTCCATGAGGACTTCAACCCACTGTTAGCAAGAAATGCTGAAAGCTACAAAGACTTTCTTTAAATAGTCTAATTGAAAATTAGTGTTGGTTCAGTTGTGGTATGAACCAGTTGAACCTCATGAACTGTGTCTCTCAACAACATGGCTCAACCTTATAGGTCACTGTGCAAACACATGGGTATCATGGTCTCAGTATTAATTTCTGCAAAAAGACGTTCACAGCTGTTCACTGATCACTACATATTGTTAGCCTTGGAGAAAAAGAAATAGTTCCTCCATTTATCTGTAATGGGAAGGATGTGTATCACAGTACAAGAAAGCATTAAGTAAGACTGATATACTCCCAATTTTTGAAAACTCATAATGAACATCAAGTATACATTAAAAATTACTTATTATTACTGCTTCCAAAGCTAGTGCTATTTTCTCTATTGGCCTGAATAAATTATTTCCAAAATAATTCTTTAAGATGCAATTAAACTTCATTTTTATTTTTAAAGTAAAATATCAGACTGAAAAAAAATTGTGTATTATAGTACCATGAAAAAATAAATACAGAAGACATATAACTTGGAAAATCAATTTCTGAAATGGAACTTCTCTGTAATTAGTGTTTGCCAAAAAAAAAAACTTAAAAATTGAAAATAAAAATCTGAGCAGAACTAGAGCTGAAAGATCTGCTGAGATTGGGGAAGAGCCACTGTCAGGGTCTACAAGAAAACTAAAAGTCAGTGAGCCCATGGAGCCAGTTGACATCTTCATGGATAGGTACCAATCTATAGGCAGACTTGAAAACATCCTGCCAGTTCACTAACTAAAAGGCAGAAGGTCTTCCTGCTTTTCTCCCATGAGAACAAGTGTCAGGAGAAGCAGCATGCCTCCTACAGAGCAAGACTGGCAGGTGGAGCGGCAGCACAGTAGCAGCAACACCGCTCATTCTCGCTGCTGCCGCTGACACCATGGCACAATGCACTTTCCATCAGATGGTAACAGTACCTGAGCAAACGAAGCTGCAGAAATATTTGGGATAAAGGGGCTGAGAACAAGAATCCCTCTCAAAAATGTATTTCTTCTTTCTCTCACCTTTTTGTAGATGGTGATCCTAGGAAGGGTAAATAAAAAAAAAGATTAGTTATGTTTTCCCTACTCTTTCCAAATTGAAAGCTGAATAGAGAATGAGACCAGTAAACACCTGAGAAAGGGGCAGCATGATTAATATGAAGAACAGAAGCTGAAAATTACACAAATTGATCTAGCAGTGCAAACTGGCTCAAGTAAATCTGAATCTAAACCGTGAACTTTGCTGAATTCACGTGGATTGCAAATGGTGCTTGAAGAATGATGTAAAATGCTTCCAATGGATGTTCTCACTTACTAGGAATTACCTCCTTCTGAAAAGTAGTTGGTCTAGCTTCTTCTGTATCTGGTTTTGGTTTAGAATTTCTATAAAATATTTTTTTTTAATCTCAGCATCTGTTTATTTGATACAGAAAAATAACACTTTCTGTCTCTTTCTTGTGTCTGAGCCCATATACCAGTTTTCACAAGCCAATCTCCAGCTCCATAGGAGAGCAAAATACTTCAGAAAGAAAAAATACCTGAATATTTTCTTATAGAGTTTATGCAAAATTGAGGCACCACTTCTCCCGACTTACAATGACAACTGTTGTTTAACTAACTCCCTTTTTCAAATAAATGTTTTATTATTTGTCAAGTCCTTATGTGCCAAATGGTAGCAAGCCACCAGCCTGGCCCTGGTCTAAAGTTGAATAATGGCAATAATTCTTTAGACTTTCATTACAATGATAGAATACATGGTTGAGGTTTTCACAAGTTAGTACTTAAATTTAGCATCTTTCATCTGTATTGTATTATTTTAATAAATGGTTAGTTATTGATTGCTCTTAACCAGTCAGAAATTCTGCTTCAATCAAAATTCTAAGTAGTGAACATTACAAACCTATTCCATGTATTAAAATAAATATGGTAATTTCAAACTCACTGTGTTCCGTTTTCCCTCTGTAAAAGGCAAAACAAATCCTGCTAGAACTGCCTTGAACTGCACCAAGACTCCTCTACCCTTACATTTCATGCTTGTGTATTTCATGAACTATTTACCCACACACAGTGCAAATGTGAATCATTCTCTCCCTAATTGCCAATATGTCACTGTTAAGCATACATATGCAGCTGACAGACTGGCCCACCATTTGCTCCAAGGAGAGAGTGTTGAGAAGGCAGCTGTCGCGGTGATATCAGTGCTCTGGTCAGGCGGAGCAAGCAGACCAGGCATGCACAAATTCCATTATCTTAGCCTTATCCTTAATCCTGCCGCCCTACAGAGAAGGGTTATTACAGGCTCAGCTAGCAAAGGCCCCAGCTGCAGTCTCCTGTTAGTTACCATCAGCTGTTGGCCATAGTAGCCTCTCTGGGGAACTGCTACTCCACCACTTTCATCTACAGATGTTAAATCAAATGTTTTTCGAATCTTTGGCGTCTATTCCCCAGGGACTCACCAACTTGGTTTTATCATGCTTTCAAAGATTCCTATTCAAAACATGGCTAACTATACTTCTTTTCTAACAGTTAGTTGAAATTCAGGGAAGTTCATAGGACCTGTTTGTTCAGCACTGTGTATACAGGTGGGGACAGGGGCATTTTGTAGTATTTGCTGAATGTCTTTCATGAGGGAGCCTAACAGCTTGAGGGATTGCAGTACAATTGAATCAGCTAGACTACTGTGCTTACTTGGTTTATTAAAAATCCCTTTAAGCTCTAGAGCCAATGTATCTAAAGCACTGTTGCAGCTTTCGAGCAGTTATAGATGAAGGAGCTGTGTAGCCTCATTTAATCTCTTTACTTCTTCAGAGTTCTGCATACTTTTATCATCTCAATTACCTTAGAAGCTGTGATTGGATTTAACTTCCTGCACATTAAATTAGTGTCAGCTGTCATTCTTTGTATACATTTGCTAAATTCGATCTAGTCTATATGGGAGTATGAGGCAGAGACACAGTAAGTGTATTAAAATTTTCCACAGAAAGATGGAAGGACTTAAGATTTGCAATTATTGTCCGGATAAAGACAACTAAGTTCATGTTCTTACTGCACTTCTTGCCAAGTATGATATAATTGATGTAACCCTCTATAGCCTGCCACTCAGAGCACTAGGAATACTAAGAAATATAGGACTTTTTCATGCTTAACCAACACTTTTTCTTTTCTTCCCCACCTCGTCCCTGACCCCCTTGATGCTCATTTAACATCTCTGGAAAATTATGGGGTTTATTTACAAAATCAACGTAGCGAGGACAGAGAAAATGCAGCACAGACTTTACCATTTAGAGAATCATAGAATCACAGAATTGCCTGGGTTGAAAGGGACCTTTGAGATCATCTTGTCCAACCATCAACATAGGTCTGATTAAAAATAAAAAAAAACAACAACCCATCACTAAGCCACAACACTAAGCAGTATGTCAACCCATATTTTAAACAACTCCAGGGTGCTCCAACCACTTCTCTGGGCAGCCCATTCCAATGCTTAGTAACCTTTCCAGTGTAAAAATTTTTCCTGATAACCAATCTGAACCTCCCCTGGTGCAACTTGAAGCCATTTCATCTTGTCCTATCAGCTGTGATCTGGGAGAAGAGACTAACATCTACGTCTCTACAACCTCCTTTTAGGTAGTTGTAGAGAGTGATAAGGTCCCCCCTCAGCCTCCTCTTCTCCAGACTGAACGAACCCACCTCCCTCATCCTCTCCTCACAAGGCTTACTCTCCAGACACCTCACCAGTTTTGTTGCCCTTCTCTGGACCCACTCCAGTACCTCAATGTCTTTTTTGTGGTAAGGGGCCCAAAACTGGACACAGTTCTCAAGGTAGGACCTCACCAGTGCCACATGGGGGTCGATCACCTCCCAAGTCCTACTCACCATGCTCTTCCTGATACAGGCCAGGATGCTGTTGGCCACCTTGGCCACCTGGGCACACTGCTGGCTCATGTTCAACCAGCTGTAGACCAACACCTCCAGATCCTTTTCTGCCAGCCAGCTCTCCAGCCACTCTTCCCCAAGCCTGTAGCACTGCATGGGGTTGTTGTAACCCAAGTGCAGGGCTAGGCACTTGGTCTTGTTGAACCTCATCCCATTGGCCTCAGCTAGTCAATCCAGCCTGCACGGATCTCTGCAAAGCCTTTCTACCCTCAAGCAGGTTGACAGTGCCACCTAGTTTAGTATCATCTGCAGACTTACCAAGGGTGCACTTGATCCCCTTGTCTAGATCATTGATAAAGACGTTAAAGAGAACGGGTCCCAGTACTGAGCCTTGGAGGGTCACCTCTGGTGAGCAGCTGCCAGCTGGATTTAGAGCTATTCACCACCACTCTCTAGACCCTCCAGCCAGTTTTAAACCCAGCAGGCAGTACTCCCATCCAAGCCATGGGCAGCCAGGATACTGCGGGAGACTGTATTGAAGGCCTAACTAAAGTCCAGGTAAANGGGTCCCAGTACTGAGCCTTGGAGGGTCACCTCTGGTGAGCAGCTGCCAGCTGGATTTAGAGCTATTCACCACCACTCTCTAGACCCTCCAGCCAGTTTTAAACCCAGCAGGCAGTACTCCCATCCAAGCCATGGGCAGCCAGGATACTGCGGGAGACTGTATTGAAGGCCTAACTAAAGTCCAGGTAAACAACATCCACAGCCTTTCCCTCATCCGCCAAGTGGGTCACTTTGTCATAGAAGGAAGTCAGGTTTGTTAAACAGGACCTGTCTCTCATGAACCCACACTGGTTGGGTCTGATCACCTGGGTGTTCTTCATGTGCTGCATAATGGTATTCAGGATAATCTGTTCCATGACCTTCCCAGGCACCAAGGTCAGACTGACAGGTCTATAGTTCCCTGGATGTGAAAGTAAAGGAGAAAGTGAAGTCCATGCATGATTGGCTTCCCTGGTGGGACTAGGAAGCCTAACAAGAATTTACACTCTGCTCTTAGGCTCTTAAATGGATTTATCTACTAGTAAGTAACCAAAGCTTAGTTTTAGTTGTTTTACTTTTATGACATCTCCAGTGATATGAAAACTTCTGTATTTTAAAGAAAAGAATGTGTTAGATAAAACATTATTTCTGACTAACTTTCCTGATTTTTTTTTGATGAACATCCATCTTCCAGTAAAGTTTGTCACCCTTTTTTGCCATCTTACTAATCTAGCTTTCTTTACCATCCAATGCTTCTTGCTGAGCACCTGGATCATCCTAGTCACATCTGATGGGCAAACTAACAGAAGTTAGTTATCTCACTTATCTCACTCTGTGCATGATCACTATTTCAACATATTAATAACATAACTAAAAAGCACACTTTCTAGCCTTTGGAAGCTATCTTAAAAGTGTAACAGTCGAGAGCAATATTTTCATTAACAAGGCTTATTAAATTCTGAGTTTCATGAAGTAGAATTCAATATTTATTATAAAACCGGAACCTGTCATTTGGATTCTCCAACAAATATGACTTATTCTGATATGAGAATGCAGACTTATAAAGGATACATTGTGGTTGAGAGATTTGTCTGAAAAGTAAGATGACAAAGTTTGTAGATGGCACAAAGCAGTGCAGGTTACAGGAAACCTTGCATAGCATAACAAAGCCCAGCAATGAGCTAGGACAATGGCAAATGAAGCACAGTGTGGGAAAATAGTTGCATATGTTCAAAGAAGTAATTTTAACTACACACAGATATTGAAAAATATGAGATTAATTTCTACTGTGCAGGAAGATGCATTGGGTGAAACTGAGTTTGCAGTACACAATACCTCAAGTGTACTGTAAAAGTATGGAAGTGTTTACCAATTATGGTGCTTCATTACCTGTTCTGACTAAAGTGCAGTAGAGGGATCTGTTGATGTTTGGCCATATATCAGTTAATTCACAACAGAAGAAATCTTTATTTATTTTCCCAAAACAATTTCTTTCCCTCTTCTGCCACAAGGTTGTGCTGGCTGGCCTCTTCAGGACTGGCAGAACAACGAAGTTGTGGTAGCTCCTCTTCTTTGGCTTCTTTGGTGTAGCCCTTGTGGCACAGAGGTTTCAGAGATTACCAGGTCATCTCTATCCATCCAACTGAATGGCATGCACTTTGAAATGTCTAGCAGAGCTCATCCTAGTCATGGAAACCATACCAGAATATTTTTCTTAGTATGTTTCCAGTTTAGAACACGGGCATTACTATGTATCTTACCTAGATTCTTCCCACAGCCTCTGTACACTAATATAAACCACGTTTTGACTACATTTCCTTTTTTTTTTTCATAACATTGTGATGAAGTCAGCTATTTCTGCCATACGACAAAGGTATATATAATTACTTTTTTTTTGCCCATATATGAGAGAACATACCTTGCATACCAGCATCTGTAGTTTATGTTTGCAGCTGTGAGGTGAGCTGAAAAGGGTTGTTGCATACTTCTTTTCCTTATTAAAGAGTAAATTGTATTTTAGAACACTTGTTTTGATGTTATGGTATAGAATGGGAAAATGTGGAGACATTCCATTTAAAACTGAATGTAGAAGGTAAAGAGATTTAGTTATGGAAGTTATAATAAGCCATCTGTCATTCTTTCAAACACTAGGGCTGTTTTGCAGCCCTGCATTGACACTGTCTGTTCTTTTTGGTCAGATGTCCAACAGTACATGCACAGTAAACTATTGAAATATTACTTTTTTAACTCACAGTGGAAAAGAACAGATTTCTAGTTGTCTCCTTAGCTGCTGCTACATTGATGAACAAGTTAGGGCTACTAATCTGGTAAAGGGACCCAGCAATGAGATAGTGATGAGTTCCAAGGGGAATCATTTGTCAGGAAGACTTATCATTCCTGAGCCTTGTTAAGATGACTGAGTGAAGATGGAAAGGGATAAAAATAATTTTACAAGGAAACCTGGAGTACAATCATTGGTTTCTAATGCTGGTGGTTACATTTGCTGTGGTTGCTGATTCCCAGATGTGGAATGCCACCTATGACAGAGACATCAAGAAGAGAAATGCACAAAAAGTACCAAACAAACAACTCAGGCAAGAGATAAAGAAGCTGAGAGATCCAATGGAGATAACTTCTGCTCTTAGTTCCATTCCTTGTTTCATCCTTTATTACCACTGAGATCACTACCTGTAAACAGTTCAGCTTGGTCTTCCACTCTTTCCATCTTCCCAGGACACACTGTGAGCTCTGCCTAGTAATGCAGACATCCACAGATGAGAGATCTACAAAAGGCTTTCCAACATCCTGACCACTGCCTGACTGCTACAAGGCCTGAAGAAGATTAAAGACCAGTCACTCTTGCGGTAATCCTGAGATGGCATAAGTAAAAACAATCACATTCACAGACTCTTCTGCCTACCTTCCCATCTGTTTCTGCTGCAGGAAAAGAGCAGCAGTGAATCACACCCAAGTGTTTCACCAAGAGGGACGTAATCAGTGTGCTGGCTGGAGAAAACAGTTCTGCAGGAAAGAATGACATGTTCCTAGCTAAGAGCAAATGAAAAGACAAACAAAAAGGTACCTAAGCAGCCTCTGTTAATACCTTGCTGAGCAGCACCTACAAAGACTGCTGCCCTATACTCACTTTCTGGGCCAGGATATCTCGCAGTNATTTGAGATCTTTCTGTTGTAGCTCTCTGTTTTATACCATAGCTGCATCCCAAATCCCATTCAGGGGAGAAACCTGAGTACACAACAGAAGGGATGCCAGGCTGCACAGACTTCACAAAGCTGCCGGAGTTCCCTGGTCCTGAAGGTCTGGGTATCGGGCTGAGAGTTTTCTCCCACAGCACATGTGCTGGAAAATGCTGATAGTAAAAGCTCCTGTCAACAACTTCTTTTACTTGAATTGAACTATAGAGGGGAAAAAACTCAAGGGCTTCGGTGGGATCCAAGGTGTCTGCATTTAAGCTTTGTTGCTTCCGTGTTTGACACAATCAAATGAGCAAAACATACTCATTTTAAAAACATTTTAAAAAACTAAAAATGAAAAGCTAGTTTTCTGGGATTCTGGGACATGAACAGTTCCATAAGTTGCTTGATCTCCTCCCTGTGATGTTACCAATGGTCCAGTTCTGACGCAGTACAGAAGGCAGAGGGGTCACTTGCTCATATATTGCTTGTTGGCATAGAGAGATAGTCTATTGTTTGATCTTCATTTAAACTTCACAGTCATGTCCTCAGACAGAGCAGAGCCAAAATATCTCTTTTCTAGTATTTTTTTAACCTACTGCATTTTAAACTTTTGAAGATAAGGATTTTGTAATAAATAGAGCAGCAATGTCTTTTCTAGAGAGAATGGAAGCTGGATCACTCTAACGTGCATTGTGAATCATTTTAGTTTAGTCTGTGAGCTTAAATAAATAGCTCTATTGATCTGCCTCTTTTCAAAACAACCTGCATTGTTTCACAATGAGGCTTGTTCTTTTATCTCCTGTCAAAGCTTAAAAGTACACTACTGCAAAATAGAATGTTCAAAATACTGTAGAGGGGAAAAAATGGTTATTGATGATATCCTGGGTTTGTTTTGTAGCATCAAATTAGAGAGGACCACACTTGAAATTACAACCTTTTTGCAACTTTAAGTAGTGTGAAAGAATTCCGTGCTTCAGGTACTTTAGGATAAGTATTAACCTTTGGACAGTCAGACAAGGTCAAACCCATTTGGAAGAAATAGCTAACAATAATAAGAAATACCTAAAGGTCAGCTACCTAACCTTTACATTACTGGGTACGGTACTAAAAACAGTAGCAGTACAGATGTACTGTTGAAAGTGTTTTATCTGTACCAGAATGTAAGAGAATTCTGCTGTTTTTGCTAATAATTGCCTGGAGCATTAAGGGCAAAAGATACCACATAGATGAGATATATTACGCCACAATTCTGAAAGCATCTGCACAGGTGTAGTCTATGAAAGCATTTTAAAAGTATAAATTAAGTCACAAAAGAGTCTGGCTTTACGAATCATGCAGTTTTCAGGGAAAAAAAGAAAACAATCCAATACCAAAACTGGGTTTCTCACAGTCCTTTCATAGTGTTCTGTATTTTTCATGTTCATATTTTCAAACCTTTTAAATTTTTAAAAATTTTCACTTTCCTTCCATTTCTTTAAATGGAAATCATGCATTTTATACCTTAAGTACTGTAGAAATATGAATAAATATGGAAAGTTTGCAAGGCGGTTGATTTAAGTTTCACTGCAATAAATTAGAAGAAATGCCTAAGTGAAGCATGTTACTTACATAATTTTAAAGCAGCGGACAATATACAGTCCAGGTGCAATTATTAGGTGAAGATCAGCTATGTTTCTAAGGATTTAAACTGCTGAGACTTTGTCACTATTGCAATTAAATCTGCTGCAGGGTATTCAGACCAACTTATGTTTTCTGGACAGTAAAGCATTTTCTTCTTCAGGAGAAGAATAATACTCACAAGTCTGCATTCGGTGTACATGTTTATATGTCTGTACTAAATTTTTTTTCTACTGTTTCTTAATTAATCATAAACACATCTTCATAGTAGAGGCGAGATGTTATATATCAAGTCATGGATTAAGCATAGAATGGTGGTAGAAGCCTAAAGAATATGTCACTGGCTAGACTGTTGTGCTCTGGCCTTTATTTGAGAATTAGTATCTTGCCACCCAATGCCACACTGCTACTTAGATCAGAGGTCCATGAACATTGATCATTGTATCAAATGTATTTCAACTTCTTGGCTACCTAGCAATATTCTCCTTTCTGTAGTTGTAACATCAGCTAACCATGACTTTCAAAGAAGAAACCTGTATCTAAATAGCTTAAAGGATAGACAATAGCTTAGAAACCCCGCTAAAGAAACCCAAAAACCAAACAAAAACAAAAACAAA
>VXBW01000954.1:29342-46292 GCA_013400375.1 Thinocorus orbignyianus
AACGGACAAACAAAAACCACCAGTTTTTATAAAATGAAATATAAACTGGAGAGGGGGAGATAAATTGAAAGGCATGTTTTCCCATAACTGTAGTTCCTTGGGTATCTTTATGTGAAACAAAGCATGATGCTCATGCGATTTGTCCTAGATTTCTTTCAGGTAGGTAATCCTGAAATCTGAAGGCTCATTGGGAGCCGGGGACTCTTAGTGTCTGGAAAGCTCCCGTGAACCTTGCCCCCAGGCTTCAAATTATTGGCAAGACTTCGTTCAGCAGCTGGTTTGTCATTTTGTTGCAGCTACACTAATTTATGGTTGGAGAGACTAAGGAATATGTTGTAATAAATGCACTGTACTGCTGGAGGCGGCAAGGTAATTTTTTCCCTTCCCCACAAGACTTCAAGTATTCCTGCTCTGATGTGATACAGCAGGTCTCTCCACCTGCTTGGTGTAGATCACCCCTTGCCATTACAAAACAGCTTCCAAACTTGCATGGTTTTTTGACTTGAGGTTGTAATAAAATTGAGATAACCCCTCATGCCCAGTGCAGTCCCAGTGATCTCTGAGGAGCGCAGACCACCCTGCAAGAGGTGATCAGTATGAGTCCACATCTGATTGTTTCCAGACCCTAACAGAAAAAGCCCCATGAGGATGAACACAGCTGCTTCTCAGCAGCAGCAGGAGTCAGACTGAAAAATGAGACGAAGGAAAGGATAACATTCCTGGTGTCAGTAGCCAGACTTTACTAGGACAAAAATAAGCTATTTTTTCACTTTTATTTTTTGACAAACTCTTTACATGCACACTGTACTGTACCAGGCAGTCAAGAGCAAGAACAAATACAGGAATCAGTGCCTTTCTACAAGCTGGAGACAAGAAGAAAGAGATTTCCTCTGCACAGGCATGATTTTGCACCAGCATCCTATGATCCTTGATCAGATCAGCACTGCCTCAGAAGATGAAGCTGAAGGGCGTGCTGAAGCACAGATATGTTAGAGGGCTGTCAACACTATAAGAAGGAATAGTTAGGGTCAGATCTGGGTGTCTGTAATAGCAGCCAGACTCAGCAACCGGTCAACAAGGGCAAGGGATATGGATTTCGTATCAGCCTTCAGCTAATGCAGATAGGAACCCAAAGTGTTTGATAACCATTTTAATAGAAATAGGAACAGGCCTATAACAACAGCTACAAAATCACTTTATGTCTTCCTGGGATGAAGAAAGCTAAAATCTGACATTCCAAGAAGATAAAGGAAAATCAACACCCTTTACTTGACTATTGAAGAGTGACTCATTTCTAACTCAATTGAAATAATAAAAAATGTTACAGTTGGCTAAAATAAGAGGCCAGTGGGCTGGTAAGCTGCTTAGGCCAGTTCTTATGCATTCCATTGAGCTAGCAATGGAAAATTCAGAGACTTAACTCTGTGTAATGGCTGATCTCAGAATGCACCACAAACTAAAATTAAATCCTAGTGTACTTCAGGAGAGAAAATAAGTGATATCTCAATGTCAAACAGGAAACTATTTATAAAATGACTAAATGAAAATGGATGGCTTAGACACAAAGAGATAGTCAGTTTGATGAGTTGGTGGCTGTATTGTGTTCTTCCAGATGGAAGATCCTTTCTTATCTAAACCAGCAGAGGATGCCAGCTTGATGTAATTAGGGTGTCCAAGATGAAAATGAAAGCAGGAAGTATTGAATTAACAGCAACACTGACTGTCAGAGAATGAAAAACTACAGACTAATCAAACAGAGTAACTTACCTAGTATTTTCTATCTGCATGCCAAAGTACAAAGAAATTCTTTCTCCATTCCATAGTCAGGGAAACAGAGTTATAAAGGGATTAAAAGATTTGTCCAGGGAAATATTATTCCAAAAGACTTGACCTCAAATCTCCCACAGAAGGGATAGCACTGGAAATGGAGGAACAACGTGAAAAAAGTATTTAAAAACAAGGTAGCCGATAAACTACAGATACATCTTCTTTGTTCAGATCTTACATATGTAGTCATTAGTTGGATATGCTAAAGAAAACTGCGCAAAGCAACAGATACTATAGGGCATTGATACATTCACATCTTTCCTACAATACTGCTCATCTGTGAAAATCATAGTGATGGATATTACCAATGATTTTTATAAAAGAAGAAGTGGCTAAGCCTTCACCAAAGACTCCTTCCTTGTAATACCAGGCGTGTTCATAAAACATAGCTAGAAACTTCTTTTTGCATCAGATAAATGCAGTCTGCAGATAAATAAACTAATAGTGGTTTCTATGTGTATACTACCATGAGTATACTAGCCATGCCAAATGACAACTTTTCTCAAAGTTGAGCAAGAACAGAGAGGTATTTTATTTCTATATACTGTTATGGTGATAGCCATTTTCCAAACAGGTTCTCACGCAATGATCAGAATTATTGAATATTTTACTGGGACTATTTGCTGGCTCCAGCCAACAGTGGTCCTTCTTCCTCTGGTTAAGCACAGTCATGAAAGCCTTGAGTTAGTGTCTTCCATTGCTACTTTAAAACCCTCATCCATCTATGTTAGTGTCCAATTATATTGTATACAGACCTATCTTAGCGTAGTAGATTCTTAGTTTTCACTTAGAAAAATATTAACCTTGTACAAATGGTAATTCTGATGATGTCTAAAAATCTCAGCAGTTACACAGAAGCTGATGGCATCATTATTTCACCCTCCTGACTGTAAAATCATGACTCTCCTAAGAGATTGAAGAGTCAAACCTCATCAGGCTTTATAGCTTACAGAAAATGCTACACAAAAACATTCACGTAAAGTTACCGTTACAGAGAAGTGCCTTCGGGTGTCTTCCATAGCCCTGTGCAGAGTCCAACTAAGAGCTCCCTTAGAGCTTCATCCATTTTATAATTGCATGGATTAGAGTAGATTTCAGGACACTGAAGTCAAAATAACAGAGGGTGAGTGGTGGATAGATTTCTGCACCATAAATTCAGTTTATTTTAATAACAGGGGGGCTTCTATTACAGTGAGAAACAGTGAAAGTTCCATGAACTAGTGCTCCCATCAGCTGGAGTCTAAATACAAGCAACGTAGTGGCAGAATTTCTATGGTCTTCTCTTGTGCTTAGAGTTTCTCTTTGAATAGTGTAACTGTATAAGCCTTTCATATGCTTTAGTCATTTTCACAGCATTCTTATCATCTTTTCATCTTCATATTTATATTTAGTTCACACCTAGCCAGACATCAGCTCATATTTTCTGTGGAATAGTACTCCCAGCAAAGTGGTTCAACCTGCAGCAGAGCAGAGCACAGCTCAATGGAGACCAGAAGATAATGACGAGCCAAGTGATGGGAAAGCCTCTGCAAGCCACAAGATGTCTCATCATCACAAACACAGTCAGCCTACACTTTGTCTTGCCAGCCCATGCCCAATGGTCAACTTCTAGTTAAAGCTGTTAAATTATAGCTTAGCTGTTATTGTTTAGAAAGAGAAAAAACCTGCATTTTAATCAATCTAATAGAAAAAAAAAATAATCTTCCAGAGATTGTCTTTACTTAATCTGAATGTTACAATGATGTAAAATACTGTTTTAATTATTTCAATTACAGGATTATAAGAAAAGGGTATAATTTTACTGCACATATTTAGTCATTACATTTGAAGGAAGGCATTAAGACAGGAAGAATAACAGGACCTTTAAGAACAGCTTCGTGTAACGACATTAAAGCCACGGTTATCAGCAACCTTCTAAAATATGAAAAGCAGATTCAAAAATTACTTTAGGATTAGATCTAAATCCTGACCTGCACTTTTTTTATTTATTTCATTAGACCTGGAAATACTAATCACTATAAAAGGAGCACAATCGTTTTCTATCCCCTTTTGGCAAAGTCTGTCTTTTCTTTCTGTAATTATAGCTACAGATCTCAGAAACAGAAAATAAGAAAACAAGAGATGTTTTGACATTTAAATGTTACTACATTTATTCTGGATTGATAGTATGGACAGGTAGACACTTGTCTTTTGAAGCTGTAACTATTAAAATTATTACAAAGCCTTAGAATAGGCCTTATGTCAGGAGTAGATGAACCCCATCTTTCCATTTCTGAAGAAAACCATTTTTATACATTTCACAGTTTTGAAAAGGACAACATCATTCCTCCATGCCTCTGGGTTTTTGTTAGTTGGTTGGTTGGGTTCTACAGTGGTTTATTTTTTCCAGTGAAAAAGCAAGTCTACCTTTCATTAAATGGTCCACACCCTTTTTTTTTCACCTTCTTGTTCCTTTAGTTAGCCTACAAGGTCAGGTTTATGTGTTTGTATCACCACTCATCATTACGTCAGATGGCTGAGGCATGTCTTGAACTCTGCCTTGTTGCTTGGCACTTCAAAATTGCTGCTGCTAGTCTCGGCATTAAAATTTAGTATTTGTTTGAGGTTTGAAGGCAAGGGGCCTTGATGGAAAACTACCAAAGTTAGCAGAAAAATTCCTTCTCGAGTGTTTTCACAATAAGCTGAACTTATTGGCTATCAATCCAAAGAATGACGTTGTGGTGCAGAGGAAGGTTATCCATTCATCTTGCCTCCCTGCAAGTGCTGGCATGGTCTGTTTCCCAGACAGGGAGCAGAGGGAGCCCCATCACCAGCTTTGTCCTTCTCATATAAGTTCACCAGTTTTTGCTAAATAACACTTTACACATTATTCTTACACATTTTAATATGAATATATACTTAATTTACATATTTCTATATATGTATAAATATTTTATACATGAACATAAACAAATACACACATGTGTGTCTATGCATGAAGAAAAAAAATATATTTGTCTAGCCCTTTATAAATATACAGTACCTGTGTACACAAATATATATATAAAAAAAATGTATATACTTTTATATACAAGCATTTCCTAGCCCAAAGGAAATGGGCAGCCAATAAGAAGGTGCTTTGAAATCACACAGGTATGAAAACACGGGGAAGTATCATAGAATCATAGAATGGTATACATGGGAAAAGACCTTCGAAGGTCATCTAGTCCAATTCCTGTGCCATGAAAAGGGACATTTTTCACTAGATCAGGCTGCTCAAAGCTCCATCCAACCTGACCTTGAACATTTCAGTGATAGGGCATCCACAACTTCCCTGGGCAACCGGTTCTAGTGTCTCACCACCCTCATCAAAGAAAACTCTTCCTTATGTCCAATTAAGTCTACTCTCCTTCAGTTTAAAACCATTATTCCTTGTCCTGTCACTACAGACACTGGTAAAAAGGCTTTCATCTTTCTTATAAAGCTCCTTCAAATCTTGAAAGCACACAAAAGGTTTCCCCAGAACTTTCTCCTCTCCAGCCTGAACAACACCAGCTCTCACAGCCTTTCTTCAAAGAAGACATGTTCTAGAAGTGCTCCAGAGATGTTCCCTCTGATCATTTTTGTGGCCTTCCTTTGGACCTGCTCCAACAGGGTCATGTCTTTCTTGTGCTGAGGACCCCAGAACTGGACACTGTACTCCAGGTGGGACCTCAAGAGCAGAGTAAAGAGGAGGTATGGCATGGTGTAGAGGAGGTATGGTGTTTTACAAAAGTCACACACACACACACAGAGCAAAAAAAACTGTAGGGTTCACAGTCCATGTAACAGGAGGGAGTGTGGGACTGCTAGGGCAGATGGAACATGTGACCGCTGGAGGAATGGGAGGGAGATTCCTGCCATGTCTGCTCTTGGATAACTGCTATCTTCATACTGCTGATTTTTGCTGAAATCAGTAATTTCACTGTTCATATACTTTGCGGGTATTCTTGGAATATGGTAAGCAAGAAGTTGCACATTAGGACCCTTGGGGTCTTACCACCTATAAATTACTCTTAAAATTTGATCTGTGCTCTAAACTGCTTTTACAATTTCATCTTGATACCTTCTTTTACAACTGTGCAAAACTGGTTCTTAAAAGTCTGAATTCTTCACTCACTCTCCCCACAGATAACACTGTACTTAATTCAAATTGCTGCCTCCAGCCGGATACGCTCCACCAAGTCATCCCCTTTGGAAGGTTAAAATTCCCCTCAGCTTCAGTGAGCATCAGGGCATGTCGACATGCACACTTGTCTCCACACAGGAAATAATAGCCCCGAATCTCTGTTCTGTAGCCCTGATGCTACCTTGCATTAAGCTCTATCATATATTTCTAGAATTCGTTGTAGAAGGGCAATCAAACGTTGTACCATGGCAGCTTGAACTGCAAACGAAGGTGTTTTCATTAGCACACATTGATAGTGTGTAGGTCCACAAGAATTCAGTGAAATAAAATCTACAAAAGTTATTTTTGTCTTTAAATTATTATGGCATACTATCATTTGTGTTATGATTAAAATATCACATTTCCAACTAGTAATGAAAAAAATAGTATAATTGAAGTTGTAGCACTCTAGTTCACAAAACTCATAGGAACATTGTTAATAGCTTTAATATAACTGTTCTAAGCAGTGCACTACTTGGTAAAATCTAAATGCAAACTGTTTGGTTGAAGAAGTTAAAAACAATTATTAGAATTATGTGCTATCACGTGTTACCTTTTATTCTTATATTAGTCATTGGATTACTACTATGATCAGCACTGCATAACACAATCCCTTCTCAGAAGAATTCCTAATTTTACAGTGAAACTGGAACCTCTAGAGAAATTAGTCATTTTAGATACGTTCTACCTACAATGTTTTGCTATACTGAATACAGTTGAACCTCCAAACAGGTCTTCATTTTTTGTAATGATGAGGTCCAGCAGAGAGTCTGTCCTTGTTGCCTCTCTGATCACTTGCGTCAGGGTGTTGCTGTCAATGTATTCCAGAAACCTCCTGGATTGCTTGTGCCTAGCTGTGTCCAGACATTCAAGTGGTTCAGGTCCTCCAAGAGAACCAGGGTCTGCATACATGAGGCTCTTCCAGAATGAAGAGGCTGATGAAGGTCACATTAATTTTCTTCTTGATCAGACGGCCTGAAGCAGACACCCATGACAACATCACTCATGTTCATCTGCCCAGTAATGCTCATGTACAAGCTCTCAGATGGTTCATCCTAAAGTAGAACTCCATACATCCCTGCTGTGCTCTCCTATGAAGGGCAACTCTACCTTCTCAGCCTCCCAGCCTGTCCTTCCTAAAGCATCCATACCCATGTATGGCAGTCCTCCAGCTGTACAAGCTGTCCTACCAAATCTCCATGACCCCAGTGAGTTCACATCCCTGCAGCTGCATGCAAACTTCTAATTCCTCCTGAATTTCCCTATGCTGAACGAATTAGTAAAGGCACTTCAGACATAGACCCAACCATGCTGTTTCCCTGGAAAGAGTTTAAGTTTTTTGCACATGAGGCTAACCCATGGACACTTTCCTATTTACATGTCTATGCTCAAAGGGATTCCACTTCAACACTCTTTCCTTGATGGCTGTGTCTCCTCTTTTTCCATGACTGTGTCTCACCTTTCTCGTCCCAACTTGTTTGTTGAACAAACTCTCATTCCTCCACCATTCCCAATGTAAAGCTTTCCTTACCAAGTTGTCCAAACTGTTGGAAAAGGTATTTTTGTTCCTCTTATTCAGGTGGATCTTGTCTCTTCCAAGCAGCTGTTGATCCTCAAAGAAAATGGTCATAGAAGCCAAAACCCTGCTGCAAACCAGTAGATGTACAACCAACTGTTGAACCACAAGATCTAACCAGTCTTCCTGGGGTGCTTCTCCCTCACCAGCAAGATCAAGGAGACTCCACCTAGTCCCCCGGGCCTTTGACCGCTGCCCTTAGAGTCCTGTAGTCATACCGTATACTTCCCAGGTTACTTCAGCAGTATCACTAGTAGAAAAGCAGGAGAGGGTAATAGCCTGTGAGTTGCACCATCCCCAGTGGTCTCTTCACAATGTCGCAAAAGCAAGCCCACAGCAAAAAGCAAACCTCCCGAGATGTCAAATCACCTCGTCTGGTGGAGTCTTCTGTCCCCTGCAGCAAGGAATCTTCTGCCACTATCTCTAGCAGCTTCCTCTGGGTTCACTGGAGCAGCTCAGGCTCAGCCACCAGAGACACAAAACATTCCTCCTGATATGAGAAGTCACAAGCTTTCAACTTTCATCATGGTTAGAGTTTATGCTTTCTAACTTCATAAGTAAAGACACTTCCTGCCCTTCCACTACAGCTGGAGATTTGGGCTCTTGAAGCTGAGGGACCTGGCGGAGAGCCAGTCAATCTCTTGCTTGTCGTTTCTGATACTATGCAATCTGCTGACCTCTTCCCACAGTTCTTTCACTTGGTGGCACAGCTCCTCACTTGGTGACACAGCTCCTCAGCAGTTGACAACTTTTGCAGGCCAGAAGATCATGTGCCCCAGCACCAGCAGGAGGTCTCAGGCACTTCCAGAAGCCTCAGACTAGCAGAGTTCTGTTCTTCTTCTTAGTTCAGGAGTCTGTTAGTGAAGGAACTGCTTCCATAGGCTTCTGGGAACCTTCTCCTAGGGCACATGACCACCACAGCTAGGGATGGGTATGCAAGACAGAGCAAGTTTGCTGGTCTCTGCTTTGTGCCCTGCTGTGCAAACTGCTGCCTCTTCCAGCTGTGATTTAGGCTGATTGTTATACAGGCCCCTCTTTCAGAATGGACTAGAAGGGTGCTTAACCCACTCTAAGCAAAACTGAGAAAGAGCAAAGGCTGCAAGCATCCTTCATCACGGACAGATGACATAGTTCATTAGAAGATGCTAAAGGTACTCTGACCTTAGGCTTATCTCTGTCCTTACCCTGCAGCTGGAGCCCTCAGAGGGATCCTGAAAATCCCCTGACGATCCTATAATGTTCCCAGAAGCTCAAGGAGACTTCAAAAGGAACTCAAAGAAGCTGAGCGCAGAAGCTGTAGTGCAAATTACTACATCTACTGGCTCCATTCACTGGCTGCGCTATCCAGGCTGCGTGACGCTTAGTCAAGTGTTACGATCACTGGGGGCAGTGGGGACACCCCACAATGAAGAAATACTCCCCTTTGATCCACCTGGTGGACAGGGGTACAATGTCTGGCACTATGTCTCTTTGCACCTAGCTCACTCGGTCATTTCCTTGATTATGCATGAAATATTCTGTTTACAGCATCTTATAAAAATGCACTTTCTGCATTCAAAGCAAAATAAGCAATGCATTTACAATAACCGGTGCACAGAAGTGGAGAGCAGGGAGCAGAAACCAACAGGGAAAAGAAGAATGAGGATACATCCTGGGTTTAGCCAACAAATTGGCTACAGGTTAAAAGACACACATCATATCAGTGTAAAAAACTAGCAGAGTTCCCAGGTGTCACCTGTGTGTTTTTAACATATGATATTGTTCAGGAGTAGAATGTGTTCCTAGAGGGCTATGTTGAATTGAGTATATGCAAAAAGGTACCTGCAGGCTTGTGAGTAGATTTGTAACTGTTATTTGGAACTAGTCGATCTCGTTGTAATTTACCCAATTTAATCTTTAGTAGACATGACAAAAAGCAGCTTATGCACAAAAAAATCATTAATGATATTTCAATTCTAGTAGTCTCTTTCTTCCTTGATACACAAAAACTGAGTTTATCATTGTGTGTTTGTTACTAGGATTGTTATACTCTTTTGACATAAGGCTCAGTCCTGCAGTAACATGCAAGGAGAGGCTTAATGTTGACTGTCTTCATGACCCCAGTCACGTCAAATCAATGGGATTCTTCATGGTAGTAAACACTGCTGCACCTTGTAAATGGGTTACCTTACACAGGTTCAACTACACAGCCTAACCCTGAGTATTTGCATGGTCAGGACTATATTCTGTATTTTCACATACTGCACTATTTCTTCACTGCAGCTGGAAATAGAAGTTCTGTGGCAAAGCTGTAGCACTGTCTGTAAAACGTAATTGCAAATTTGGGAGTAGCTCAGGGGTTCCAAGCACAGAAAAATAAACAGAGGTACGCATGTAAAGACAGAACAGCAAGTTTTGATCATCCTTTTATTAATTTCCAAGATCTGCCACTTTTAATTGATTTCATTTATTGGTAGGGACAATTATTTTGAAAAGTCTAATTATACCATGACTTCATGTGGCAGATGCAGTGTGCAAGAGGCACATGGTGCTATATTTTTTTCAGTCGTGCTTCCTTGCTCTCACTTTCATGATACTACTCCTGAACTGGCTGAGATCAGCCAGAGCTCCTGCCTCTCCAGCTCTCAATTTGTTCAACACCATCACACAACATGAGTAACAGACTCCCAAAGACCATCTTTAGCTATTGTGACTTCAGTAGTTTAGCAGTATAGCACATAAAAAAAAATCAGAAAAAGGCAGGTAGCACTCTTTTGGGCAGAAAAGCAAAAGGCATGCAGAAAGATCCTGTACCCTATTGTGAAAAACTGGAATTCCTTATAAAGTGTTTCTGTAACTTGTACCAACTCTTTGAAACCATAATGCGACATTGAATGTAATACATTGGAGAATGGCTTGCTAGGCTCAGAGAAACCTGGAATTATGTCCTGCTGGGTTTGGACTTGGTACAAATCCTGCCCAATACCCTGAAATTTTTAGTTTAAACAATTGATGGCTTTTGACTTTACACTCTGCTTCTGCCAACATTTAATTATTTATCCGATCACATGGCCCTACAGCTTGAGCCAAAGCCAATAAAGAATGCATTTATTCATTAGATTTTGTGAAGATAGAATTATATATTGAAAAATTACACTTTTACTGAAAAATAACAGCATCTTTGGCAATTAAGGTCATGAACTCTATTTGCAATTTTAGTATCTGTTACAAAAGTAAAAATTTTAAACTCACAGACAATGCTTGAAAATTAACCTGGGTAAAGCATACTGTTTTCTTTCTTCAGGTCTTGGTTATATTTGACCATTGAAGGACTTTCTGTTCTCCATTGTTGAAAATTTCTACACAATGTTGCCAAGCACTACTCTTAAAATCTAAATTCAGTTGCGTTTTGAATAAACAATAAGCATGAACATCCGTAGTCTGAACAAACGCAATGAAACAGAAAGGAATTACTGTACTAAACATGGAACTAAATAAAGTTATCTTTCAAATAAAATAGGCTCCTACAGGCAAGAGTTTATTCATCTATGAAACAAGAGCAAACAAGTGAAGACTTAATTGTTGGCTTATTTTTATGCTAATGCAGTATTTATAAAAAGACATGCATTTAAGTATGTTCATTTAATGTATATTTATTCATTTGTGCGACTAAAATAAAAAGCATCATCACTATTCATGTGGTAAATATCCCTCAGGTCTTCTGAACTGTGTCCAGAATTGCTTCATAGGTTTAAGATTAATATACAGTATTGATTATAACTTTGTGAAGTGAGAAGTTAATTTATGGCAGGAGTTTTCCATCTCTGTTTAGAATATCCTGTGACCTTTTCCCATGTCCATAGGAATATACACTGGAATCCAAGCAGCAGTGATTTTAATCTTTGATTTGCTGTCAACATAGAGCACGGCCACCTGCAAACCTCAGCCTGCCTCTGAAACCTAGAAATAATGATAATTAGCTCTCTGATGCACATTATTTTACCAATGAAAAATGTAAAAATGTTAGTACTTATGTAATGCCATTTACAAAATTACCTATGGCAAGAAAATACGCTCCCATGTCTATCTTGATTTCTCTCTCACACAGGCATACGAAAAACAAACATGAGTTTACAGACTCCACCTACTGAAAATAGCACAGTCTCCCTTTTGCAGTCTGTATTTTTCTTGGATCTTCCGCTGGTTTTAATAAGAAGAAATTCATTTCTATATTAAGATTGACATTTTGAATCGGGAGATTATAAGATTTTCACTGTATGGGAAAAATTAAGTGATTGACTATCTCAATATTTTCATTTTACAAATAAAAAAATGCAGATTTCACAGATAAAGCACTAAAAGCACTGTTGAATCTAAATAGTATTTTCTTACCACATTTTCAAAACAGGCAGAAAAATTAAGTGCAGGTTTGTGTAGCATACAAGCGAGCACAATTAAGGAATCTTGCATTGTTGTCTCCTGAATAGACTTGTCACATTACTATTCAGAGCTTTTGTCTAGTGACAGTAGAGTATCAAAAAGATACTGAATAATACAGCAAAAATCTATTCTGCCATGAGATCTAATCTTTGTCTGCATGTAATTGCTTTATTAAAAGATTTGCAAGCTTACTCTTCCTGTGATTCTGAAGTAAGCCAAGAAAACCACGTTGTTTAAAAAAAATAGTTAAAGCTGCTGAAACTGTAGTCCCTGTGATATGACAATAGTGTGTAACTTAAACTGGAAATTAAAACTACAGCCCTCTAGTACTGTAGCAATGGTAAAGATGCTGGTGGTGCTGCAATTATCATCAGAGGAATGAATAGCATTTTGTAGGCACCTTCCTCCCCCTCCTCTATGAGTCTCACAGGCAGTTGTGTATGTAAACATCCATAATGTGTGTTATGCAGCACCTCGTCTCCTGTTTGCCATTTTATACCTGTAGGCAACAGCCAGCAGAGCGTGGGTAGGATGGCATTCCAGCCCCTGCTCCCTGCCTTGTGACTCTCCAGCTGCCTGCAGACAGAGCAGTGCCACAACCCAGCAGCAGAGAAGTAATTGCACCTTTCTGTTGCCAACACCCATGACAAATTGTCAGCTTTCATAAATAGTATGACTGGATGAAACATTTCTTTCAGCCCTTCAACCCATTTCCTTTTATTTATTGTGATGGTTTGCCTTTTGATAGTATGGAAGGTGTGGGATTGCTACCCTTAGCAACGTAAACAATTGCTTTTCTATCTGCAGATAAGGCAGCGAGGCAAAATGCAAGTTTCCCTACATGGTGCTGCGTTAATTCACCTCACGCTTGGACGCACCATTCTCTTTAGCTGAAAGAGTAAAAGCCAATTTTGTTGTTCTGTCTGTCCTAGGTGCCATTTCAGAAACAACAGTTGCTTTAATGCTTTGGCTTCTGCACTTTATTTTCACCTTCAGAACTTAAAAAAAAAAAAAGATTTCCAGTGGTCACCTATAAAAATCGTGGAATTCTTATAGAATCTAGCCTGGGAACATTTTGCCACTTGATAATTATATTTTCCCTTCAATATAACTAAGACAAATTAAATAAAGATTCTCTAATACTGTATACCATGCTTTTACAGTACAGTGCTTATTTAGTTCCATAATCATAAATTTGTACCCATAACTCAAACACAATTAAATCTAAAAATTAAACATAAATTTATGTGGGATATTCATTTAAACTTCTTGTCATCCCAAACAATCTAAAATGATATGGCTGTTTTATTTTTATCTAGATCTTTCTTAGAGTTCCAAATTATTTTTTTCTCTGTCTTTGTAATATAACTGAAAGCAAATTGAGCCAAATGTCTGCTTCACACAATGAGTATCAGACAAGCACAAGAAATTAAATGCAGGAGCAATGAAATACCTTATTGTATATAGCTGGCATCTGAAGTCTGAAGTGCCTTAATAAATAACTGATAATCTTACTTAAAATTGGATATTTATAATCTACTTTTAATTAGTATAATTAAGAATCGGTTGAATAAGGTGTAATCAAAGACATTATTTATAACTCATTTAACCTACACTTTGCAAGGGTGCCTTTTTATGGCACAAAACTGAATTAACTGTGATGAAAAGTTTATAGATATATTTTTCTTAATTTGAATTTCATGTGACTTTGTACCATTTGTAGCCTACCACGATACATAAAAGTCTACAAACAGCCAGCAGTAGCTATGTAAGGTGCACAGAGTAGAATCGGTCCTCTAAAACTTCTAAAGAAGTTTTCATGTACCATGCAGTTCTCCTGTGCCAAGCTACTGGTAGATAATTATGATCCCATGCCAAAAATGAACAGAACAGAGAGCACAAAGAAAGACTAAGAAACATAGAGTCCATACCTCTGTTACTGTTTAGAGGTCTCCTTCTTCTATAGGGACATCAAGGCCTTTATCTTTGAGATATATTTAAAACTCTTTGTTTTTCATATGCACCTTAGGATGTTTTCCAAAAGTCCAGAAGCTTTCCGAGTTTCTGACAGTTTGGTCTCAACAGTTAATGCTAGCAAAAGATTAAGAGTGGAGAAACAGGAATTTCAGGAGGCATGACTCTTCTTGATTAAGTTATTTGTAAACACAGATACACCTACCACTTAATTCAGTCATTTGGAGCTCCTCAGTTCTTTTCATCACAGGAGGAGCTCTGAATGGCTTCGGTAGATTAAGCTACTTTATTTAAGAGCAGTCATAAATCTACTAAAGTGTACAATCAGCACAAGTAAATATAGGGGATGTCCACACTGCTCTTTAACTCTCTATGTCCTTAACCTCCCAGCCTTTGGCGAATTATGACCAAAACCTGGCAGAAGAATTTTCCTAGGAATTACTATCGTTGACAAGTCAGCAAAAGCAGCAGCTGATTCATTCCTTACATTGTGTGTACCACCCATTCTGCAGTGCTGAATGACAGAAGATAAAGTGAACCGCTGAGCTGTAATCACATCTCTGCACTGGCAGATTTTGCACAGCCACAGGGATAAAATCTAAATTTATGTTGGGCCCTTTGTATAAGGCTGAGTTAAGCTTCATTGCCCCAGGGAAATAAATACCACTATAGAAATCAAAAGGCAACAGTTGTCCGCAATGTAGTTGCTCAAATCTAAAGAGGGAAATCATAGTTTCTTAAGCTCAATAGTAATATTTCATCATCAGAATACATAAAGTGACAAAAGTGATTTAAATGGGATCAGTTCATGGTTTTTTTGTAATCCAATCTAACTTTATTGAAAAGTAGATGGACTAGGACCATCACACTACTTCAACCTCTATTCCAATGCAGGATAGAGTATAAAAAGCACCAGCTGAAGCAATAGAGTGCGAAAGACAGCAGAAGAGAAATAAATATTTGCTGAGAGACTTCATGATGTATCACAGAAACAAACCCAACTTTTAATTTTCTCCTGACCAGAATGTTCTGTCATAAATTAATTGGGTTATCATTTTTAAAAGGCAAGCATATTCCAAAGAAATCACAAATAAGCAGGAATCTGTGTAGGATGAGGGAAACCATCTTAAGCACAATTAACAAGAGCTTCTTCATAGAAATAAAAGGAAGAGAAATCTTGAATACCACACTCAAAACGACCCCCCTCAAAATTAACTCTGTGTGAACAGATACTCTCTGCGGTATACTTTAAACATGCAAAAGAACTGGGGCTCTGGTGAGGAACAGAGGAAAATCCTCCAAGGAAGTGACCCATTATTCAACTTCTCCCACGCCTGAGTATTCCACACTGAATAGTAAAAGCAAATTTGTAATATCCTACGTATATATGCAGAACTCATGCATTTGTTCTTGTTCTGTTTCATTATTTCTTAGCAGTATTTCTTAGCAGAATTGCAGAATTAAGAGGATTATGAGAATACAGCAATTCTAAAATTCAACCTGCATCCTTCAACTCTTTTTGATGTAAAATTCTGAAATAATTTCTGACATTGTTAGTGGCAGATTATCTCAAACTTGTAAAAAATTTCATATTTTTTTATCATTATCTAAATTCCAAGCATACTGTGAAACAATATATCAAATACCATTTTGCCAATGTGACTTTATATCTTTACATACATACATACATTAACTTTACATTAACTGTAGTTAATTATATGAACTATTTCAAGAAAACAGAGCGTACATTCAGGTGAAGCAGAATATCATGAAATCATTGACTGGCAGTACCCCCGATAGTTAGTGTATGCTAGTGCCATTAAGATGCCCTGACACTGCAGGACAAAATTTAGTGTGCTTCCTTCTGTAACATTTTCTAGGGCTTTTATTTCTGTTTTCGTTTTTTGTTTTAGCTGAGACCATCTCTTTAAATCATATCCTCAGCTCTCCTGCCACAATGCACTTTTATGATCTAACTGAATCTAACTAAAGAAATATTCAGAAATTCAGACTAAAGAATTGAACACCATTTAGACTGAGTTTCTGCAGCAACAGATACAAACCAGGGATGGTGTCCCTGGCTAAAACTTAGCTTGATCCTTTTAATTTGCCTTTGGCAAAACCTGGGAGAAGGAGGCATACCTATACTCAGCAAAAATGGAAGCTACTCTCCTGTACTTACTTCCCAACAAGGTAAAATGGTAGTGATGTCTTTCACCCAGAAGACAGAAGAATCATGGTCAGCATAGAAGGTAATAAAACTATGTACAAGTACCAAAAATGTTCACAAAATTGGAGAATCTTGTATATACCATCCAATATTATTCTTAGTGAGAGTCATAAATATTCATAAGTTACGTAAAATTCTCCAGTGAAAAAAATGAAAAAATAAAATTTATTAGGAAGAGAAGGTTGCAAATTGCCTATATAATGTACACACTGGAAGTAACTTTTTCTGCAAAATTATATGGCTTACATGACTGAAATTAGCTATTGTTTGATAGTTGCTTGGTTTTACCTCTGCTTTCTTTTTACTTCTCATTATTCTTTCCTTTTACTTCTCATTACTCCTGGAACAATATTCAATATTTAAATCCTGTCATAATGATCTATTGTTTCCATTTCAACACTAGTTCAGTTGTCATTGCCATGTTTGGTGGTATGTTTAAAATAACCAGAATGTTTTCAACACATCATTCATCCTGCATGTTTGTATAACTGGTAACTTAATTGTGCCACCCACATGCAAGGCAACCTTATGGTGTAATAAAAAAACATGTAAACTCAAATAATTGCTAGCCAAAAAGAGGCGATTGATTGTCTTTTTCTTTGTTTTTTACTAAGTATATATGAAGGTTATCAGCTGCCTCTCACCTTAGTTTAGGGAAACGTGGACATGGGGTTTTTTCTATACATCTTAAAAAATGCACCCAGAAATATCTTCCCTGTTTGAAGGTTTTGCATATCT
>VXBW01000954.1:56140-70218 GCA_013400375.1 Thinocorus orbignyianus
AAAAAAAAAAAAAAAAGTGAAGCCATAGATGCAGTAGATCAAATTTAACCCAAACTGATGACCAGATCGGGGGATGCAAGGTTTTATAGAATTATCTTGCTTGACAGCGGCTAAGGATTTCATAGTCTGAGTAGATGATAGCAGAGGGAAGGCTTTATGTTTCTCTGTGATTAGAAATACCTAGGAAAAGTCTGCATGCGGGTGCAAACACATTGTGTATGTTACCTTCCTGAAGAATACATGGATGAATGTTCTGATGGAAGTGTTACTGACAATTAGAGCAGTGACTGTGAGCAAAATATACACAGACGACTTTGTGAAATGACAAGGGGTGGGGTGGGAAACCCACGTACACACTTTACAGCAGGCAAGGAGGAAACGAGTTGAAATTCTTCCAATCCATGTGACTATCACACTTTCTTACTTCAAAGTCCAGCCTTAGTGTGAAAAATGAGAATTCAAATTGAAGGACAACAGCCAAAGTACTGGAACTGCATCAAATAGTAAAGACTTGCTTGAAAATTTAAAGTGATTGTCTGCTTCCCCATGAGTTTCTACATTATGCTTTGAGATTCTTTCCTTATAAAACCATCTAACAGGTGTGAAAGTTCCTGTCAGTTGCTAAATATCAAGTGCCAAAAAAGTAAAGAAGGCATGAGATATTTATTCTGTTAGAAGAAAAAAACACAATTACAGCAGTAGCTTCATACTTAAGACACTTACAAAACAAAGTAGAAAGCACCTCTCATTTTACCACATTAATGTAATTGTTCATTTGTTTTATCTTGAAGGGTTATGACTGTAAAATTATTATACAGACAGATATTCCTATCAATTGAGTACAGTTCAAGTCTTTTCTGCCGAAGTATTTGCGTGACTGTTTTAGGTCTTGATTTGTGATACTTGTCAAGTTTACGTTTGCAGACTTGTATGTAAAATCAAAGCATGATTTCATATCAAGCCACTTACTGGTTCAGCTACTAATTTTCAGTAACAATTCTCCTACTCAGAAAAGAGTTTGGGAATCAAAGTTCTAAATGAGACTCCTTTGCACATTTTTACAGATCAGTCTAAAGGGTTTCCATCTTTAAATAATCCAGATGTCTATTAGTCAGAAGTGTGAGAAACATCTAAGAATTTATCTCAGCCTAATTTGCGAAGTCACTGCAACACTTTACCCGTTTTAAGCTTAGTCAATTGCACACTTAATTCTTCCACCTTCTAAGATTTTACATGTGGAAAAAAGAAAATAATCAAAAAATCACAGTGCTTTAGCTAGAAGCTATCTGGGTCTTTTTGGACCAATATTATTAAAGCTAGTTCCTAACATGAATGCTTTGTAATTCATGTAACGAAAGCTTTTCACCCAAACCCTGCAAATAATTCTGCATGCCTGTGAAGTCAACAAAACTTTAAAAATGCTCTTAGAGAAATGCATATATCTTTGAGGCTCCCAACAATACTGTTAGGTGTCCTGATCTGCTTCCATGCTGTATTCATAACAGGGTGTTGGCTGATACATATGCATGGGTACACATGCCTCACATTTATTATGGACAACAAAACATTTGTAATTTTGTCTTATTCTTGGAATTAAATATCTTTCAGCATGATAGAAGTGCAAAACACATTAAAATGTCTAATTTAGGAACTATCATGGAGGTCACCAAGTCTTCTAAAACCTCAACGCTTAAAGCAAACTTTTGCTTTTTTACATATTGGTGATATTAATACCAGTACTCCAGATTTCAGACATTCAGAGATCTGGCACTGGAAGAAAATTTACGTAAGTGTCTGTGAAGGAGAATCTGTATTGAAGCTGAACCATTAAGGCAGCAGAGAGTGTCATTCAACAAAGCTGTGTTTTTCTTGAAAGTTGGCTTCACAAGTTGTGTTACTTGTCCTGGGCATTGTTTGGTGACTTGGTGATAAAACTGTCAGGCTAGTCTGAAAGTGGTCTGAAAGTAGCAGAAGTAGAGCTGTTATTTGTTAGAAATTACAGGTATAAAGATTGGGGTTAGCATGACCAGGATGATACTCTACTGAGCAGACAGTAAGTAGTTTTTATGGCTAGACAAGTTGTTTCTGTGAAACGCACAAGTTATTTCTCAGTCTTCTGGTAGTTGTGATCTTGGTCTCTATGCTTTTCTCAGGGTTATGAGGAGAAGATGCCCTTCCCCTGTTACCCTGATGCTTATGTCCAGTCTGGGATTTCTTTTCCAGAAATCAGCCATCTCTGGCCACAGAAGTGCAAAACTGATGCATTTCTGAGAAGTCCTTTTACCTACATATGAAGTCTGATTACTTAATGTCATTAACAATCTGTAAAGGTGTGGCCACACCCAGCCTCAGCACAGGGACAAGTTTACAAATACTCCAGGTTTGCAGGGGTTTTCCCACCAACAGCACAATTTCATGTGAATAAGTGTTTTGAGCTTCAGTGACTACTTTTCTATATTGTGTCTTTGCTGCTGGGGTCAACACAGTCTAAAGTAAAGCTGGTTATTCCCTCTGGGCATGATTTTGCACTTTTCAGTTCCTGTAGCCCTAGTGACCATTTGGACAATCTGCAGAAGTGACAATTTATAAACAGAGTGGCAGGAGTGGACACTGAGGCCTACGGAGTACAGAATGCTTAGTTTAGCCAATACTTACCAGTAAGTCAAAGTTTTGATCCTTCTGAGTTTATATAAAGATCTTAATGCCTGTCACAGAGTGATATGGGGTTGAAATGGACCTCTGGAGATGAGAGTTCATTTTGTCTGCCTAGCTATGAAACATTCACTAAAGCAGGCTGGGATTTTAAATCCAGCTGCAAAATGTTCTAATATATATATTGAACTACAACATTATATATAAACCAAGATTANCAAGGCACCCACCTCCAGCTATGATTTCTTTAAAAAAGAGTGACCATTGAATTCCACATTAAACTGAATGAGCTGTAATGAGCTTTTATGTCCCATGGTTCAGTATGTTGTCCAAAGCATGCAGAACATGAAACAGATGGCTTGGGAAGACTGTCAAAAAGACCTGCTGGGCCTTCTCTGGTATTACCTTAAAGAAAGAGGGAGGATGAGTAAGCGTGCTGTAATTTTTGGCCTTAACACAGCATTCAGGAAGTTCAGGCTTCTGAAGGAATGCTTACTCAATCACAGTAACATGTATAAAAATAAGTATCTATTTGAAGATAGTGGAACAATAAAAATTATTTTAAATTGAGATTAATAAAGAAAGGAAATGAAAAATTGCAGTGGCGGAGTGGGGAGGGCAGACATTTGCTTGAAGGTGCTCATCACACAGCTGAACAATGCAGAAAAACTAATTTATTTTGGAGTTCCACAGGTTATCTTTAAATATTTTTGTGCACAATGCAGGAGAAGCTAAATCTTGTGACCTTTAATTCTGCTTTTTTAAATTATGATTTAGAAGTTGTCTTATGGAAAAAACAGTTGTACCTTCAAGACCTATTCCATTTTGGTATCAAAATCTCTGATGACATAGTATTAGAGAACCTCAGTCATGAAAATCAGACCTTACTGTATAAACTCAAGCTTGCAAGACAGTCTTTTTTAGGAGATATTTAATATACTGAGAATGTATGCTTGCACTTTTTGGATACTGTAAGTAGTATGCAATCCAAATTCCCTATCTTCTTGTCCACAAAAAATTTTTGGAAGTTAGATTTTTTTTGGAATCCCATTCCTGCAGCTGCATACTGTAGTATTTAACCTTAATTGAGAATAAGTAGACTTAGTATTCAAAGTCAAAATTACTAAAAGTATTACATATTCAGTAGTATTAAAAAAAAAAAGTGATTCTGTCTTTGAGTTCAGAGTTTACTGAAATGAAGATTTATTTCCAGAAGTTCAAATTATTAGATACCAGCTCAAAATGTGGACATTGCAATGTAAGGAAACCAATTTTCTTTACTTATTGCCTAATTTGTGTTAACTATAAAAATGACCATCTAAAATGGTTGCTGAAAGTTTAATTTCTTGGATGCTACACAGCTAGTGGCATTGTTTGCAACTTATTTTATTGTCTGTTTTTAGTTTCATTTAGGTATTACTATTGCTTAGCTGTCTGATAAAGCTGAAATGTGTAACTATCTGTCAGCAGTATTTTTATTGTTCAACTCTGGCATATAGCACATGGCTTTGCAATACAGTTATCTCAGAGCTTTGGGAGATTAATACCTGCTAAAGATGGCGTTACAATACCTAATTTTATCCACTACTTTGAAAATACACCTTTAGCCTATTTTTACTTAGTCTCTTTCTTGGCATTGGGTTTTCATTTCCATGTTTCAGGAAAATCCTATAAATGTTGTTATGTTACTACTTTGAAAAGGAAAAGAAAGGAAGAAACATGTAAAATACTCTTGAACTCATTTTGCTTGTGATTTTGAATAGCTTTCAAATTGGAATGATTTTCCCAGATTTTTATAGGCTTGCCCAATCCAGCTGTATATTTTATATGCTAATCTAAGTTCTATTTTTGTTCCTCTTGGGATTTAAAGTGATTATAATTGTTGCTCTTCAAAAGCCAAACAGATGATGATTGCTGCTTCAGGAATATACCAAAAGAAACTGGCTTTCATTAAACCTGCTCATCCACTTCATAATTATCTCCATTTTATCTAACTAAGAAACAGGAAAATGGCAACTACAGTTCGTTGAAGCCAGTTCAGTTACTTAAACATCACTTTGCTGAGATAACAGGAGGTGTTAAAGCAGGGAGGCTTTTTTCCTTTCAAACACTAAAATGTAGCCAGTACTGTAACAGTGTTGTCAACCGGGAGACCAGACCCTTCATGTCAGCTGAAGACGTCAGAGATGAGGCCAGAGATGGCAGAAGATACAGGGGTCTGTACCATGGTTGGGGCCACTTCTGGACAAAATGTAGTGTAGATTGGCAGCTGTTTTGCAAGGTATCTGCTGGTCTGACCTCTCCACGAGAAATGGGGAATCGGAGTAAGCAGAAACATGGGAGAGGAGGAGGGAAGGCTAGAGCAGGCACAAGTGTAGAAACTAAAGATAATAAGTAAGCAAATAATGCAAGCTTTGATCATAGGTTCACACTTCGTTTCTATCAGATCTCGTGACGTTTGGAATGAGCTAGGCTAGACAAGGTTTCTGCAGAATTTGTTTCAGTAACACATTTCAGTCTAATTCCATTTTAAGAACATTAATGGAGAAATTTTGCAGTGAAGACCAGTGTCAGAGAGGAATGAGTCCCTGTGAATTGCACCAAAATGCTGCAATATCTGGCAGTTGGTGAACACTGGCATAAACGGTAGTAAAAAGGCACAGAGATTTCTTAAGACCTAGAAATATATAACCAGTTCTTCAGTTCACATGATTGGTTAGAAAACTCACACATTCAAATTTCTGCACATATCTTCTAATGTTTTCCTTATCTTACAAATGCAAATAGGGGTTTTTTTCTACCTGTTCTCTGAAGTGATGCTCCTGCAATTTACAGGAAGAAGACTGACCATATGTGTTGCCATTTGTCCTCCGCTTTCTTTATGCTGGCAATCAGTGCAGCGTTTTCGTATAAATCACAGCTTACCACTCAAGGGGACCTGTAAAAAAAACAGTACCATCAACAGTTTCTTCTTCAAAGGCAGACTGCAGCAGCTGTCAGAAAACCTGGTTCTTTCATCAAAGAAAGCAAGAATCTTTCACAGTTTGAGTCTCCCACATGACACATTTTTCCAAGGAGATGACCAGGAAAAAAGTAGGAATTCACAAAGGGATGAATGTACATTTTTATTTCTTTATGTTAAACACTTATATGAAAGCAGAGGTTAAGCTTGGCTAGTCATCAGAAGTTCCCTTGCATCAATTATAGAAGCAAAACGTCTGTCAACTCGTGTCTTTCTACCTTGTCATGGTGTTTTGGCTAGAGTCTAAGCTCAGAGACAATTTGCAAGGCCTACAGACTGGAGATTAAAAACAGAAAAAAAAAAAAAGTCTGCTTGAAATAGAGAGAGCAGAGCCAAAATATCCACTAGTTGCAGTTTTGTTAATACGGCATGGGAGTCAGGCACGCACTCTAGTGAACTAATGAGCATCAGCAGTATGCTCAACACCTCCTTGAGACCAAAAGGCAGAGGGTGCAAATCCTGGAGCGTGGGTAGCAGACTGCCAACACAGCTCGCTCTGTTCCCAAGCAGCTGTGTTCAGTACTACCAACAGTTTGGGGCCAGTTTTACCTCCAGCTAGAGAATCCCATAGTACCAAGTCAAGCCTCCTACATAATGCAGGAGCCACAGCAGCAAGATCTGCTACCCTTGGGAGGAAAAATCATTGTGCCCCTGTCACAACGTAGACGTGGGTTAGGTTTTATAGTAGAAGTATGGCTGAGTGACAGCAAAGGCACTTTTCCTTTTCAGAGGAAAACAGTACTTACTTCCTCTAAAAGCCTGATAACTGCACCTACATTCTTCTCCATTTCCCTTGTTCAGCACAAGTTCCTCACTTTTGTCTGAACCAAGCTGCATTTTCCTCCTTGCCTCCCATGCCCCACTGGGGCAGGAGGATTCCAGAGGCTGCAGCATCACCCTTCTTTGTGCAGCTGCTCCGGAAAATGAAATTGCTTGCCAAAAGGAGAATGGTGATGCTGAGATCAGTCCTATCCATAAGGCAAGTAAAGAATAGGTGACTGATGATAAAAGCAGATAATCTAAGAATTTCTCAGAGCTATCACCTGCTTTTCATTCATTATCAAGAAATGATTGCTCATGTCATTGATGCTTAAAAATCAGAGCTCAGCCCAGAGCAGTAGGGTTCAGGAAATCCTGAGCTGTGAGTCCTGTCTCAAAGTTTTACTTCTTTGCTTTACTTTCCATCCTCTCCCATCTAATACGAATTTATATTAAATCAAACTCTAAGTGTATTTAGGACTCAGTTTTCCAATGCTGGGAAGGCAAATTTTTATTTGCAAAATGTCATGTGCTCAACAAGGAAGGAAGTAGGAGGTGGCTTAAAGAAAGCAGGCCCAGGCCCTAGGAAGAGAATTTTGCATTAATTCATCTTGATAAATGCTTTTATAAATGAACCACTGTATCTGAGTTCTAAATAGATCACTTTTCTAGGGTAGCTTAATTGCATTATATGCTCCCTACACTATGCAAGATCTGTTTCTGCACTAGTGAATTTATAGCATAACAACATTCTGCCATATCACTCTCAGACCACTGTTTGTAGACCCTGTATTTTCACAATGGCAAATGGTACTTCATAGTCCTCATTGCAAACTAGCCACACTACATACTGCTAGCTACGAAGTGTGTTTAGATGCTACATCTGGAGATGTATCTATGCAGCTTCTGTAATTACTTGCTTACATTTATTTCCTATTACTTCATGATTCAGAGTAAGCATATTAAGCCAAATTAATATGGAAGGTATCGAAAACATGCAAAATAAGCATTGAAAGAAAGCTGTGCAAAAGTAGAATAGCTTGTAGTGAATTGCAAAATATAGTTTTCCATGTTAGGATGACCTCATTCAGATGGAAAATGACTGTATTTCATATTTGGCCTTCATTTTATTAGTTTTAAGGGTTTTGGTTTATTCATGGTAAATACTTGATCTTTACTCTACATTGTCTGCTTCTAGTATGATTATCTTGTTTAATTTAGAACTGAAATTTGCATAAACAGAAAATATTCTTAGAAAACCAGTAAACACTAATAAATTATCTGTGATGTTATAAATATATTGATGAAAAGGATGCCCCAATACTTGAAGCTCTGAATATAAACTGACTAGATATATTGGTGACGAGGGTTTATTTTTAAATATCATATCTTTTTTGCAGAGTTTTATGAACTGTAAAAAAAAAAAAAAAAAGAAAAACAAAGAAAATAAAGGGAAAAAACACACAGAAAATTGAAAGTTATTATAGATAATGGTAAGAGAACCAAGGGAAGAAAAAAGAAAAATGCTTAACTGAAAATTGCTAACAGTAGTTAAACAATTTAAGACTAGAAAGAATTCTTCTTTCCTCTGAAACCTAAGGGAAACATAGTAAGAATAAAAAGAGCTATTTCATAGTACAAAATGTCAGAATAATTAATTAAAATGTCTGTTGCTATTCAAACAATTCAAAAACATCTTTATTTTAATTTACATTAAAACATTTGACATATGACTACTAAAGCAGTTCCTAAAGCAATGATGTGGGTTTTTTTTTTCTCATAAAAAGCTGCAAAAGGAAGGAGGGGCCACTTTTGGTGTATGTTGCTATTCCATTTGAAAACAGCTCCCACATACAGTGCAAAAATTATCTCATGCAAAATGATACATGTATAGTGTTAAGTAATACAAGTTCTGGGCAGTTAAATAGATGAGAAGAGTTCTGCATGTCTGCCTTCACACACTATAAATATTTTCATTTATCTCAGTAAGATTACCATAACAAGAAGAGCAAAGAATGTGTTGAATTTTCCACAGTGTTATGGCTCCACAACACTACTCCTAATCCTTACCCAAATAGAAATAACAAAAGTAATTTTCCACAACAGCAGCAAAACTTATAAGCAAGGAAGAAAACATTGTGCCCACTCATTGGGACTATGCAAACATTTTCTGGGTTTGTTTTTAAGCAAAAATAGAAGAGCATAAAATCCTGTAGTTATCTCTTCTTTCTGTCCAAAGCATTTTAACTACTGAAGACAATACTTGGGTATGGTTGAATCAGCACTTTACAATGCAGAGTTTGGGGGGGAATAGATGGGAGGGAAAGTCAGAGAAGTGTTGATTATATAAAGACTAACTCCAGCTTTGTTATTTCAAATAACCTTGTTTTCTTTGTGTCAACATTATTAAGAACTGGAAACACCATAGCTCCATGAACTGTTGGGAAATATTAGAAGATATCTCCAAACAGTAGAACTTGATCAATTATTCTCATGTGCTCTGCATGAGATGCAAAAAGGATTGAGCATCCTCTCCCTCTTCTATTAGTTTGAGGATGAAGTTCCAAGGGAAAATTTTGGTTCTGAGGAATTAATTCTATTCAGAATTCAGTCTACACTTCTTCACTTCTCTGGTGTAAATCTCTTCTGCCCCAAGTTTGACTAGGTTGTCAGATCTCTCATTTTTTAATTTGTTGTGTTGCTCCTTACATACCCAGATTCTCTGTTTCTTGCTGATTTCTCTCTTGTATGTAAATAAGGCAGTCTCTCCCAACTCAAATACCTACAGTCTACAATATTCTCTTCACTCATCTATTTTCCCGTTCTTGGATACCTCTTTTTTTTTTCTCCCTAGAGACGACATTGCATGGCCTAACACTCTCAGCCCATCCAGCTGGTAGTGTTGGTTGCTTGTCTTCTACCCACACTTTTCAGACACTGGGTGATACAGCATTTCCACAAGTTAGCACAAAGTTATGGCAAACTATGTGGTGATGCTGTAAAACAAGCTGTAATGAGAAAATCTTTTTCTTGTGACTTTAATAGCCTTTTTACTCCATGTTGTGGAAGTGGGCAGCATGCTAATAAACCATCTTCATCAAAGTATGCATTTAAATATCGATCCTCTTAAGATGCACACTATATTGAAACCATGGTGACTCTACATAGGTACAATCTATAAATAGTTTGTCCCTCTGTCTTAGTTCTCCATGGAAAAAACAATTATTTCAAACAGAAAATGCTGAAGAATAAGTGACTGCCTGAAAATCATATTACACAACATATTTGCATGACACAAAATGCTAATTTGCATAGTTATTGCACAGTAGGGTTTTCAGCCCTGAACCACAGAGTCAAAATAGAAAAGTACAAGGAAGTATTAGCCTGCTTGAAGATGGTAAAGAAACTGAGGGATCTGAATACATTAAAGAAAGACTGGGAGAACTAATAAGATGCCATTTGAAGGCAAAGAGATGCCACACATCTGAGTTGTATAAAGCGAGAGGATGGATGTAACTTTCACAGTTCAATTATTATACTCTTGTTCTGAATACTCAATGACAGTTACAGGGATGCTTTACAAGGGGAATCTGTAGCCGACTCTCAAAATAATTATATAGAAAGTAATTTCATATTTACCTTTTGTCTTACTGTAGCAGCTAGGAGCACTGAGTAAGTGTTAACTAGAATAAATATATCTGATATAAATCTTGTCAATCTCAAGATTTGTCATGCAGAGGAAAAGAGGTAAAGTATTGTGGATGGAAAGATTAAGTAACCCTTTTTACAGGTTTTTTAATAACTGTTGCTTAATTGTTTTCATTGCTTTCATTCTCTTCCATGCACATTGGAAATGTGGATCTGATCTCATGTGTTTACAAAGGAGCAATATGTTTTCAGAATCTAAAAGGCAGTATGCAGTCATCCCACAATGCTAACTCTCCTTTTTTTTTACCTGTAAGACATAAAAAAATTAAAAAAATTAAAAAATAAAATATAAAAAAGGAAGAAAAAGTTAACTTCTATATGGTTAAAGGTAACTTGACGGAAGAAAGCTGGCCTTTGGTTTGGGATGCAAATTTGAGTAGCAAGACAGATATTTTATATGTGACTTCGCTTTCTCTTTCGTGTTAAATATAACATGATGTAAATCTGCTTTAGGTCTCATAATGTACATTCTATTTCCTGTAAAGGATGAAGAAAATAACCTAAGTATGATCATGGAAACATTTGGGAGGAAAATCTAGTAGGGTTTTGTGATGTCAGTAAAGTACTGTGGAAAACTTATTCCCATTATTAGGACCTATTTCTAGGCCATGACCATTGAGCCTTTGCCCTTAATCAGATATATTTCAGGATTTTGTGAGCTGAAGGTAAAAATCAGATCTCTCATTGTAGTTTTGCTTTCTATGGATTAGGTGAATCTCTAGTATTGTTGATCGTGTCTGATTACAATATCTAAAATGTAGAATTTTTTCCTTCTCATAGAGATGGAATTTGGTAGGTACGTGTATTTATGCTACTGATCCAGTGAGGTTTAGCCCAAAGTTTTCATTAGTAAGTTGTCACCATTCTTAAGGGCCCAAATGGGAATTATGAAAGGATGCATGATTTTTCAGAATGCAGACTGTCTGCAGCTAGCTGAATTCTGGATTCCCATGTCTCAAGTAAACAAAAAACAAAACGAAACAAAACAAACAAACAAACAAACNGGAATTATATCAGTCTAAAGTGTAAATCCCTGAGGAGCTTGAAGAGATCAAATAATCTGTATTATTTCTCTGAGGAAAAATAAAGTGCATATCTAACTTTGAACCTCAGCAACTTGCTTAAGTAATGTGGTCCAGTACTCAACTGCCCCAAGAGAATGTTTTCTGTCTGCTGTGAATTAAGCCAGTTTCTTTATTTTTTAATTTACAGTGCACATGAAGACTATTTGAGCATAACCTACCAATAATAATTACTTATAAAAGCAATTTCATATATCCTTTGCCACTGTTCCTGTTTCTAAACAACTTCTCTCTTAAAATATATTTTTATATATATTCATGACATGTTTTTTAAAAGCTTTGCTTTTAAACACTCTTTTATGGGCTTCCTCCAATTTTCTTAAACATTGGATGCAGCGTTCTGCTTTTGACTTGCCAATGTCAAACAAGAAATGTATTCATGTATGTCTTTCAAATCATGCTCTTGTTTATATATCTCAGTGTGAAATCTCTCTTTCTTGCGATATCATATTCCCACGACCTTTTTAGTATGATGCAGTAGTATCCTACAATCTCTTCTTCAGTACTGCTGTTACTCTATGGTTTTCATTTGCAGAGTTGATTTTGATCTTATTTTTCTAGAAACCACAATCACTTGCCACTTACCATTATTGAGCTTTATCTTGCTGGTAAGTCCCTCTGTTCTGAAAACATCATTTTGTATTCAGCTCTTAACCACTAAGTGTTTATAACCATTCTGTTTGCTGCAGTCCACTGTTTTCATAGCCATTCACTATGTTCCATCTTCCAAAACATGCACAGAAATCATATCTTGAGCTTAAAAAATATATTCCAGTAGGTCGTTATTTGCTACAGCCATTCATTTGGCAATGAACTGTCACTATCTAGGTATTCTCTAGATATACTTTTGTATACTCTTTTTACAGAAATTTAATTGACACTGTGCTTCATTTTTATCCCATGAGAATGCAATGGAAACAAACTTGTAACAATAAATGTATACTACTTCCCTGCCTTATGCAACATGCTGTGATTGTAGAAGAAAATAGGATTTGCCCAACAATCTGTACCTAGTAGGTCTGCTTCTTAGTGCTATCACTTTGGGGGCTCCATTTGAATTAAGAAGCAGAAATAAGGCTGATGACTCTCCTTTCCCCTGAATTTCTGTTTAAAATAAAAGGAAAGAATATAGCATGTCTGAGCCCATTCTGCAGTATGTATATATATTATGTAAAGACCAGATATACAGGAGAACTTTCAGCAACGAGTAAATGTCCCTGACATCATCAGAATAATTTGCTTTAATTTTATCTCATGTTTTATTCCTCTAAACCATATTACAATGCAGTACTTTACTATTAGTTTTAATAACCTTTTAGATATTTGCAGGTACATGATCATTTACGGTCTGAATTTTGCTGATGACTCATATCCAGCAATATCAAAGTGGTACAGAGCTATGCATAATACTTCTGATGCAAAAAAAGTAGGCTGTATAAACAGAAGAAATGAAACTTCCAGCATTTAAAGACAGGAAAACTAGGACAGCACCAGTGAAAGACCATTAAGTCATCCACAAGTGAGTAATTTTGGCATTAAAAAGAAGAAAAGTAGATATTTAGATAATTTTTAGCCTGATCGTTCAAAACAAATTCTTGATGATCAGTGTAAGTAAGTTAAGGGAAGTGCTTTTTGGAAGTGAGATTTTATCTTAACAGCCAGTAATTGCAGGGAGTAATTGGCAACATCTGATTCTACTGCTGTTGAATATTGAGCCACTTCCTTATAAACAAATTGTAACACATGGAACATATAAAAGTAAAATAAAGATGAGACAAACTAGGTGCAGTTACGTGAAGAGCATGAATGGGTATATATGAAAAAGGAGGTAAGTGCCTTTAATGTAATGCTAACAGAAAAGCATTTTTACAATACCTTTGCAAGTGTGTATAGGCAGTTGTCTGCTCCCCACCTCTGAGCAATTATAGTAGGTGCATGTTAAAAAATAATGAACTTTATTTGGAGGAGGAGGAAAATACACTACTTTCATACACCTTCTAAACTCCTGCCCTTGTATGTTAGAGCAGAACACCACGTGCACCTCTACTGAATCATAATTGCCAGCTGGGGTTGTAACTGAATAAAACAAAATATTCATGTTGATACTTAAAATTATGTAGAATGTATTTGAAGAATTGCTTTACAAGGTCAAAAAAAAAAAAACCCAACTAAAAATCCATCTACTATGCATGTGATCTGATTATCTGAAAATTATCTAATCAAATATTATACAAACACTCTTGAATGTATAAGGACTTTTTCAATAACATAATAGTAGCAACAGCCACTGTTTTACTCCACTGTGCTGTCAGCAGGAAAAACACTGGCGTACTGAAAAAACTATCTTTGTGTAATATGTGCTTTTCCCTCAACAAATGAAAACATATACAGGCTTTTGAAAAAGTAAAATCCATCTTTTAAGTCAATATTCCTATAGCTTTAATATCATGAGAGGATATACTAATTACAGTAAGTTTATAACCATACATCTCTTTCCTGTTACGGTGGAAACGTAATCTAACTGAATTGACAGTATTTGTGATGATTCACTGGAGAACTTAAAAGGACTTGTTATTTTTGGATAACAAACAGCATTAAAAATATCGATTACATTTTTGCTTTTCATTGTTCCTTTTACACAAGGTTATTTCTCCTCACATCTACACAGTGCTTCACTGGCAAGGGTATCAATCACTTCAGGCTCTGGTTACATATTCCCCACAAATTAGAAGGGGCAAGGGCAAATTGCTACAGTCAAGTTCTCTGATTTGTGACCTTCATTAAACCACCTACCTACTTGCAAACTACTGAAACGCATTTTAAAAGCCAAGTGTTTTTCTGCTTTTGGAATAGCC
>VXBW01000964.1:2658-26714 GCA_013400375.1 Thinocorus orbignyianus
CCCCATATGCAGCTCCCCCATACCCTCCCCCAGGTCTGGCTATGCACCCATTGCCCACCCAACGCCCCCCACTCTCACCGGTGGCCCCCACAGCCCCATGACGTGGGGCAGTGGGTGATGTCCCACATGGGTGTTGAGCCGGGGGTCTGCTGGGGGGCAGGAGGGGGTCAGCACCCCCCATAGACCAGCCACGTGAGTCCGCAGCTGCTTCCTGGCCAAGGGTGCGTGTAATCACTACCAGACCTCGTTGAGCTGCTCGTTAATTAATCCCGGGCTGCTGTGGTTTTCCCTGCAAGACCCCCAGCCAGTTAACTCGGGGAGCAGAGCCAAGGCAGATGCTGCAGAAGCCCCCCCTCCTCTCCCCCAGTATCCCCAGTACTTGAGAGGTTAAATGGGGAAGTGAGAGGAGCCAGGAGCAAACAACACGGACCCCCCTGGAGCCCAACTAACACTCTCCCTGGCATCATCCATGAGGTCAAAGCTTTTGTTGAGTTTCAAAACAAGCAAACACGTTCCCACCCCTCCCCTCTAGCAGCTGGAAGGAAGGACCCTGCTGGGAACAAGGCCATCTTCCAGGCTGATTCCCACTTAAATACCTGGGGGTCTCCTGGAGCCTGCACCAGCAGTGAGGGTGTTTGCTCATGGTTTCCCATTAAACACACCTGAATGGAGACATTTACTTAGGATTTCACATTATTAACAGCCGCAGCAGGAAAAGGTCGGGGAAAGCAAGCCTGTGTTATTTCCCAGAGGAAACGCTCAGGGAGAGGATGCTGCAGGGCTTTCCTCCAGCAGCTCCACAGCAAAGGGGAATTTTCCCCTTTAAAACGCTCAGAGATGGAAAGATCCAAAGAAATTGCTGGAGGGAAACCCCCCAGGGTGAGCAGGATGCGGGTGCTGGGGTTGGGATGCTCCGGAGCCATGGCTGGGTACCGCTGGCAGCCCGAGCTGTGCGTAACCGCTCATCACCCGCCCTCGGGGGCGTTACGTGAGAGGATTAATTAAATTTTACACACAGAGTTTAGCGCAGGGCTGGGTGTGATCCTGCATTATTCATGCCTTCAATAACACAGCTGATTTATTAATGAAAAGGTCAGGCTCCCTGGAAGTGAAGGCTTGTTGTAAAATTGCTTTGAGCCGGGATGTTTCGGAGGAGCTGCTGGAACGCAGCCGGATTTGGGGCTGCACCCGCTGCCGGCCAGGACAGGGATGGCACGGGGAGAGCTGCCCTGTTCCTTACAGCCTGCTAATCCCTGTGCTGCTTCGGAGAGGCACGTTCCTGCTCCAGCACGGGCAGACAGCAGCGGAAATATATATATGCAGGAGCTTGGAGGAGTAGAACGGCGTCTATAGGGGCGGCTTCCTTGGCTGCCTCCTCCCTGCAGCCGCCGCTTCAGCCATGGAGGACCTGGGGAGCCAAAGAGACCCAGCGCTTACACATCAGCATCTCGGGCTTGCAGGGAAAAGGGAGAAAGCCACAGGCAGCCAACACCTCCCTCATTCCCTCCCTCCAGCGCAGAGCTGGCCGGGAGGCTGTCGGCAGGGAGAGCGGGAGCTGGAGCAGTCTCCAAAAAAAGAAATAAGAAAGGAAGGAAATCCTTCCAGCGAGGGCTGTTTGACCTGAGGTTAGTCTTGGGGGTCTAATAATCCACCTGATTTCTTAGCCCCGAATTTACTTTGGCCCTGCATCAGGCACCCCCTTTTCTCTCTTCATCTCTCTCCAGGAGAGCAGCAAACACCGCTCTTGGGGCTGAGCTGTGACCAGCCTGGCTCTTCCCAGAGGAATACGGGAACATTCCCAGCATTTTCACACCCCCGGGGGCTGTCCCGTATCCTTGGTGGTCACACAGTGTGCGTGTGGGGGCCGGGAGAACAGTTGCCTGCAGGCAGCAAAGGGGGTACATGGTGGGAGCACAGAGATCACCCCCAAAACCTTCCCTTCCATGTCTGAGGCACCAGCCATCCCCTTTTCCCCCTTCCACGGACCCTGGCTGTTGGGCTCCTCTTGGCATCAGTTCCCTCTTCCCTTTGAAGGCAGAGACAAAACTGAGCCCCAGAGCCAGGGAGAGATCCCGGGGCTCCCAGCCACAGCATTCTCCATTGTGCAACAGCAACGGGAAAAGGATGGGGAGGAGAAGGGGGGAAGAAAAACACCCCAAGGGGGGCTCTGGGGGGCCACACAGGCAGGGATGCGGCTGAGGTGCAAGCCTTGAGCAAGCGGAGTGCCCACGGGAAGTTTCTGGGACTGGTTTGAGGGAGAGTGGGCTTTTTCTGGATGCTTTAGTTCGGTGGGTAGAGGCTGGGAGGAGGCCAGGGACGTTGGGCAGGGGTTTGCCACAGATTCCTGCAGAGCGGAGCGTGAGGGCATCTGGCACATCCATGGAGCTGCTGCAGCCAGCAGGAGAGAGGAGCTGGGTCCTGGAAAGAGCTTGTCCCAGCGGGAACAGGCACCCTGAGGGCAGGAGAAGGCACTGGTGGAGCAGAGGCAGCTGGAAGCCGTCCCCGCTCCCATCAGCCCTCACACACTGTCCTCGGAGAGGGCCAGCGGAAATCGAAGGAAAAACAAAGCAAGAATTTATCAAACCACATGTAGAGCGGCCGGGGCACGTCTCCTCCAGCCCTCCCGCTGCGGGCACTGCCGAGGAGTGAAATGCAGGCAGGGGTGTGAGGGAGCAGAGGTCTGCCAGCCTCTGACTCCAGAGCAGGAGGTGAGTGCCAGCTCCGGGCAGGGACACACTGGGACAACTGGGGAGAGAGCCCTGGGCAGGGATATGGGTGGGGGGGACAGCCCCCCAGGGCCAAATGGCAGGGTGGGGTGGCTCAGCAGCTGCACCATGGCACTTCTCAGCCTCTTCCAGTCCCCGAGGAGCTGCCAGACTCTCCTCCTTACTGGTTTAACTCTCTTCGTGACTGGCAGAGATGCAGGGGCACCAGTGCCACCAGGCTGGAGTGGAGCGTCCCCCTGCCCTGCTCACCAGCGACCCACACACAGCCCTGCCCGTGGGGATACTCACCCCCAGACATCCCTCCCCTCTCCCCCAAAATCACCCCACTGGTGCTGGGGGTCCTGGCATCATCCCCAGCAGACCCCTGCCCACACGAGAGACTTGCCCGCAGGCAGGAGCAGGGTGTTGTTTTCTCCCAGTGCACTCGCTGGAGATTTCCAGGCGTAGATTTCCAGGCATTCCGTATTCAGGGCTGTCGGGAAGAAGCCGCTTTGATCACGGCTAATTATTGCTCAGGGGCTGACAGCACCCACGTGAGCTCTGCAGCACCCAGCCCACCCCCACCTCTGCCGCGTCTGCCCACGGACCCCCGGCAGCCCCACGCCTGTCCCCCCTCCCTGGGGCTGCAGCATCCTGCACGGGGAATTATCCCCATCCAGGGTCAAAAAAAACAAGCAGACAGGACACAAGGGATGCACCCCAGAGCCCAGGGTGCTGGCAGAGAGGAGCATCACCACCCCAAACCCTAGGGGACGGTGCCTCCAACGCCACCTCCTTCAAGATGCTCTTTTTATCTCCCTAAATTGTGAAGGAGCTGCCAGGACCCCAAGTTTCCCCCAAACAGCTCAATTCAGCAGCGAAAGCAGCGAACGCCCACGCCCTGCTTCTTGCTCCTGTTTATCTCCAAAGCTTTTTTTTTCTTTCTTTTCTTTTTTTTTTTTTACTTAGGGAAAAAAAGAGAGCCATGCCTGCCTCTTTAATCTGGAGGAGTGTTTGCAGCTCGGAAGAAGGCCCGAGCGTGGCTCCAGGAGCCAGGGCAGAGGAGGGCAGAGGTTCTCTGCAGCGGCCCCTGGCAGGACTTAGCTCTGCCCTGGGGCCAAACGGTGCCAGGGTGAAGAGGCTGTGGGCAGAGGGACGTTTTGATTTGTTTGCTCGTGCGGGAAGCCAGGTGGCAGGAGCAGGCAGGAACATTAATGGGTTTCCCAGGCAGCTGATGTTTGATTCTTCTTTTTTTTTCTCTTTTTTCACTTTTTTTTTTTTTTTCATATTTCAGCTGCTTTAGAGAGAAAAACAGCCCGCACACCATTTGGGAGGGGAGTTCAGTGCCATGACCTTCCTAGAGCTGGGGGCATCTGGGAAGCTTGGAGGTGGAAGGAGAAGACACTGAATACCCACAGGACATCAGGGCTCAGGTACCCATCCCAGGGATGTGAGGATACACCCGGCTGCTGCAGGACAGGATCGGGCCCCTCCTCCCCCTGCCCCAGCCACCAGTTCTGCCACCCCCACCCTAGAACTGGCTGCATTTCACTATCAGGGGAGTAGATTTGGGAGGCTGGGCGTTTTGAGAGCCTCAACACCCTTTAACAGTGATGATCAATGTGTGGTTTTAAAAGTACCCCCATAAGGGGGATGTTCACCCTGTTCCTCTCCGACTGTTCCTGCTGAGCCAAAAGGGACCCCCAGCAGCGCAGCTCTGTGCCCCAGGACCCCCTCCCTGTTTGCTGCCTGATGCAGCTCAGCCTCCTGGTTGTCATTTATTGATCTCTACATGGGTTTATATTTGGCTCCCAGTGTGTCTGCAGCCCTGTTTGCAGAGAGGTTTGGGCACCAAGCTCACCTCAGAGGAAGAGAAAAAGGTCTTCACCAAGCCATCAAAGCTGGAGAGGAGAGACCTGAGCTGGGGACAGGTTTGGGGACAGATTTGAGGATGTGTCTTCTGGGCTCAGCTCTTTACAAGAGGGCTCCCAGGCTCCCTGCTTGTAGGAAACATGACGTGAGATTTTCCCCATCCAGGAGCCTCCTCAGTCAATGGGCTGGAATGAACCTGTTCCCTCCTGCTGTTTGTTCAGGAGAGCTGGGAGGCTTCAGAGAGGAGCCAAGCATTCAAAGGGCCTTTGAAAACATGAATTGAAGGCTCTGAGCAAGGAAACGCTGCGTTTTTTCCTTCTGCTCCTTGGACAGCTGCAGCCAGCGCCTGGCAGCCTTCAGAGCCACCTTGATGATGGGGAGAGGAGGAGAGAGGCAACCAAGTCCTGGTGAGACACCTTGCTCAGCCTCAAAGCACAGAACAATCACTGCTGGCAAATGCTCTGGAGCTTCTCATGCCCCTGTCCCCTCCTGAGGTCCAGCAAGGGGCAGGGACCTGCTGCCACGTCCCAGCAGAGCTATTTTGTTGAGTGTGGGGGCTCTGGGCTTGTACACCCATCACCCTGGGGAGCAGGGGAAGGTCCTGGACCAGGCTGCAGTGGGTTGGGGCACAGCAGTCCCACAAATTTAATTTAATTTAAGTCCCACTCCTTAATTTTTTCTGATGGCCACAAAAGGGGCCAGGAAGATGCCAGTATCCCAACAAGTTTGGTCCTACCACCTTGTGATACACATAAGCAGAATCCAGCTGTGGGCAAACACCTGCACCACAAGCCTCGGTGATAAACCAGGGTGACAGCAGAGCCTGTGACACCCGATGGGTCTTTGTGCTCTTTTGTAGCTCCCCCTCCCAGGTGGATTTGCACTTGGCTGGTCCTGCACAAACTGCTCCTCTGCAAAACCCCCAGACTCTCCAAGGTTTTTCACTGCCTGCTCAGACCCAGGCTCCGTTTGCCATGGAGATGTTAGCAGTGTAGAGCATACGTCCAGGGACAGGCGAGGGAGCGCCTGGATGAGGAAACGCTTCATAGTTTCCAGCTCTGTTCCAAATTAAGGACTTAACCTTTTCAAACACATTTTACAGCGCTCGTAATAAGCTCTGACCCTCGTCGTGCTGAGACATCCTCTCCCAGCACAGCCCAGGGCACCAGCCCCGCTGCAAAGGGGGAGGCACTGGGACCTGTAGATGGAGATTTAAGAAATCCGGCATCTTGGGTTTGCGGGGAGGGGGGATGAGAACACACAGGCTGCCACCACTGGGCACCCAGAGCCACGTCAGTGGGACTGGGAGCTGTGGGATGAGCTTCAGGACAAGCTGCAGGGACATTCCTGTTACTGGGAGGCTTGAGTCCACCCCATAATAACCTGTAGGCCCCGAGAGACCAGGGAGTTATTAGAGGAGGCTCCAGAGCCCCAAAGGCAGCCTGTAATTATGGGGGGATGGGGCAAAGGCTGCCCCAGCCAAACCAGCATCTCCCAGCGCTGGCAGCCCTCCCAGGCTGGGGAGGGTAAGGGGCAATTTGAGGTCTGCTCTTTCTTCTCCCCACATTCCCCTAAGAGATCCAGAGGCAAGTAGGAGCCACCTGTGGCTACTGCACAGCCCGTTGCTGGACCACGATGGGATGGATAAACAAGGATGGAAGGGTCAGGCACAACGCAAAGGTTGGCATCACTCAGGGGTGGCACCAGGTCCCTGTCCGTGTCCAGCACAGGGGGACAGAGCAGTGACAAGGGGACACGGGTGGGAGCCGGGAGCTGGCAACTCCTTATTTTTTTGGATGCCAAGGCACCTTCAGAATGGTACAGGGTCTTTTTCAGAGCCCCACGGCATGGAGCAGTCAGGACTGGGGCGTGGGATGCGAGGGAGCGAGCGGGGCTGCAGCCGGTCACCGATTTCACAACCCCGGGTGTCCCGCGGGAGGGGAGCAGACAGCCCGGGAGGATTCCCAGCCAAGGGCTGCCTCTTATCCCATTCCCAGCCAGAGAAAGCCTGGCCTGAGCCTTTGCTGCAGGCAGGAGAAGCTTTGAAACACCTTCCATGGAAAGGGGGTGACCTCGGGAGCCCCAGGAGCATCGGTCCGTGCTGACACACGGGAGCCCCGGCGAGAGCATCGCCCCGACAGCCCGAGTCAGAGTTTCCAGCAGAGGCCGTGGCCGTCTCCCAGTGACCGACTCCCTCCAGCTTCCCTCAAATCTCGATTCAAGAATGTTGTTTGGGCTGAAGAATGTACCGCTCAAAAGAAAAAAAAAAAAAAGGAAAAAGGGAAAAGGGAGGCCGGGGGGAGAAGGGAGGTCGAGGGAGGGTTCGCCCTGCCCTTCCACACTGACCTTTGCATTTCGGGAGAGGAGGCTGCAGCCGCCTGGTGCAGGTGTTTGCCAGATGTTGAGAGTGTTCTTTCCACCCAGTTTGCCCAAGGCTGAGCCCAGAGGGACCTGATGATCCCCCCGACCTGCTGCCTGCACCCCCTCAGGACTTGGTTCCCCTCCTGCCTTTCTACTGCCTCCTCGTACCTGTGGCCACCCTCAGAAATCAAGTGGGGGGCTTCCAGGAGAGTGTGTTTTCGGCAAAGCCCTGTGAAAAGGTGCAGCACAGCCCTAGGGGGGAGCATCAGAGATGATAACTGCTCCGAAAACCACAAGGCTGCTTCCCCAGGCACAGGGGAGGACAAACTTTCCCATAGACACCAGTTCTGGCTCCAGGATGAGAGGAAGGAGAGGTTTCCCTGCCCAGCACGGTGGGATGGAGCCATGCAGAGGCACCTGGAGAAGGGCACTCACTGCCAGTGCCCACACGAGAAGTCTCTCTGTGTTTTAGAAAGGCTGGAAAGTGCTGGGACTAGCGAGGAAGAGGAGGTTTAGGTTGCAAACATCCAGAAAGACCACGCAAAGCTGGGAGCCACGGACCTCCAGAGCCTTCCTGCTCAGATGTTCGTAGCATGAGCCTTGTCAGGAGGCCTGATGCAAAGAAAGGGCTCCAGATTGTGGCTTCATCCCTCCACCACGCAGGCTCTGCCCCACATATTTCCACCCACCCCACCTGAGCAAGGCTGGAGATTCCAAGAGACAAGGTTTCCTTGGACTTCTATCACTGGAATCCCTTTAAAGAGCAGTTGGGACCTCACCCTTCAGGGATCTGCCTTTAAAGATGGTCTAGGAAAGCGAGCTGGAGGACCTTCCAGGCAGAAAGGGCAGGGCATGGTGAGTTCACCACACAAGCAGCCCTGTCTCCAAGCACCCTGCTCCCAGTGGGACTTCGTAACCCTTTCCCAGGATGGGGAGGGCCAGGGAAATTAAAGAAAATAGCGTGAGTGGGAGGACAGAGCAGCCAACAGCTCCAGTGGAGCTGAAACTTCTTGGAAACGTGGAAGAGGCAGAAATAACATTTCCATGAGCAAAAAAGGGAAGCTGCTCAGAAGTAGCCGCGCTTCTGACAGTTGCTGGTTTTGGATGCCCGGGATAGGCTTAGTAGTTCTCCCTTCATCCAGGCAGAATGAGCTTTAGCCTAAGCAGGAGCATCAGAGAGCTGTGTGTCTCCGTTATGGTGTGAAGCATTTGGTCCCTGGTGCCAAAAGCATCCTGAGAAACCCACGGCCATCCTCCGAGGAGACACAGAGCTCCCGGCACCGAGCGCAGGATCTGCGAATCAAAAGCAAACTCGGGGCCAGATCCAGTGGTTGCAAATACACAGCTCCAGAGCATTTGATCAAAACAACGGGAACGAACCCAACCCAAATAGACACGGTTCACATCAGTTCGGTTTAGAAAACCAAAGCAAACTGATACAGGCATCTGCCTGACCCTGATGAGGTGCAGACTGAGATGGTTGGAGTAACTTGATCCGGATGAGATTATGCAGCGATAGGGACCATTGGTTTTGATCAAGCAGGACAGAGTGTTCCCAGCTCCTGTCACCAGTTCAGGGCTTCCTTTGAACTGTCAGCAACAGGGAAGAGGAGGTTTATAGAGAGAGACATTGAAAAAGTTTCACGGAAGCCACTTGGGAACCAAGAGGAGCTGTTTTGCGCTGGCCTGAAACGAGCAGTAGCACCAAGCTTGTATCAACACCTACTCCACATCAGGCAAACGGACCAAGCAAGAGAGCCCTGGTAGCAGCTGGGGAGATGCTGGACACCTGGAGCGTGAGATTTCAAGGTTGGATGGAGAAAAAAAGACACACATGGTTCTTCAGATGGTGAATTTTCACTTGTCTACAATAGTCCTAAACTGGTCAGGATGAGATTCAACAGAAAGTCCTGGGGACTGCGAGGAATGTACAAACTGAGCTTAAACATGTTGTTATTTTCTGGTTTAGGCTGGGAAAGAGGGATGTGGCCATGGGGAACAGCACTATTCGGAACCAGCTCATATGGGAAGGACTCCTCAGCATCCCCTGGGGGACCACCAGCCCCAGGCACCACCAGCAGATGCCTGAACCCAGCAGGAGCCATGGGAGAGCCTCCCACAAAGGGTACATACCCTGGGTCATGAATATTTTCAACTTTCAGAAGATGGAGAGACCACACTCCTTATGTAGCCTAGCTGGGGACAGTTTGCTTTTCCAGAAAACCATCCAAGCCCTGCAAAAGCCTCTGAGCTGTTGGCCACCAGGACCCCTCGAGCTGCCAGAGATGTGACGTTGGTTGACACCATCCGAGCGCCGAGCAGCAGATGTTACTGGCTGCCACTGCCCTCCCCACCACTGTCCCTGGAACCAAGCTCCCTGGCAGTGGGAACAGACCCCTCCAAGCGGGGTCATTCTCCACAACAACCCAGAACCTCAACCCACCTCCTTGCCCACAGTGAGAGCCCTTCTCCAGCCACCCCGCACCACTGTGAGCTGCCATGGTGATGCTCAACGGGGAAGAAGGGATGCTACCAACCAAATGAAAGCCCCCACCCCAATTTATGAAGGTTTTACCTCCTTTTAGACAGTGCAACCCCCCCTCTCCGCTTTTCCCACTCGAAGGCAAGGCTTTCTCTGAATCCTCTCTCCCCAGCCTCGTGCTGCGGTGCAGCAAGCTGTGCTTTCCAGGCACACTCTTCCTTCCCAAATAGACTGGCTTTTTGGCAAAGTCCCCACTGTACAGCGTGTCCCTCGCAACCCCGGCCGCCAACCGCCCTGCACATTCCTCCTTCTCCTCCTTACAGCGAGGACCTCAGAGCGATAAAGATCTTTGCAAGGCTCCCCGGGGGAAAGAGGATGTTTTGGCTGGGAATTCTCGATGGAAAGCAAGTAGAAAGCAAGCCCAGAGGGAGTCTGGCACCTGCTGAGCTTCACTAAGTAATTCCAGGCTCCTGGGAGGACCTGGGCGTGCTGCTGGAGCCAGGCATGGGATGGAGATGGGCGGTCGGGGCTCCTCATTTCCGTTCCTTGTGGAGGAAATGCTTCGACAGCCCTGGAAGAGCCATCTCCAAAGCCAAAGTGCACAGAGTGCCAGGATGGGGACCAGGGCGGGGGGTGGGGGAGAGATGCAACAGCACTCACTGCTCCCTGGCTTTGCAGGACCCCCGCCCAGGGCAAAGCTGGCACTGGGAGGCAGCGAGCCTTGTGGCAGGGAGAGCTGTGAGCTCTCCTGTCTCTGTCCAACCCTGGGTCACCCTCGGCACATGGTCCCCTGCCCCATCCCCCTACACCCACCCTGGGTCAGCCTTGGGGTAAGGGGGTAGGGGGGGAGTAGGGAATGGACACCCCCACCCCAGGTGGATGGGCACAGCCTGCAGAAATGCCAGCTTGGCATCTCTCTCCTGCCAAGCCGAAGACAAATTCCTGCTGTCACAGTGGCCCTTTGGTAGGCAATTTATTTACCTTGGATGCTGCAGCCTTATCGTCCATGGAAATGTTTATCCTAAATATTTAATACCAGGACTGCACAAACTGAGGCTTCCTGGGGAAGAAGCCCAGGCTGCAGCCAGAACAGGCATTAACATCTCTTCCCCTGGTAGTGCAAAAGTTAAAGACACTTCTGCCACTTCTCCCCAAGAATCACATCCCCAGCACCTCAAAATCAGAGATTTATTTTTTTTTTTTAATCTGGCCGGAGGCCTCCTCATCTCTTCCTGATGAGAAACACAGCAGACCTAACAACAGCCCTTTTAAAAACAACATCCCCAATTCCACTAACTCGTTAAACAGAGAAAGCCTGAAAAGTGCCAGCACTCCTATGAGAAAAGACGGGAGGGAGGGAGAGAGAGAGAGAGAGAGAGGGAGGAAAGAAAAAGCAGGTTATTTATAACGCCGGGCAGCATTAGGGTCTCTTCAGTCTCTTCTGCAAACTGGCTGCTGCTGGGAGGTCACTCCCCCCCAAAAAAAAACCCAAAACCAACCCAAACCTGCAGAGCCCGTGACCTGCAAGCACAATATTTGATTTGGGATCTGGGGCGGGCACCAGGCTTTGCGAATCAGGAGACGCACTCACATGCTGCTTGACACACGGGAGATCCCGGCGAAGAGCAGCGAGGCTTTGGAAAGGAGGCTCTTAGCTTGGTAAGTCCTTCTCTATATTTATTATGAATTTTTTTGTTGGTTTTTGTTGGGTTTTTTGGGGTTTTTTTTGAAGTCTGATTTCCATACCCTCGCCTCGGCGGGCGGGCGGCTGCCACGCGAAGCACATGCCAGCGACACGGGTGGCACAGCCTGAACGCCAGCGCTCCCGAGCTCCCAAGCCTCTCCTGCTAGCCATGTCCCTCACCCCACCAGCATCTCCTTGCCCACCTGGCCAGGAGCTGGATATCAACAGCCACCGCCACCTGTGCCCTGCTCACTGCCCCCCTGCCTGGTACACCCATCTGCTGGGGTGCAGGGGAAGGGGGAGCTGGTTTCATGCCCAGCAGAGCAGTGATGGGCCAAGTCCATGGATGGCCACAGACCATGAAGTCCCTTGCACCAAAACCTGCTCCCTCTTGGGGTGAGGAGCAGACCCCATTAGCCCAGCAGAGGAGTATGGGGACCAGGAGATGACACCAACACACTCAGCCTGGATCCCACCCCAAAACCAGGGCTGAAGCCCCCTGGGGAGGGAGAACCAACCTTCCAATGAGATGGGTGAGCAGTGGTGCCTGGCGAGGACAGGCTCTGGGGCTACTGGTATATTGAAGGGGGTCACCAGGAAAGGTGGAGGGGAGGGACCCCATGGAGAGGGGTCCCCTGGGAAGGGGGTGCCAACCAGCTCTGTATGGGTGGAGAAGTGGAGAAGCTCTGGTATTTCAGCAGGCAGAATGCCCTGGAGCAGGAGGGAGGAGGAGAAGAAACTCCTCTGCCAAGCTCTCCCATCGCACGCAGCATCCCGGAGGACCATGTCTCATCTGCCCCTGGGCTGCACAAGCCAGGGGAGGGAGAGAAGGAGAAAGAGAGGGAGCCATGCCCACCCACTGCCACCTCAATCCCTCTTTTTTTCCAGCCCGAGCAGCCTGCCAGGGTGCCTCGGTGGCAGGGCACTCGCTGCCTCCAAGCAAACTGTGCCCTCTTTGTGTGCCAGCTGAGGCATCCCCTCCTCGCTGTAGGGGGAAAGGGGGGCAGGATGCAGCGAGGTTTCATGGGGAGACCCTTCGGCCACCCCCCAAAGGTGGGAAACTGGCCTGTTCTTGCACCTTCCCCACACCCCGGCTGCTGGAGCGGCGCTGGCAGCGATGGACTGACAGCCCCACAGCTCCACGTTCCCGGCCACGTATATAGGAGCCAGCAGGCAGGAGCAGCTCCTCTCCCTCTCCCAGCAGCGCGGTCTCGAGTATTTCCTGGAGGCATTTCAAACCACCTCGCTCCAGGCCTTTAGCTCAGAGATGAGACGAGGAGCCTGGAGGAGCAGCCGTGGCTGGAGTCCTCCTGCCGTCAGCGGCACGGTGTGACTCATGCCACCACAGGCATGGCACAGGGTGGCTGTGAAGCCCAAGCCAAGGGGTTCAGGGGCAGGTTTGCCTCACTCCAAGCCCTCATCCCTCCTCTAGTCTGGACATCAGCCCTCGACAAGCTGAATTTCAGGGTCCAAGCATCACGTCTGGTGATGGCTCCCTCTCTCTGGTCACCCTGGCCTCGAGGGGTTGGAGGATGCTGCCCCTTTTCCTGCCAGGGCCAAGCTCGGGAAATCTAAAGCTTGAAAGTGGTTTCATTTCAAAAATAAGCCAGAAACTTGTTTACCAGGATTTACATCAGTCCTGAGCATCCTGCGTTGTCGTGGGGGAAGGGAGAGCTGGATGAAACCCACAGCGAATCATGTCACCAGCGAGTGTAGCATAAATATAGCTCCATCCAAACATGCCTTGAGCTCCATCAACCTGCTCTCACAGCTACTGCTCTGCTCTCCTCTGCTCGGTCAGGGCCTGAGTCCTTTCTCCTCCCTCCCGTGCAGGGGAGTCCCAGGCAACTCGGGCCATGTGTCCGTATCTCCATCCTCTACTCAGTTATAAGAGAAATACCCATAAGTAAAGAATTTTACAAGCAGGTATCACTAGGACAGAGGTTTTTAACAAGCAGGGAGGAGATCAGGGAACTTCAAACACGTCTGCAGCCACATTTTTGGGGGGTAGGATTCACTCATACCCCCTGGTTCTCCAGGTCAGCTGCCAAATGCCACCAACCCCATGCTGGGCTGTGACCACATCCAACCCCACTAGATGCCCAGGTCACAGGGCACAGCTCTCATGCCTCCAGCCCTTACATCAGACCTAACACTGCTGATGGTTTCCCCCTGCATTTCTCCCCCACCCAGGTCCCTCCAGCATCAGCACCATGCACTGGGCCACCATCCTGGTCATCGCTGGGCTCTGTGGAGCCTCCCTGGGCCAGTACAATGAAGAAGAAGACATGGCTTGGTTGCAGTACTACATGCGACAGTCCCGAATGTCCTCCTACAACTACATGCCCTACTACGAGGATGAGAACACCCCTTATGTGTACTCTTACCTCCCAGCTCCGGACACGGAGCCAGAGCTCGGCCCCGAACCTCAGCAAGCCCCTTCCTGGCAATGTCCCCAAGAGTGTGACTGCCCCCCTAACTTCTCATCAGCCATGTACTGTGACACCCGCAACCTGAGGTACCTGCCCTTCGTGCCTACCCGGATGAAATACGTCTACTTCCAGAACAACCAGATCACTGCCATCCAAGAAGGGGCTTTCGACAACGCCACGGAGCTGGAGTGGCTGGCACTGCACAACAACCAGATCACCAGCGAGAAGATGGGCAAGAGAGTCTTTGCTAAGCTCAAAAACCTGGAGAGGTTGTACATGAACAACAACAATCTCACCAAGATGCCCGGCCCCTTGCCCCGGTCCCTGAGAGAGCTCCACTTGTCTTACAACCAGATCTCCAAAGTCCCCTCCAATGCTCTAGAGGGTCTAGAGAACCTCACAGCCCTGTACCTCAGCCACAACTTCATTTTTGAGATGGGAGCATCTCTCAAAGGGCTCAAGTCCTTGATCCTTGCTGATCTGAGTTACAACCACCTCAGAAAAGTCCCTGATGGGCTCCCAATGGCTTTGGAACAGCTCTACCTAGAGTACAACTACATCAACACCATCCCTGATGACTATTTCAAGGTCTCTCCCAAGCTGCTCTATGTACGGATGTCCCACAACAGCCTGACAAACCAAGGTCTCTCTACCAACACTTTCAACAGCAGCAGCATCCTTGAGCTGGACCTTTCTTACAACAGGCTCCAGAAGATCCCCCGGGTCAACACCAACCTTGAGAACCTCTACCTTCAAGGGAATCAAATCAATGGTGAGCAGGAACACATCAACCAAAGCGCGGTGGTGCAAGGGAAGGTGGTTCAATAGAGGGATGGGGAGATGGGGATGCAGAAGCTGTCCCTCCCTGTGGGAGGCCACTCAGGGTAATGGTTTGAGCAGGAAGATGGAATTCAGGAGACTTGTAGGTGGTCCTCAGCAAGGCAGGAAAGGGGCCTGTCGTGTCCCAACACACCTAGAGCCAAGAGGTTCCTGGCTTTGATTGCTCCCATGTGATCCACAAATCCGTGGCACTGGTTTTACTGAACATTTAGCAGAAGCCTGAGCATCTTCTGGTGGCAGATGCCAGCAACCAGCTGCAGGTAGAAGCTGGGGAGGTGATCATGGCTTTAGTCCAGCATTGCAGACAGGCTGAGGGGTCACCAGAGTGGACAGAAGTGGGGGGCTCCCCACTGCCATGGTCATGTGTGGGAGCATATATGGCCCTGGCCAGTGCTAATGCAGGGGACAGGGACATACCCTGCAGTGTCCAGTGGTCTGCAGGGCTCAGGACCAGTGCAGACCCTTTCTCCAGCCCCTTCTGCCCATTTCCACCAAACCTCACAGGCCACCAGGGCAGCCCATGGCCTCAAAGCCCCCCAAAGGTCACAGTCTGCACCCAAGGGGGGCACATCCTTGCTAGGACTGGGACAGACAGAAGCTCTTAGATTAGAGCCATCAATGCAGCATCTTCTGCCAGGACTAAAATCCACTCCACTTAATACACAAATAAATAAAAGGAACAGATTGTTCTGGGGCTGCTATTTATAAAAATAAGCTTGAAAAAAAAAAGAAGAAAAGAAACCAACAAACACAAACCCAAGCAATCTCCTGGAAAAATACAGGCTTGCTCCTCTCACCTGCCAGCCCCGGAGGGCAGGACCCTCCTAGAGGGGTGCAAAAGCTTCTGAGCGAGCCCGGGATGGGGACAGGGATGTGTCAGTGCAGCCATGGGCTGTTGGAGAGGAAACACACAACCCCGCACCGAGGAACTGACAGAAACACAAAAACAAGGACAGATTCCCAAATGTTTGCTTTCAAAATCTGTAGCTGTTTACGTCTGCCCACAAATGCCACCAAACCACCGCGGAGCCGCTCAGGCTTTGCTGCAGTTTCTCCTCCAGCTGCAGGTTTTGCCACTGACCTTTAAAGCATCCCCAGGAGCGAGGGGCTGCGGGGTTGGATGTGCAGGGAGGGCACATCCTACCCCATGGGGTATCAAGGTTGGGGTCGTACCCCTCCAGCCACCCCAGGAGGATCCTTCTTGCCTCCCCACACACCGTGGGGCTCGCAGCCCCTCCAAGGCCCCAACCGGTGGGCACAGGGTTCCCCCAGCACCCCGATGCCTTCCCCAGCAGCATCCCCAACTGGAGCTTTGCTGCCATCTAGTCGGTGGCTTCTCTCCCAAATCCTGCACAAATTATTCGGAGTTTGTGCCATCTTCTCCCTCCAAACCCAGCCAGAGTTTCCCCACCCGGTGCTGGCAGATGAATGGAGAGGGGATGTCTGTGGGCATGGGATGGGGACAGGGATGTCCTCTCTCCCGAGCACACTGCCTGGGTTGTCCCGTGGTGGCTGGGGTGAGTCAGGGGCTGGAGGCTGCAGCCTGTGAGGCCTCACAAAAGCGGTCGTAAAGGCAATTCCTGATAAAAATCAATGTTTTCCATCTGACCTGGCTTTTTCTCTCCAGCCAGGCTGGGCAACGGCAGCTGAGGGTGCTGCCACAGCTCCCAAACCCTGGAATAGGTCACAAACTCACAGGTTCCTGCAGACTGCAGCTGGGGAGTACCAGTTACCCTTTCAGCCTATCAGGGGAGGGGGTTTGAGTCCAAATTTGCAGGAATAATTGGTGATCTGGGGATGCTTTCTCTTTTTCCCCCCTATCCACCTTAATACAAAAGAGCTCCTGGAGGTCAGCACTCTCAGACCCATCTCCAGAGCATCCCCCCCTTGACATATCTCACATCACTCCCCAAAAATCAATCACATCGTGAAGTTGAGATAGAACTAGGGCTGAAGCCGATGCTCAGCTCCATCTCCTCTTTCTTCCCTGCTCCCCACAGAGTTCTCCATCAGCAGCTTCTGCACCGTGGTGGACGTCATGAACTACTCCAGGCTCCAGGTCCTGCGGCTCGATGGGAACGAGATCAAGCGAAACGCGGTGCCCCCCGACGCCCCGCTGTGCCTGCGACGTGCCACCGTCATCGAGATCTAGCCTGGACCTCCCCCTTCCCACCCCAGATCCCTCCCCATCCTCAGGACTTGGCTCCCCCGTTCCTGGGGAGACACTCACTCCTGTTTTAATGCAGCTTGACAGTTTGACTTGGCTTCCGCAATAGTGCAATAAGGGTGCTCCAACACCAGCCCACACAGCTGGGAAAGAGCCATTTGTCCCCAAACGCTCCCCATTCCTGGCTCTCCAGCCACACAGAGTGGGGGACAGGCCCCACAGACATTCCCCCTCTGACCCCACTGCTGCCACCCCCATTCACCTTCTCCCCCCGGTCCAGGTGGGAGACAGCAGAGATGGGAGAGCTCATCCCACCTCCCAGACACGGCACTGAGCATCCCAATCCTGGGTTCAGGTGTGGGTCCTGGAGAACCAGCAGATTTAAAGTGACTCACTCCAGGCCAGGTGCCAGCCGTCACTGGGAAAAGCATCCAGGAGGCTGGGAGCTACAGGAGTAAAGGGTTAAAGAGATTCTGGCTGCCAGCATTCCTCAATCTAGGATGGGGAAGAGCAAATCCACTCTTTCCTCTCTGTTTTCCCCCCCTTCCATCAGCCTCCTCCTCCAGAGATAAGGGAGAAAAACCTTTCCTGCTGCTGCCGAGGGGCTGTCAGCTCCTGAGGTTAGAGAAAAACACCCTGTTTGCGGGTTGTAACTTAGAGGGGGGGTCTCACATCTTCCTCCCAGACCGCTGGTCCAGGGCAGGACTGGGGTGAGCAATGGAGCAATTCCTGGTGCCACCACCCCCAGCTCCATCCCACCCACCGGGCTCCAAGCTCCCCCCCTGCCCAGCAATGGGGACCTCCCAATTAAAAATTAATAATAATAATAACAATAATCACAGCAACACATGCATCTACAGCACGTTTGAATTCGCCAAAAGCCAAAAACCACCCAACTTGGTTCCTTGGATGGTTTAGTGTGAGAACCAAAGGGGCAGCTGAGCTTTGGAGATGACCTGCAAAGCCGCTGAGGTCATCCAGACCCTCCGCATTTAAACTGCATGCTAACACTAGAGAAACAAAAACCCCAAAAAAACCTGTACTATCACTGACGCATGAAGTGTAGACATCATACCGACCAATAAAGCCCTTTCTGTAACTGCACGAAGCGTGTCTGAGGAATCCCAAACGCTGGGACCAAGGTCTGAGCATCTGGGCTGCTCCCAGCCCTGGGATGTTCCCTTTTACAGACGAGATTTTTCCCCCAGACATCATAATCCAGGCTGGATTTGCCGTCTAGCGGTTGTACCCGACACAACATGTGCCTACGCCGCCTTCCCCACACCGAGGAGCTGCTGCTCCAGCACATCCCAGCTGGGCTCCATGCGAGGATGTTTATAGAAGGCAAAAAAATACCCAGGGAAAAGTGTTGGGAGAAGGAAGGGATGGCGGTGCTACCGGCACAGCCCATCTGGTCGTTGTTTTCCACAGGCTTTCACGCTCTCCAGTCTTCAGCCCTGCTCATTTTTAACAGCTAAGCTGGAGGATGTTTGAAAAAAAAAAATAATTAAAAAAAATATAATTCACATGGGCAGGAGTTTTACAGATCTGGAGTGGCACAGAAAGTGCCATTTCCCAGCCTGGAGCTTCTCTGCATAGCAGTGGGCTTACTGGGCTCAGGACTGGTGCCAGAGGAAGGAGGTGGGTTTTGTAGAATCACAGAATGGTCAGAGTTGGAAGGGACCCCAAAGATCATCCAGTTCCAACCCCCCTGCCATGGGCAGGGACACCTCCCACCACACCACGTTGCTCCAAGCCCCATCCAGCCTGGCCTTGAACCCCTCCAGGGATGGAGCCAGTTTCCCCACTGGCCTTCCCCAAACAGCCTTGATCCCTGGTCCTGGCCAGGGGCAGCCCCCCCAAATCCAGCCAGGCAGGAGGAGAGGCAAGGTGACCTCGCTCCATCCCCTTCCCCATCCTCTCCTTCATCCCAGGGCAGCAAAGGGACACACATGTCCTCACTGGGACCTCCCACAGCCAAACCCCGCTCCCTGAGGAGATGCAAATCCTCCTGGAGAGGGGACCCTGACCCAAGGGGACCCAGATGACTGGGGACCCCAGGGCTGTCAACTAGAGGTTGGTGTTGCCTGTCACTTGTAGCTCTGCCTTTCCTCCCCAAATTTATGACTCCAGAGTGCAGCACCCAGGTTCAGGAGCCGCCCTGCACCCTGGGGTGCTCATCACAGCTAGTACAAGGCTGGGCTGAGACATGGGTTGAAATCCAGCTCCATCCAGGGGAAAAAAGAGGGTTTGGGGGGAGGCAAGCCTGACCCTGCTCTGGAGATAGCAAAAGGGGAGCAATTCCTGTGCCAAGATCTCCCCTAAGGCTGGCAGAGGGGCCACACCATGTCTCCATGCTCTTCCAAAGCAGCAGGGAAGGATGTCTGCAGGATCCATCTACAAATCAGCTGAGAAACACCCTCCTCCCCATCCTCAGAAGCTGCCCCCAGCACCAGCACACGCTGCTCTTGTTCCCAAGTTGGGTTTTTGCCTCAGAGCATCCTTATCCCTTCCCAAAACAGCAGCCTGCAGGAGCTGAAGGGGTTAGGGTCTCTCTACAAACACCCACCCTGAGGTGGTGGGACCTGCCAGGAGGGTCTGGTGGCAACAAAGCAAACCCCAGGAGAAGCAACCACCCAATTCTGCTTCCAGCAGCTGCTTTCTCCAGGCGGGGCGGTTGGGATCGCTGATTTACACCAGCTGGGGCACTGGCCCTGCATCCCGCAGGGGTGGAGGTGAGGGGGCAGAGGGTCAGGACAACCCCCTGCCCTGCTTCTCCCCCTTCCCAAAAAAATAAGGAGAGAGCCTCCATTGGTCCTGGGCATGTCCACAGGCACCCAATCACCGCCTTGTTGTTGTGGCAGGGATGGGGATTTGGCCCCCCTCCTTATCTCCTTCCACCTCCTCCTCCTCCTCCTCCTGTTGCTGGGAGGAGGCGCAGGGTTTGGGGGGCCCCAGCAGCCTGTATCCCACCGGGAAGGAGGAGGAGGAGGAGTGGGCAGTGCAGGGCTTTGTCCAGATCCACAGAGAAGCGTGAAGGAGGGGAAAACCCCCAAACCAACCAAAAATTAGCTCCCCAGCCCCCTTGGAGGGGTGCCCAGAGGCTTTGTGGGGCTGCTGCAGGAGGACCCAGCAGCTGCAGGCCCCCCCCAAAAAAAAGTGACATTTGGACTGTGGGATCCTCCCAAGGACTCTCCTTGGGTGGGATGCCAAAGGCACCCTGCTGCTCCTGCCAGTCCTGCTGCCTCCCACCACCCCTCCCCATTTCCACAGAGGGGCTTAGGCCACCACTGGAGCAGGACCTGGGCACCCCCCTCGGGGCTGTCCCTTCAGGAGACCCTAAAATCCAGCAGCTCCCATGGGGTGCTCCAGGGAGAAGGCAGGGTTTCTCCAGAGCTCTCCTAAAAACCCTCAAATTCCATCTCCCAACTTCTTTCCAGCCTTTTTCCCTCCACACTGTGTTTGTTTTCCCCCCTTTGCAGCTTCCATCAGCTCCAACACTTCCCAGCCCGTTTGCAAACCTCCCTTTTGGAGGGGATTTCCTCAGGAAGTGTGAGATTTGTGTTTAAAACCAGTCCCTCCAAATATTTGCCTTTGGAGAAGTACACAAGCAAGCGGTGAGGCGGCGGGCGATGGGTTTGACCCCCCCAATTAGTGGGGGGGTCAGAGCCACCTCCCATCCCCAAGTGGAGGGACATGATCTCCAAGGACACGACACTGTCCCTGTGCTTCAAACTCGGTGTGTGAGCATCAGCAGAGCTGACGTGAGTCACGACCCAGGGAAGCATCACCCGGCGTCACGTCACGTCCTCCGGTGCTTCCCTTTGCCCGATTCTTCTCAAACTTAACCTAAAAACCTTTGCTGAGTGGAGGAGCAGGGAGGACAAAAGGATGGGTGACGGAGTCACGGCTGCCACCGCCACGCCTGGCCATCTGCAGATGTGCTGGCGGTGTGAGGGGCAATAAAAGTTGATTATTAATAAGCTGCTTGGATCCGGCCCGTGGCAGCTGCGACGTTGCCGGGAAGAGATAAGAAAACCGTGGAGGCAGCAGGAAAATACAGCGGGGAGGAACCCGACACGTCCTCAGTGGAGATCACCAGCACCCCTGGCCTCCCCAGTATGGACTGGGGTCCCCATTCCATAGAGGATAAGACTGAGGCTTGGAGGAACAGGGAGGAGGGGTCCAGTTCTTGTAGGAGTAAAATAGAGCTGGGATTTGGGTGCTTGGGATTTGGGGGCTCAGGAGTTTGGGGTTCAGGAGCTAGAGTGGCTGGTGGGGCTCTGCCCCCACCACCTCCTGAGGGACTGACCAGTTTGGGGGGACCACTGGGGAAAGGCAGTCTGGCTCCCCAGCGGCGTTTGGGCACAGGGGAGAGGGAAGGGACAGGAATTCCCGATCTGTTTGGTTCCCATTCTTCCCTCCACCTTTTGTTTCACTCACCATCTGTCCCGCAGCCCCGCACACCCCGCGCTCCCCCTGCACGTGCCGTAAATATCAAGATGGGCTTTGTCTCTGCTTCAAAAGGCAGCGTGGCCCCTGCTCCCCAGAANGCCACAGGATCTCTCTGGGCTGCTGTCCGGGGGTGTGGGTTTAGGGGGGCACAGGCTCAGCATTGTTTTTCTCCCTTCTCCCACCCCAGCAGGTTTTTGGGACAGTGCTATGAGGGGGTTGCATTGCTCCATCACCACAACCAGGGTACAGGAGCATGGCCTTGGAGCTGAACCCCATCACCAAAGTCACTGTAAATGGGAAAAGGGAGGAAAAGGAAAGCTCAGCACCTTGTAGCTGGTGGAGCTCAGCAAAGAACCCCCCAAAAAAGGCTCTGTGCCCCTGGGCTAAGCAGGGCTGCACCCCAAAACAGCATCATGGTCTTTTGCTGGGAACCTCGAGGGGGAATTTGCTGGGGCAGATTCCAGGTGGTGCCTCTGCAGGGTCCCCCCACAGCGGGTGGGAAGGGGGGCGACGAGCCCTCCCGCTTCACGGGAGCACCACGGCCGGTGCCTCAGCCCCGACCCAGCCTTTTAACTCCCAACAAAGCAGCCAACCAGCCAGCGAGGGCAGCTGCTCCGCTCCAGCCCCATCCTTCCCCTTTTCTGTTTTATCCGGTGCTATAATAGAAATAAACTCCCTGGTAAAAGGGCATTGTCAGAGGGAAAATGGGCCTCGCCCTTCGTCTGGCAGCTGGGAACGCCAGGGACACACGGGGCTTAGGGATATTGTTGCCTCCAGCCAGTTCCCAGTAACACATTTCCCAGCAGTTCCCCAAAGGAGCGGGTGTTGCGTTCACACGGGTGTTGCGTTCACACGGGTGTTGTTGTGTTCACACGGGTGTTGCATCCCCACAGCAGCCACACCGAGAGCTGCCCCTTTCCCCATGAGTGGACCTTGCAGAGGGGACGGGGCAAGTACCACCCCCCCCCAAGGGATGCTCTAACACATCCCGACACAAACTGGTGGTTCCTGGGGCTCAGACCCTTAAATCCTCCTCCTTCTGCCTTGTTACTGCTGGTTGGGACGTGAGGCTGCTCTGTAGCTGTAGTAGCCATGGGTAAAGCTCAGACGTGGCCCACAACACACTCCTGGGGCAGTGCCACTGGTGTGGAGATGTGGCAAAGGGCGGGGGAACCCCACAAACCCTCCTCCTGTGCTCCCCAGAGCTGGGAAACACACTCCCCCAGTCACACAGAGCTCATCCCAGCTCCAGGCTGGGCCCAGAGATGTGCCTTGGTGGCAAGCAGATGAGGAGCAAAGCCAGTGTCTCAAAGCCCTGAGCCAACTCAAGCAGCTGGTGAGACTCACACACCCAGCTGGAACCTGCCTGGGGCTCCGCGCTCCCATCCCAGACACAGACACCATTCCACAAGGAAGCACAAACCGCTCCAGGGCAGCAAATGCAGCCTCTGGCTGCTCCCACCATCCTGGCTGCTTCTGCCCTGCCCTCTCCTTCCTGCCACTGCCAGGGCATGGGGTCTGTCAGGGATGGAGGGCACAGCATCACCTGGGGACAAGAGGCATGGTGTGCCTTGGGGATGAGGCGCACGGCATCCCTTGGAGATGGGAGGACGGCATCCTTTGGGGATGGAAGTGTGGCATCCTTTGAAGATGAGGGCACAGCGTCCTTTGGGGATGGGGACATGGCATCCCTTGGAGATGGGAGAATGGCATCCCTTGGGAGCATGGCATCCCTTGAGGACAGGGGCACAATGTCCCTTGGAGATGGGAGCACAGTGTCCCTTGGAGATGAGGGCACAGCATCCCTTGGGGACGGGGGCACGATGTCCCTTGGAGATGAGGGCACAGCATCCCTTGGGGACAGGGGCACAATGTCCCTTGGAGATGGGAGAATGGCATCCCTTGGGGACAGGAGCACATCATCCCTTGGATATCAGGGCACAGCATCCCTTAGTGGCAGAGCAACAGTCTCCCTGGGGGATGGCAGGGCACCCCACAGCCTTGGGCCCCCCAGGGACGCACCCCCCTGGCATCAGCAGCCGCGACTCCTGGCTCCAGCACGGGACATGTCGGGGCACCTCGGCAGGGCGCAGCATGAGGGTTCAGCACCAGGTTGCCCAACACACTCCTCAAATAACAATAATTACTATTATAATATTTAATATGAATCGTATGCAAACCATNGGATGGAGACAGGGATAGGGATGGGGATGAGGATGAGGACAAGGATGGGTCTCCCCACGGGATGCTCCGTGGAAAACAAAAAAAGCAGCTGAAAGCATCTCTTCTCCCCCTCCCCATCGGTCTCAGTCTCTTAGCCCCTCGCCCAGGGGGGTAGATGGGGTGAGGTAGCCCCCCAGGACCCCTGAGCCCCTCAGGGACACCCCTGGAGCAGGGAGATGTGGGGACAAGCTGGTCCTCTCCGGGTCCCATGTTTGTCTCTGCTNCAAGGATGGGTCTCCCCACGGGATGCTCCGTGGAAAACAAAAAAAGCAGCTGAAAGCATCTCTTCTCCCCCTCCCCATCTGTCTCAGTCTCTTANGCGGAGCCGGGGCTGGGGCTGAGCAGTTTTTGTGGTTGTTTGGGGAAGAAGTGGGGGTGATGGAGGGGATGGGGGTGGGGAGGGGAGTAATTTTTTTCCATTTCAAGCTAGCATTGAGCAGCACCACAGCCTGCCCCATCTGCTGCTGGAGTCTCTCCAAGCCCAGCAAGCCCAGACGGTTACTGCACCACACGGAGTGGGGGCGGCGAGTGGGCGTGCGGCGGCTGCAGCACACGCGCTCGCATCTGCCCGTGACCTTTTTGGAGGAAGGAAGGGCTGTTTGGGTGCTGGGGTTTTGTTGTTTAGTTTTTTTTTTCCACTGGGTAGTTCAGTTTTCAGCAAGGATTGGCAAGGCAGAGAGGTGCCTTCCCCTACCCGCTAGGTTGGGGGGTCACCCGAGGCTGTTGGGGTGCTCAGGGATGGATGGATGGATGGATGGATGGATGGATGGATGGATGGATGGATGGATGTGCTGACTCAAGATGGGTTGTGGGTTTGGAGGGCTCAGGGGGTGGC
>VXBW01000964.1:26730-61636 GCA_013400375.1 Thinocorus orbignyianus
GAGGTAGCCCCCCAGGACCCCTGAGCCCCTCAGGGACACCCCTGGAGCAGGGAGATGTGGGGACAAGCTGGTCCTCTCCGGGTCCCATGTTTGTCTCTGCTCACCTCAATGGGGGATGACCCACCCCAGGGCCATGGGGACCAGAGGACCCCCAGAGGACCCCCAGCTCCTCTCTGGGGACCCCCTTCCCCTCTAATTCCCCATGATTCCTAATTCCCTGTGATTTTTAATAAACCANGCAGAGAGGTGCCTTCCCCTACCCGCTAGGTTGGGGGGTCACCCGAGGCTGTTGGGGTGCTCAGGGATGGATGGATGGATGGATGGATGGATGGATGGATGGATGGATGGATGTGCTGACTCAAGATGGGTTGTGGGTTTGGAGAGCTCAAGGTGTGGCCCTAGAGAGCTCAAAGTCTGGTTGTGGCCACTGAGCAGATACAAAGGAGACCAGGGAAATGGATGAGGGGAGAGGAAGGTCCATCAGGAGGAAGGACAGGCAGGGAGTGCCATCCCCTGCCAGAAATCAAAGGATGGAAACCAGCAGGAGCCCCTGTGCCCACCCAGACCCTGGTCCCAATGCTTGCCTGTGCCACGGGGGACTCAGGAAAGGGCTGGGCTCAGCCCTGGGGGTGCAGAGCTGGAGGCAGAGCTTGTTGGGGGGCTCCACAGGCTGCCCAGGGAGGTGGTGGAGTCACCACCCCTGGAGGTATTTAAAGGACAGGCAGGCATGGTGCTCATCAGTGTGGTTTGGTGATGGTTTATGTCAGCATTAAGTTGATGATCTCGGTGATCTGAAAGGTCCCTTCCAACCCAGACAATTCCATGATTCCACCAGGGCAGCAAACGCTGGCAAAGCTGGAGCTCACTGGTGCAAACAGGGACGATGCCAGAGGTTGCCGGTGCCAGCCGCGGCGATGCCGGAGCCTGCCGGGAGGGCTGCACCCCAAACCCCAAAGGGCTTGGAACAGCACCAACCCCTCCAAACCCTGGCAAACCATCTCCCCGTTGCTGGGCCACGTGATTGCGGAGCTTCTAGGGCTTTGGCAGATCCTGGGAAAGATCATCCCGGGTTCTGGAGAACCACGGGCGACGGAGCGCCCCGGGGCTCGCGCCTGCCCCCGTTTCCCAGGGCTGGGACTGGGCGCTGCCGGCTGCGTCTCCCCAGATACGGGCCAGCACGGCTGCACCCAGGCGGGTGCTTGATTGGCTTCAGCTGAGCCCAAAGAGCCAGTTGGCTTCTCCTAGCCCTGTCGGCAAGTAAAGAGGGCAGGAAGCACCTGGCAGCGGCTGGGCCAATGCTCAGCGGCACCCAGTTTCGTTTCTGCCCCTCCTCCAGCTGCAGAGACAAACAAGGGAGAGCCCAGAGCTTCAGCTGCCGCATCCCTGCCGTCCCCAGGCCACCTTTTTACCTCCTGAAACACCTGCCCCACTTGCCACCTCTCCCCCCAGCTTCAAGGTGGGCAGGGGGAATAGCGTTCCGAGGCAGGGATGGGGATACCAGGACTTGGCGGGGGTGGGAAATGAGATCTGGTTTGTGTGGGAAGGGCAAAAATAAACCCCACCAGCAGTTTCGCATCCTGAATGCTGGTGTTGCTCTTCTGGTGACTTAGAAACACCCAGTTTCTGCAAAAGGAAGCCCAGGAAAAGAGGGGCACACAAAAAGAGACACACACACACACAAATCAAATAAATATTTGGCCGTGAGTCAAACAAAACCTCCTCAGGGTCCCAGGGGACCCTGTCGTGGGTCAGGATGTTCCTTGCAGCTGATTCAGGCTTTGTACAATCAGCATTTCCCCACCAGACCAGCTCCAAAACTATTCCATCTCCAGCGAGGAAGGACACACGGGGCAGTGCAGGGACAGGGTGTTTAAGCCCACCCACTTTTTTACTCTAAATAGGTATTAAAAGCCCTTCCAGGCTGCTGGGACAGGAGGAGAGCAGTTTTTCCCAGAGCCAGCATCCCCCACCTTGCCCTTCCTCCCTGCAGCAGGGGTTTTAGGGGGGATAATTAATTTCTAGGTGGGTGTCACCCCCAGAGGGACACTCTCTGGGCTCATCCTGGATCCCGCTGTGCCAGCAAACTCCTCTCTCCTGTGGTGTGCTGGGAACAGGCAGGTCTGCCAGGGAAAAAAAATTAGGGCTGAGGACACGTCAAAGGCAAAGACTTGTTTATGCAACACGGGGAATCTCTGATTACAAGGGACGGCGTTTGAGCCAGGCACTGTGAACTGGACACTCCCCCCGCCCCAACACCCTCCCCAGAAACACCCAAATTAAAAAAATCCCACCAGAAACCCAGCAAAAACCTGGGCAGAAAGATGAGTCCCTGTTTAAACAGTGGATGAGTGTGTGTTTGGGTACTTCCAGTCGTCTTCAGAGCTGCTCCAAGCCTGCCACGAGAAAATGTGCTGGGGCTGGGCTTTGAAAGGCCCAGGAATGATTTTGGACACAGATAAAGCTGCACCCCCAGCTAATCCGGCTGGTACAGCAGGTATCACGATCCTACCAGGAGAAAAAATGACAAACAAAATAAAAATAGAACATGAGTCACCTGTGAAGAGGCCGCGGGGATCTGGTTGCGGTGCGGGCGGCGCTGACTCCTCACTGAACACTCCATGGCGTAAGAGCTGCATTTTCATCCAGGCTGCTAACAGCTCAAATTTTAGAATCATGGCATGGGTTGGGTTGGAAGGGACCTTAAAGTCCTCCCAGTGCCACCCCCTGCCCCTGGGCAGGGATACCTCCCACCACACCAGGGTGCTCCAAGCCCCATCCAGCCTGGCCTTGAACCCCTCCAGGGATGGGGCAGCCACAGCTTCTCTGGGCAACCTCTTCCAGGGTCTCACCACCCTCACACCAAAGTTCTTCCCCACATCTCATCTCAATCTCCCCTCTTTCAGTGCTAAACCCTTCCCCTTTGTCCTATGGCTCCACTCCCTGATCACGGGTTCCTCCCCAGCTTCCCTGGGCAACATCTGATCATCCTGGAATGGTTTGGGTTGGAAGGGATTTTAAAGGTCACCCAGTCCCACCCCCTGCCCTGGGCAGGGACACCTCCCACCACACCAGGTTGCTCAAAGCCCCATCCAGCCTGGCCTTGAACCCCTCCAGGGGTAGGGCAGGCACAATTTTAGATGATCTTGGCTCTGTCTCCTGGCCCAAATGCCAGTCACAGGCCATGGCACGCAGGATCACACCAGACTGGCCGTGGCAGGGACTACGCCAGCCTGAAAATGGGCCACGGACCAGGATACACTGGTCCAGACAAGCCAGAAGGAAGAAGGCCACCATCATCTGACTTCACCAAGCCTTTGAACCCGGATGACTCTGGAGCTAATCAGCAACATTCAGTTGGGAACGGGACACCCATTCCTCCCCGACAGCCCTGTTTCACCACCAGCAGCAATTTGGGTGTGTTTATGGAAACTAATGAAGGGATGATTTCAAAAGGGAGCGGCTTTGACAGAGCACCAAAATCAGCCCACAAATTGTCTTCCTCTCTGAGGTGGCATGTTATGATAAAAGCAGGAGGGGAGGAAGCAGCAACGTCCCTGGGACCAGGCCTGTGTCCCCCCCCTCCTTGGCATCACCCCTCCAGGAGGGCACTGGCCCAGGGAGCAGGTCAGAGTAGATCAAACCCACTGTAACTCAAGCCCTCCTGAACTCCAAAAAAATGGAGTTTGGGACTGAAACCAGCACAAGCTGATTGAATAAAGATACTGAAATGAAGTCAGCTGGAAGGTGGGTACAGGTGGGGGTTCAACACGAGCTGGATATCCCCATGCCAGGGATTGGGGTTCCAGCTCCCCTCTGGAGTCCCCATCCCTGTGAGAGCCACAACAGGATCTCCAGTGATTCAGTCCCAGGTGCCTGTATCGTGACAGGCCCAGGGCATCCTCCACATGCCTCAACATTTGGATCCTGTGACCTCTCACCCTTCCTCCTCCGCTGGCTCCATCACCCCTGGAAGGACAGCAGAGCCAGGAATTGCCCCTGTGCCCAGCTGGGATCAGAGCTTGCTTCTTTCCAAGACTTCATTTATGTCCTTCCTAGGGCTGGGTAAAAGATTTAGCAGCCACCCCTGTAACACCTTCATGCCCTGGGATGACACCAAGGTGTCTACAACCCTGCCTCAAGTCCCCCCTGCCCCAGCCAGAAGCCAGCAGAGGGAAGGAGAGGGCAGGAACACCCACAGTCCCCACATTACTCATCAAGAGCAATTCCCAGCCTTAATTCCTCAGGTTTAGATGGTCAGGTTTGGAGTCAACATGTTGACTAAGCACCTTCTTTTTTTCTTTCTTCTAACCCTCCTCCTTGACACAGCTGGGTATTAACAGTCACCCACACTTTAACCAAGCCCACAGCATTCCCAGCGTGGGATTTGGGCTGCAACCCCAACCCTCACCCTCTCTGTGAGCACACAAGAAGTTCCCAGCAAGAAAACAAGGCTCATTTATACTGCTACATTTTTATTAAAGTAACAAAAGCATCCATCTGTCAAAGGATCTGTACATTCTGGATATAAAAACACTGCTATACAATTAGTAACCATCCACTCACTCCCCTCCTCCAAGAGTAGCTTACCAACTTTCTACCATTTTCACCAAATACAAACAAACCAAAACAAAAAAAAGCAGGTCCCGTTCAACAGTCCAGCTCATTAAAAACAAAAAAGAAGTGACAGAAAACCCCTCAAATACACTGTCTTAAAAACTCCACACCATTCAGCTCTGCAGGAGAGTATCAGGCTTGTAGGCAGAAGGCAAGAGATCACACGGATTCACAGCTTTTACATGAAATCAGCTACAAGAGAGAAATGGATTATACCCAAACTCGGGTGGTTTTGAAGCTAAAAACCAACAAAATAAAAACCAAAACCAGCCACCTTCAACATCAGACTCCTCCACACCAGGGACAAAAAGGATGAGACTTGGCTATTTGAGTTCTGGAAGTGGGGGCATGTTAAGAGCAATTCTAGTGTATTCCTTTGGTGTGGGCTGTTGTTCCTGAAAAACTTTTTCTGGGAAGAGGGAGGGAAGAGAGTAGAAGGAAGGGGTTAAATCTGAAGACTGCTTTGATCATGCCAAATTACAACCCAAGGAAGTACCAGCCTTCAGGAAACTCCACATCCAGCCAAGGAGTCCAGGAGGAGCAGTGCTGGCTTTGCTGGATGCAGTTCTCATCACGGGCTTTCCACATAAGCAGGTTAAGTGAGGACTTCAAAAAGCACTGAGATCTCTTTTCCTGGAAAAGGGAATTGGCTTTTTGGAAGTCCCCAAGCACCCTCCCCTCTTGATGAGGTCACCTATTGCACAAGTTCACCAAGGAAAAAGCCCCAGTGTTTCGTTTCAGCTTGGGCTTTGCTGACAGGAGAAAAAATTAAAAATAATCAAGTGATGCAGAGGGAAGTGATGCAACCCCAGAGCCACAGCCTGCTCTTACCCTTCAAGGACAATTAGCTCAACATTTTAAAAGGATCTGAGAATTGAGGCTGGTTTCCCAGTTGTGGAATTCATGATTTGAAGCTTACAAAAATCCAAACTTACTTTTCTGCATCAAAAGTTTGGGAGCTGTAATTTATTTATATTTTTTTACTATATTTAAAAAAAAAAAACCAAAACCAAGCTAAGAACTGTGGCAATCAGGAGGCTTCCTTCCTCTCCCAGAGCGCCCAAGATTTGGAAATATATTGCACAAATGTCTGAGAACTTGATTCATCAAAGGCTGGACAAGAACAACCCTGGTTACACCAGTCAGCTGCCAGGTCAGAAAACAGGAAAGTTAAAAAATTTAAAACAAACATGCAAAGAGACAAATCTGGGAAAGTTTCATCACCACCAACTATGTCAATGCCCTGCTCCTTCAATCCCTTCTCCCAGGATAACTGGAGGAGCACCAGCTGGTCAGTAAAAAGGCAATGGACATGCAACATCCCGATAAAGGCTCATTCCCAACAGGAATGTAAAGTTTTGGGGCAGCACTTGGAGCTCCCACCCCGTCTTGTAGTTCACCAGAGCAGTTTAAGGGCCAAATCCTGAACAACACTCGGGCAAAGTCTCCCTGAATACAAGTACCACTGGGACTTCCAAAGGAATTTTTGCTTGAACAGACAAAGCACAGGACCAGGCATTAATTGTGCAAAACAGTTATGTACCATGAGATCAGAACCAAATGATGCCCCTCACCAAGGTATCCGTGGAGAGAGCTCCCAGGGACAGCCATGGATGTGCTGATCACCCAGAGGAAGAAAGGGGAGAAGTGCCGTGACTTTAAAAGCAATGTAAGGACACCAAAATACCTGAGGACACCCCCCACAAACACTGGGGAGGGGGAGGAAGAGCCCCCCAGTGCTTCCAATTAAGAGACAGGGCAAAAAGGGGTTCTCACACACCAACCTCTAGGACATAAGGCGAGTTGCTTCAGCTCTTCTGGAGGAGTGACACAGCAAGTTGTCAGCATGGGATTAGCAACTTTTACAAGCAAGAGGCCAGGACTCCACTCTCGGAGCACACAGAGGCCACGGGTGAGCAGGCTGATGTCTTAAGTCACACACAGCAGAAAGGCTTTGTAATTCACAGCTGTTCAGTGCTGGTTTCAGGGTCTGGAGTACCCTTCTTGGTGTGCAGGTGAGAGCCAAGTACTGGGGAGCACCAGGGACAACCAGTACTTCAGTGCCACCACAGCAGCTGCAATATCCATCCCAGGGACCTTCTCTGCACAGCTTAACCTCCCCATGCAGCTCTGCCTTGCTCCACTTCACAGGACACCAATATCCATGTGGTCCTTTTCCACGCAGGAAAGATGGAAGAGGTTGAAGCAGGCCCTGCTCCCCCTCACTTTGTGCTGGGAGTGGGGCAGAGCAGAGCTGCAACACTCACAGAGGTTAAGCAGGTCCAGAGGAGATGTGCAAGAGCAAAGGAGAGGGATCCCAGAGTCCCCAACATCACCCAGCCCCGAGGCAAGGCTCCCCCAAACACTATATCCAAACCTCAGAGAGATCAGACCAGCTGGGGAGTGCAGAAGTTAGTGGAGGAAAGATACCAACTCCATCCCTTCTCCAACAATATTACAATACAGCAATACTGTTGGGTTCCAGGACAGTGAGAAGGTGACACAGACATCTCCCACCACCAACCCACACTTCCCAGCCTGGCTTTACCCCCTCCCCACACACACACACACCCCCTCCCTCCCCTTCCTCCATTCCAAGCTGCCCAAAGTGAGCAAGCCAGCCCAAAATTGCCATCCAACACTAATTAGGTAGATATCGGCTTCATAATAAAAACTCATAAGCTTGCAACAGCTTTAAAAAAGGCACCTAGAACACTGCTTCTGGTCAAAGCAGCGCTCAATATTTTAATTTTGGATTTTTCTTGGATTTTTTTAAAAAATATAAATAGCTCTTCATCTTAAAAATAGATCCTCAGGTGAGGTATACAGTAGCCCGTGTCTTGGCAGTGTAAGGACAAGAGGAGTCGTTTAGCTGGAGACAGTCATGATGTAGTTTTTGGAAGGACTGGTGCGACCCAACATCAGCTGGTTCTTACAGGTGAGCATCCCGTAGGAGCTCACGGGCTTCGTTGCACCAGCTTCATACAAGACACAGATGGAGCCATCCTCACCGATGCGGTAGGAGACCTCGTAGGGGTCCACCCAGAGCGTGAGCTCACTGGGCAGGAGCTGGTAGAGCTGGGGGAGGCTGAGTCCAATCTGGCTGGCTGCCTTGCTGATAATTGGGTCCATTTTGTGGTTGATCCGGATGCAGCGATACCCAGAGCCTTTGAAGGGTTTCTCGGGAAACCAGTGATGTTTGTAGTGCTCTGCAAGGGAAGCGAGAAGGGAAGAGCTGTCAGCAGGCGTGGGAGCAGCTGGGAAGAGGTCTGCGTCCTGCTGTGATTCCCGAGGGGGTCCCACACCTCGCTGCAGGTGGAGGAAACCCAGTCCTCCTTCAGCTGCCTCCATCAGACAGAGGTTTCAGAGCCCAGCACTCAATTATTCAGCCACTGCTTGCTCCGAGGCGCAGGAGCACAGCTCTTCAGGTCCTAAAAAGCCCAGGCAGGGCAGTGCCACAGGGGCTGAAGTGAGAGGACCCCAAAAACCTTCTCACACCAAGCACTGGGGTGCTCAGGGGAGATACCGTATCGCCAACAACAAACCAGCCCAGGCAGGGAGTAACATCCAGGTCATTCTCTAAGTTGAGGGGCACGGTGCTGCCCCTTATCTGAGCACAGCGGCAAACAAACCAGCCCTTCGTAAGGCTGATAACACAAGGATGGGTTAGGCTGGGAGGAGACCCCTGAACCACCCAGTCAGCCCCAAGCCCCACACATACTCGTGGGGAGGGGAGTGCCAAGCCCCACCGACAAAGCCAGGGGACAGGGCACACAGAGCAGCTTCGGATTCTTCATACCAAGCCCCAGCAAAGAGGGGTTTAATCAGTTGGGCTGATTCCCCTGCCAGGGGAAGCCATACAAAACCCTCAGCAGACAGGGGACCTGCCCGCCTCCAGGGCGGAGGCTGCCGTTTGCCCCGGAACCCACGGGTGGGCACCCGGTCAACGGCACAAACAGGGATCCAGCATCAAGGAGGACACAGATGGGTACCCAAAGCAACACGGGGGGGCACCGTAGGGGGACACTAACGGGTATCCAGCCATGAGAGAATGAGGAAGAGCAGCAGTGGGGACCTTCCTCCCGGCAAAAGCCCGGAGACCCGCGGTCTCACCTGCCAGCGCCTCCCGCAGCGCCCCGCTGAAGACTTGCAGCTGCTGCTCGCTGACACAGCCCCGCGTCCGCAACAAGCTGGAGACGAAGCCCACGGCGGCGGCGATCTCGGGCACCATGTCTACCCGCTGGGCGCCGCCGCGGCGCTGGTTGTGGCGCTGGTTCATGGTGAGGTCCCGGGTGGACGTGGGAGCGGCGGCTGCTCCGCGCTTGGTGACGGTAACGGCAGCGTCTGCGCCGCCGGCTCCGCGCAGCCCTTATATAGGGGAGCCCGGGGAGGCGTCATCGGCGCAGCGGCTCCCATTGGTGGAGACGCGGCGGTATGCAAATAGCGCCTGACCTCAGCGCGGTGGAAGGAGTGACGTCGCCGCCGTTGATGACAATGGAGGGGGGGAGCGCGGGGGGGGCAGTTACCGGAGCGCTATTTTTGGGGTTGACCCGGGAGGAGGAGGAGGAGGAGGAGGAGGGGGAGGGGGAGGATGAAGATGAGGAGGAGGAGGATGAAGAAGAAGAAGAAGAGGAGGAGGAGGGGGGGGCTCGGCCCACCCCAGCTCTCCGCACCCTCCCCTGCTCTAGGGCCGAGACCACCCGTGGGCTCTGGGTGTCATAGAATCATAGAATTATAGAATGGTTAGAGTTGGAAGGGACCTTAAAGATCATCAAGTTCCTTAAAAATCATCAAGTTTCTTAAAGATCATCCAGTTCCAACCCCCCTGCCCTGGGCAGGGACATCTCCCACCACACCAGGTTGCTCCAAGCCCCATCCAGCCTGGCCTTGAACCCCTCCAGGGATGGGGCAGCTACAGCTTCTCTGGGCAACCAGTTCCCGTGCCTCACCACCCTCACAGCAAAGAATTTCTTCCTAATATCTCATCTAAATCTCCCCTCTTCCAATTTAAAACCCTTCCCCCTTGTCCTATTTAAAACCATTACCCCTTGTTGGGGGTCCTCGGCAGCTGGAAGTGACCCAGGGGAGGTGGCAGTGCTGGGGGCAGGAGGACAACGTCCCCGGGCCATCCTGAGCAGTGTAAACCTCCCTTCCAGATGGGTCCAGGTGCTCCTTTCACCCCAGGGAAGCCCGTGTAGGGACCCCTGGGCTGATCCCAGGTCATCAGGATGGTGGTGGCATGTAGGAATGTGGCTTGATCCTGCTGTCACCCTCCAGCCCAGCCTTCTCAGCCTCCACCATCAGTGCCAGGGTCAGGTTCCCAACCTTCCCCACCAGTGGGTGAGTCCACGAGCCACTTCCACTAACAAACATGATGCCTCAGAAAGGTAGAGCCAAGGTTTGTCCCCACCAAGCCACTGGCTGAAACACGAAGGACTGAAGAAGCGGTGCCACCAACGGGAGCGGATGCAAAGGGAAGGGTGTCCCCCTGCACGGGCACCGGGAGCTGGATGGGCATCATCAGGGCAGCGTTTCTGCTGACCTGGAATGACACCGAGCAGCCACCCAGCACTGACAGCATCAGTGACCTGTCCCCAGCATCTGACCCTTCCTTCCCTCCCAGCTTCACAACTAGATGGGGTCTGGACCCCCTGCACACGGGGTCTCCTCTCCCCAGCAGGTTTCCATCACCAAATACCCTTCCCCAAGACACATCACACATCCTTGCTCCCTGGACAAGGCCAGATCCTTTCCAGAGATCCTGGGAAAACTCGCCATCACCCACACTGTCATGGACAAGTGAGGGAGACGAGGGAGGAGGTGATAATAACTGCTTTCATGTCACTGCCTGCGGAGGGTTTGAGGTGAGGAGTGAGGGCAGACACCCCAGGACCTGCTGCCTCCCTCCAGCCAAAATCCAGGATGCAGGAGGAGGTGGCCACAGCACAGGGGACGTGTCGGATCATGGAGCGGGGAGAGCAAGCCAAGGCAAGCATGGAGCAGAACCAAGCGTCCTCAGCTGCCTCCATCCAGCCCGGCAGGAGGGGAGAGGAGAACCGGAGCGAGCGGAGCACAGCCCTGATGCTGAGCAAGATGAAGCCAGCACCTTAAAGCCACTACAAACCAGGGAGCTGCACCAGCTGGCCCAGCTGCCAGCCACGCTGGCCAGGATAAAGGCACTCGCCCAGCTTCTGCTGAAACTGGCCCCAAGCTAAAGCAACAGTAGGAGGCCAAGCTCTTTTCTTGCCTTTGCTTTGATCAACCATGAGAGAGTTAGTATCAAAACAGGAGATGAGATTTCTGAATGCATATTCCCTGGCAGAGAAGCGGGATTGTTTGGAGCCATTGTCTCGCAGCCCCAGATGCCTCCCTTGGCGTGCACCGGGGGAGGATCTGAAGCCACAGCTCTGATGTGATCCCCAGTGAAAAAAAAAAACAGGCGTTTCTCCTCCTCCTCCTATGGCCAGGGCCTCATTTGGCATCTCCACAAGCGGTGGGTGCAGCTGGAGAAAAAACCGAGGCAGGGTAATGAGATCATCTGGGTTTGCCTCTGCCCAAGGAGCAGCCCCGGCGGAGGCTGAGCCATGGCTGGTTCCCACAGAGCCGCTCCCGCTGCTGGCACAGCGCTTTCGCCGCGGCGCTCCCTGATAAGGAGGAGCGTGTGTCGGCCAGCACACAGCCTGCCAGCACCCATCTGCCTTCTCACGGCTCTTATCCAACCCCTCGGGGTCCTGTCCCACCTGGGCACTGCTCCTGGTAAGGGCCAGCCAGAGCACCATCCCACCCATCCCCTTCAACGGAGGGGATTTTGTGCGGGAGGTCGTGGGGAAGAGTTTCCAGCACCTCTTTAACCAGAAGGGCCCAAAGCTCTAATTGTTCCCCATGACTCAAGGGTTAATGGGATCTGTAATGTCATGGACTGGATGATACCTGCCCATGGCAGGGGGGTTGGAACTTGATGATCTTTAAGGTCCCTTCCAACTCTGACCATTCTATGATTCTATGATTCTATTGTGATCCCTCTGTCAGATGGGAGAAACAACCCCTTTTCCCTGTTCTCAGCTTGTCCAGTTCCAAACTCTGCTCCGGGCACCTGTGATTTATTACAGTAGAAAATTGGTTCATTCTACCTCAAACCAGGACGGAGGCTTTTTGCTTCCAGAATCTGCAGCTCGTTTTATTCACACTTCTGTCATTCCTACGTGCACACGCTGTGCGTGAGATTTCACATCTCCTGCAGCTGGAGGTAATGGCTACGTGGCAGCGTCTAACCAAAAAGCCAGAGAAAAGAGGAAGGAAAATAACTTTGAAAGACATAGAAGAGGTGGCCATAACATCCTGCCCAAGCAGAGGTCTGCACTGACCCCATTTCATGTTCTGCACAGCTTAAAAGAAAGCGCTTTGGGCAGCAGGCACAGAAGAAGGGTCAAGCAGGCAAGAAGATAGAGCCAAGGTTTCCCCGAGTCCTCCCCTCCCCGCTCCATCTGCTTCTCCATTCATCCACAGAGCACAAGGAATCAAGCAAATCTCTTGCTATAAACCAGATTTGCCTTTGTAAGCTTTGAAATAAACCCAAGGATTAAAGTCTAAGGACTTTTTTTTTTTTTTTTAAGTCAGCAACACACATGAAAGAGCTCATGGGTGCCTGCGAAACCCCGAGCACAGCACAGCACAGCCCAGGGGGTGTGGGGGGATATTTATCATAGAATCATAGAATGGTCAGAGCTGGAAGGGACCTTAAAGATCATCAAGTTCCAACCCCCCTGCCCTGGGCAGGGACACCTCTCCCTAGAGCAGGTTGCTCCAAGCCCCATCCAGCCTGGCCTTAAACACTTNTTTTTTACTTATTTATGCTGTAGCAGCAGCCAGAGGCCCCTGGAAGAGGCTGCATAAACACCCGGCGTGAGCCTGTCCACGCACAGCTCCATTCCTTTAAGCACACCTGTACTGTCAGTCCGCAGACACGCTCACCACGCATGGGTACAGTCATCGTCAGCAGAAAATTAGGAAGCACCCTGGTAGGATGTTAGGAATACATCAGCAAAAGGCAAAGCAAAAATAAACCCTGGACTTTTCTACTGTAACAAAGCACAGGTGCCCGGAGCAGAGTTTGGAACTGGGGGAGCTGAGAGCAGGGAAAAGGGGTTGTTTCCCCCATCCGACAGAGGGATCCCAATAAAAAGGTATCATCCAGTCCTAAGTCACTGGACAATGATGGTACAAGAGGTTCTCTGGCCTCCAGCCTGCCAAGAATAGCACTAATAGCCAGCTGGGGTTTATTTGCCATTAGGGCTAACAGTGTTCCTTAAGTGCTGCTGCTGATCTAACCTTGGTGAGCAGGTTCCCCTGGTCCCCCCTGTTCCTCCAGTGGATGAAGTCAGCGGTGGCACCATTCTCCAAATTCAGATCCTCCATTTCTTCTTAATCATCACGACTCTGAAGGCTCCCTCCACACAGCTTAGGCTTCTTCAGATGGTCTGACACAGGCCCTGGGCTCCGAAATCAGCTTGTCTTGGTTAAGCCCTTCCTATAAGAGATTTCCTGTGGAGCTCAAGGGCCTCTAAGCGGGTTAGGTGCCCATAATTTCTGGCCCTGGTACAAGAAGACTGCAGTCTTAAAGACAGGGCATAAGCCTTAATACGTGCTTTCAAATTACTTTTGAGGAGTTACAGAGTAAACAAACATTTAGAAAATAAAATTCATTTTAAAAAAGAGAAGTTAGAGCTGCTTTTAATGCTGTTCTGGCTGGATTAGTTTCCGCCCTGTGTTTAGCTGGAAATGGCTGAGAGCATTTAGATTTCAATTAAAAAAAAAAAGAAAAGAACAAAAAACAATAAACCTCTCCATAGCAATGGGCCAGACTAGATTTGTAACTGGTTTGACAGGAATTAGAAGTTCAGATAGGCTTTCAAACAGTTTGGCCCTGTTTATCCAAATGAGGCTCAAAACCAGTTGAGCTGGAAATTTTTACAACAAAAGGGGAAGGTTGTGCTTTCAGCCAAGGGTTAAAACTCTGCCCAGGACCAAGCTGCTCACACAGAGCGACGCTTTTCAAGAGTCAGCAACTCGGGGTGTTTTATGTACACCCAAAAGACAACTGTTCCCACGCTACACTTTGACTTGTGACGTATTTTTGGGGTTGAGGACACCTTTTTGAGTCTGCTGGGCTGAAGTTCATAAGGCATGAGACAACAAAGACCAATTTCAGGCTGTCCTGGAATACCACTGGAGTCAGCTGCCAGTCAAACAGCCCCGGTGTGAATCCACACCCCCTGTTATCAGCAGTAAAATAGTTACACAGAATTAACATCCAAATCCTCCCCATTAGACACGTCCCACAGATTGCTAAATTGGCTGTCACCTCTCCCGGGTGGCTCCCTCCCAATTATCCCCAGCATTTGAGAAGGATTTGAAGGTTAGCTCTTGTGGATTGGGAATCCAAGGGCTGGCCTTTGTTATATTAAGAAAAAAAAGCCAAATAATTTAAGAAGAAAAAAAAAATCATAGAATCATAGAATGGTCAGAGTTGGAAGGGACCTTCAAGATCATCCAGCTCCAACCCCCCTGCCATGGGCAGGGACACCTCTCCCTAGAGCAGGTTGCTCCAAGCCCCATCCAGCCTGGCCTTAAACACTTCCAGGGATGGGGCACCAACAACTTCCCTGGGCAACCTGTCCCAGGGTCTCACCACCCTCACAGGAAAGAACTTCTTCCTAAGATCTCATCTAAATCTCCCCTCTTCCTGGGAACAGTTCTGAACTGTAAAAATAATAGATTTATTGGCCCGGTTCAAATCTCATTGTCTGGCTCTGCCGGAGAAGGCACAGACAATTGTGAGCAGCAGTGCCAGCAGCCACCTGGTTGCTAACACCAGTTAAGCACAATCACTGGGAATTTAAGGGGAAAAAAAACCCAGGGGTAAGCTGGGCCAGTATGTTTAATCCCAGCTGTAACTGGTAACCCAGGTCTGACCCCAGAAACAGGCCTGGCAGGCAGGGTAAACAATAAAGCAAGAGCCTTAAGCCCAGCCTACACTTAGAGCTAATAAGTCCTTTCAAAACACACAGTTGTGAAATAAGACTGCGACTGAACCGAGTGAAATGCAACCGAGTGGGGGGACGGGGAGGCCAGGGACAGAAAACAAAGCCTTTTTAACCTCTTAGCTGCTAGATCGGGCCATGTTTCGCGGCACGTAGCCATTCCTGGCAGACTGGATCTCAGTCAGGGCACGCACGGAGCGTTTTCTTAGGCAAGCCGAGCTCCTAGAAGCTTATCGTCCCACATGGCTCCGCGGTGCTGGGCTTTGCTAAGCACCCCACCACCTATTTCTGGTGCCTGACTTCTCTTTTATCACCTCGGTCCTTTGTTGGGTCTGTGTCACCAGCAACCTGACCCCCAGCACCGCTCCGGCGCCTCGGGATCTGGGGACAGGACATGTCAGGACACATTTTGGGCATGTCTGGGCAGTTTCATTTGTAGATTATCAGGAACCTTTAAATATTCCCCTCTGCTCCTGGATGGATTTGTAAGTGGACCAAGAACTGGATGCTTTTCCCCACAGTATTTGAACACGGTGACTTTTGTAGCCCAAGCCCAGGACTTTAGCAAGGGATCATGTAGTTCCTAGGAGATGTCTTTCGCAGAACAGCCTCCCTCTGCTCCACTTTCCTTGCTGCGTGCCGTGTTTCCTCATGGAAAACAACCTATCTGACCCACTGCGAATGTCGCATCTGTTCAGAAGTATTTTAGGCAGCAAACATTGCTGTACTCCAGGGAGCTGCAAGCAGAAAGAATTGCTTTTTCTCCAAACTCCTTAGGACTTTGGACCTAGTTTTCCAACGGTGCTGAGCGCTCTCACTGGCTCCAGCTGCCTTGAGTGCACTCTGGGGTTTTCTCCTTGGCCTTGGTAGCTCCTTGCTGAACCCATGTTGACAGCATCTTGGGTAAGAAGATATTTGTTCAAAGCTCAATATAATATCGGTCAAAGACGAAGTCCCAGGCCAACAGTTCCTCATGATGCTGTTGCGGAAGGTGTGGAGATGACCTCATGCTGATTTCAGAGATGGTTTCCTGTTCTCTGCATTTGGTTATTGTTGGGTTTTTTCCCCCCACATCCTCTCTGCAGGATACTTATCTCTGTTCCTGCAGAACAAAGCTTGAGAGGGTAGAATGGGGACAATAGAAAAGGTCCAGAGGAGCACTCCCCAAGGCAGCAGATCCAGAGAAGTGTGGGGATGGAGATGTTTGCACAGTCAGGTCCAGAGAAAGTTGTCAGCTGTAAAACATGGAACAGGCTTTTTTAGGTTATGAGATAAAAAGTGTCCAGAGCCTTGAGTGTCCAACCTCAGAAATGGAGCAAGGAGCAGTAGGAGTCCAGGAGCAAAGTCCTGTAGTAAGATGTGCCCCTGGACACAAACCCCTTGTCCCTCTCCACCCCTTCTGCTGATCACTAGCCCTTGGAGATCACAACTTCTCCCAGCTCTTGCCAACAGCACGTGTGAGACACAGATGCACACAGAGGCTAACTGCCCCTTGGCAATTCTCCCTGGGGTGTGCCTGCCTACCCAAGCTCTGCTCTTTTCCCTTCCAGAAAGTCCCCAAATAAATGATGGCTAAAGTCAAAACGTGGTTTCTCCTCCTCCCCACAACGGGGAACAGGTAAACCCACCACTAACCCCGCTGAGGAACCCACCGGTAACACAGGACACCGAGGGCCAAATCCTTCTCAGCATCACAACACATGAACAACCACATGAGCTGAGGGGTTCTGGTGTAACTCGGGAGAGACAGACAACCAGCACAGCAGGAAACTGAGCCCAAGAGGTGCCATGTCTTGTTCCAAGCCACAAAACAGAGGCAAGAAACTGGGTCCTTCCCATGAGCTGCGCTGGTTCTACAGCCTGGAGGGGTAGGGGGTCAGAATTCCACACACAGACACACAGAGCCAGCAATTTTCAGGCAAACCTCCCTCCTGGGGTCCAGCTCACACCTTTCCTTCTAAGGGAGGCTGGAGGGTTCTATATAGGGGTTTCACACTTTGCTGACATGCAGCCACGCTACAAAAAAGGGCTTTTTCTTTTCTTAGAAATGAGAAGTTAAAAAAAAAATAATAAAAAAAAGAACACAAAACCACCCTCTGGCTGAAACCACAAGACAGGATTTTTTTTTAGGTGCTGAGAATGTGACTTGTCTGCCAAACTCCAGCTCAGCCAGGGAGCAACGCTGTGACCAGCTGCCAGAGGAGCACGTTGCCGAAATCTGAGTTTATTGCTTATAAAGCATTGATGCAGGATAACGAGTGTGGCGGCGTCATGGCAACCCCAACCATCCCCACAAACACAAGGGCAAGAGCACCAAAGACACTGTTGCTGTAGCAGCTGGTAAGTGAATTTCCTGACCCTGTTCAGAGCCGCCTGACATCTCGGTGCTGAGCTGGGCATCTCTGCTGGGCTTAAATGTGTTTTTTCAGAGCCTGTGAAGAGCAGTTGATTTAACCACAACTTAAAGGAGAAGAACAGGAGATGGTCACAGGTTAAAGCAATTTTCCATTATGGCAGCAGAGATCTAAGCAACCACCACAGCATCCTTCACCTGACTGTTTTATAGGATGTAGTGTCAAATGGAAAATTGGATCTTTCTGGGAAATTCTGCTTTCCCACAAGTCTGAAGAGATCAAGCCAGTCCCATAGAGACTTCAAAGCCTTAGCGTGGCAGGAGCTGCTTAACAAAAGAGAAGACAAGTAGCTCTGGACTTCCAGATTTGGAGGAGGCCAAAACACTTACAGCACGGTCTTGTTTATGGCAAACTGACCTGGTTAAGGCTAACTCCAGAATCTTATTTCCATCACAAACTACGGACTTGGCCATGTGGATCCAGCGTGTCCTTCTCTCCCTCCCTCCCAGCCCTCTTCTTGGTCCGCAGCTCATCTCCCCAGCATGGATTATGTCTGGCATAATCCACAGTTGCTCTACGGACAAAGCTCTGCCCAATCCATCCCTCCCCCCGTGCCCTCTATACGCCCAGACTGCAAATCCATGGGGGGGCTTTAGTCTTAGAGCCAGCGAGAGCTGCAGCGTGCGGATGGTCCAGGCTGCAGCGTGGGAGAGAAGGAAGGGACACTGGGAGAAGGTCCTTGAGGTTCTTCTCAGGCTACACCCACAAATATGAAAGAAGCCATTGCTTCCCAGAGCCCAGCAAACCTCCCAACCCCTGCAAACATCAATTAGTGCACAAAGACAGGCCAGATAAAGCAGGGCAACACCCTACAACAGCTTAGATCTGGGTGGTGCCCTTTCCCAAGAAGCAGGCTGATCCCTGCTTGAAGAGATACCTCCTGGGTAGCAGGTGGACTCTGCAGGACTGCTCTAGGCTGTTCCCATGGGATTCCCGGCCCATGGGAAAGCCAGCTAGTTGGTTTTTGGTGGGGTGCTGCACCTGGGCAGGGGGAGGCAGGCACAGGGTGTACCACACTCATCCACCCTCCGGTGCTTTGCAAACCCTCTTCACTCCCCGCACTTTCACACGCCACCAGCACCCTCTCCCGAACCAAAACACAGCTCCTTTGGAGGTGACCCCAAAGGCCAGCTGAGCATCAGAGCAAAGACAGACTCCATATCAGCGTTCACACGTTTGTTTGCTGTCCAGCAGAGGAAGCAGATGTGGTTTTCTTCACTCTGCCCCTTGCAGAAGACCCACAAAAAGTTCTGTTATTGAAGAAAGTCAGGGAGGCCGGAGCCAAAGAGGTGTCTGGCTTCAGAGCTGGAACTCGTCCTGCTCTGCCGGGGTGTGTGCAACCAGGGAGGGAGGGAAGGAGGGAGGGAGCTGGTTATTAAACTAGGGGTCATTTACTCAAAAATCTGGGTTTGGGCATGGCTTTGGATTCCACACAGAGTTCATCTGGGTTTGGATCCCAAATGTCAGGTTAGAGCAGAACAGAAGCAGCACAAAAGCACTCTCTTCATATTTCTGCATTTCAGCAACAACCAAGGCTTTAGCAGAGTCTCTGGGGGCATTTTTCCACTCACATTTAGAGGAATTAAGAGAGTCATGATTTTATCTGCGTACATTTGAGGAGAGGAGGTGGGGGCTGGATGCCTGAGCCATTTTCAGGTCAGATCTTGGTGCCTGTCCAAGGCCTTGATCTATTGCTCAATTTCTGCTCAGGACTTTGGTCTTGCTTTACGAAAACCCAGAAGCTTCGTGTGGAAGCAAGGTTTGGAATGAAACAGGCACAGTTAAACCTGCTTAAGCCAAGCATACCTTCAATATCCTGGAAATGGTCTCCAGGAGGCTGGCCTGAGGAATGCCAGGGATGTGATGGCCAAAGACCTGACCCCAAGGATTCTGCTAGAGCATAGATCATCCCGAGAGACCAGGTTGGTTCAGTCCACCCCTGCTGACCAGTGTTCCCCAGAGCTCCTCGGAGTGATTGTCCTCCTCATCAGCTCACACTAATTAATACTTTGGGGAGCCCAGTTATACTCCAGCCCCACCCCACCCCACCCACCAGTAATGGCAGGGATGGTCCCACTCCCACCCCAGACAGCTATGTCCCTGTTTCCCACGGGGAGGTCAGCAAAGCTGTCTGGGATCTCTGAGCACCTCTGGAATTTGAGCAGGCACCAAAAAAACAAAGTCAGTGGCTGAGACATGGCAAGAACAACAATGAAATCCAGTACACGGACACTGGCCCCCAGAAGGTGACAGGGGAAAAGGAGACATTGAAGATCATTTATTGCCATAATTCCCTTGTCGGGCACAGCAGCCCCGAGGAAGATAAATCCTGAGAGCAGGACTCCCAGGAGAGGCTTTGGCAGCCAGGGCTTTGCAGCCACATTCCTTAGAAAACAAAAGGAGGTTTGGAAAAACAATAACAATAACCCACTTTCCCCTTTCCGTACTGAGCCTTGGCTGGGGCTGTGCTGAATGAGTTATACATGGGAATTCTGTTGGGAAACCTTCCTCCCAGCTGGGAAAGCACAACCCAGGCTGCCAGCAGCCGAGGCATCAGCATGGGCCAGGGAAGTGGCCAGAGGTGCCAGGCAGGGACTGGAGTCCCTCTGTTAGAGCAGGATGCATCCTGCTGCTTCCCCGCACAGCCAGCACCATCCTGCCTCAGCCCCTCAATTCCACAATTCATCCCCACCTGCACGGGATACCCCAAGGCCTTCAAGACTGAAGTGCCTTTAATTTAGCTATCCCTAAAATTAGCCCACAAAGTACAGTGCTCTTTCTTCCCTTCTCCCCTATTTCCCCAGAAGGTAAACTGAGTCACAGGACAGCAGAATGGGAGGCCTGGGGCAGGCCAGCGGTTTGCCATGGGCCAGGAATTGAATTGAGATGGGCCCCCCAAAATTCAGATACATAACATCCTCTCTTTGCAGCATCCCCAGCAGCTCCAGTACCAGATGAGCCCCCTCTGCTGTGTCAGCACTGCGCAAAAGCTCAGGTTTTCTGCCTACATCCTAGCTGTCTGCTCACCCTGTCCACACTCAGGTCTGGATGTGAAATCTTCTTGGGTAACCCAAGATTTGAAAGTTAATACTTATTTAAAAGATGCCCAGAACAGTGTCTGAGATCACCAGCGTTTGGGAGGCCCAGATCTCAGTGTTGGAGATGTTATAGCAGTGTAAAACAAGAGTTATAGCTCACATGCTTCTGCAACATCCAGTATGGGACTCTGGACATCTATCCAGGTTTTCCACTCTGATTTCCAGCCTGCTGGAGGCTCACAGAGTCCAAAAGGCAACTACATCCCTGTTACCCATCACAGCCAGGCTGAAATCCCTTACTGTCCAGCTCTGCTGTGTGTGCTTAGGGCCACGTTCCTCCCAGCTGACCTGAAAAGCAGCTGAACAAGCACGATGGGGTTGATCCTGCCTGTTCTGTGTTTGCAAAAGCAACTTACTTTTTCTCAGTTTCCTGATGTGCATGGAGGCTCACTTCCCTTTATGAAAGCACCTGGAGACTTAGGAACCTGAAAAGGAGCATTTCTGATGAGCGGAAGGAGCTGGGAACGTAGTTGTGAGGCAACCCCCTGCTAGAAAGAGGATGGAGGCATGAAGGGCTGCCCACAGCAAAAAGGAAGGAAGGGGAAAATCGCCTCCCAGTCTCCCTGTAGCAACAAGGCATATGAAAACACAAGGCCCAGGAGTGTTTTCCTATAGTCCCCATGGAGGGGCCATTCTTAACCCAGATCACGGACGCTCCGGATGGAAACAGCCCAGTGGAGCAAGGCAATATTCCCATGTAAGCCATAGCTCCTGGCTGACAGGGCTCCAGGGATCTCCGCTCCCTCCTGCGCCTCCAGCTCTCACCACGATAACCATTTCAGATTTGCCTCATCTACATGCCCTTGAAATCTGCGGGGGCTGGAAGAGTAAACAGACCTTAAAAGGGGCTCAAATTCCTGCCTTCCACTCCCTCATTCTCAAGAGCACTCCTGAGTGAAGCAGCTTTTGCAGAGACCAGGCAACTGAAGGGTCTCTGTACCACACAAAGCAGCTAAGTAACTCCTGCACCCTTCACCCTGCCGGCTCCAGAGCCCAGGACAGCCCTTGCGTGGCAATTGTACACATTTATCTGCCATAAATGGCTGTTTTCCCTCTTTCCAGCAAGGCCACATTGTGCTCAAACTGGTCTGCTCCACCATCAGAAATTCCAGCTCGAGATCTCATCCCAAGTTTTCTCGTGTTTGAAGCTTTAGTGTCTCTCCTGCAAGGGGTGAGCTTTTAGTTGAAGAAAAGGTTATTGCTAAGAAGAAAATCGAAACCATGAACTGGCTTTGCAGACCCATGAGTCTGAAATGTGTGTCAGCTAAGAGAAGCAAAGAAAAAGAAGAAAGAATAAAAGCAAATTTCAGTTTTGAATGCTGAGTGTGTTTTGGGGCAGGGAGAGGGTAGAAGACCCACTGATTTTAAACATTTTAGAAGCTACCAGAATTATTAAATTCACTGATTTTCCTGGAGTTCCCTGGGAAGGATGCCAATACAACAGCACAGTGGGACTGGTGAGCCAGAGAGAGGGGGGGTGCTGCCACACCACAGGTCAATACCCAGCCTTTCCTCACACCCTCCTGTGTCCCAGGGCTGGTCACGGAGCTCTCTCAGCTTTATTTTCAGAACAGGAAGGCTGGAGCTCTGCTCAAACTGGACCATACGCATTAGAAAACATCCCTGATGTACACGTATGTGCTGCTGGCAAAGCTAGAGGAGGAACTGGTCCACCCAGCACGCAAACTGGTGCCCTGTGGGCAGCTCTGCTGACTCCAAGAAAAGATCCTTTGTGCTCCAGATGCCCCCTCCTCCAAGCACAGCCAGCACACAGCAAGAAGGGCTCTTCCTGCCGAGTGGGGGTGGGCAATGACGTGGGTTTTTTCCAATTTACCACTCCCTGCAGCCTCTGGATCTTACCATCGTCCTTGCAGGGCTCAGGTGACTCTCTGCCTTCTCTGTCAGGGTTGGTGCTGACGTTTGGTTATCATCACCACATACTGGCTCATATTTCTCTGGAAGAGGACGGAGTGACTCCAGATTTAGAGCTGAGATGCAGATTAGGATCTGGCTTGCCTCAGGCTTTTTGCTGCTTAAGCAGAGGTCAGTCTTCAGGCGGGGAAGGGACAGGATGGCTTTCAGGAACCCGGTAGAAGAAAGCAAAGAGCTGCCTTTTGTCTCAAAAGAACAGGATCTAAAGGAGGAATCTCATGGTTTTTGCAGAACTGACATAACCTTCCACTACAAACAAAACCCTTCAAGGAAGTTTTTTCACATCAGCACTAGTCTGTTGGGAAGAATTCTAAGAACCAGGCTGGAATTTCTCATCAAGAAGCAGAAGAAGAAGAGTGTGAGGAAGCCAGCCACTGCCTGGAGCAGCCCACGCTGCCCCTGCGAGGCATCGGTTCTTGAAGTCAAGCCCTTCTGCTGGGTCACATCTGAATCTGGGTCGCTCGCCTCCAGCGTCTCAGTTTCAGTCTGCTTCAGAACAGAAACAGGAGATGAAACTCTTTTTTCTTTTTTTCAGTAGGAAAAAATAAAAAAGAGTACATTTTCTTCATGCAGCTGTTTCTCAACAGAAGCAGAACAGTAATGGCAACTTCAAAGATGCCACCTAAGACACACCTAAGATGAGTGCTTTAGAGACATGTGAGCAGGTAAATCATTTGAAGGGCCACCTTGGGACCTATAAGTGCCCCTGGGTATGCTAAAAATTGGCCACAATTACTCTGTGGGGTGCTTACCCTTACATAATTGGCTTAATTATATGGGGCCGCCTAATTACACTTTATGCAGCTTAAACTATGCAAAGAAAGGCATCATACATGGGATAGAAGAGCTTCTGACCACGGCTTGACCAACGTGAGAAAACCAGCAGTGTTCCCCATGGACCCACTTTGCATTTTGTCTTGCTCTCTGACCCTGCCAGGCAGGTTTCCACCACTGCTCGATAAGATTAGAACCCTGGGTGTGACCCTCACTGATGGCCAAAACACTCCTTAAACCAGAGCCCTAGGAGGCCCTGGGGAGGTCAGCTTGGGCTGGGGAGGGGGGCACAGGGACTTTCCAGCTGAGCAGTGTACCCCACAATGGAATGGTCCTTCATTTGGGGCAGTTTATGTAAGGGTTTATACCTTCTCAGATTAACAAGCTCCTCCTCACAGCTCTGTAACCCTGGTAGCCTGATTTTTTTTTAATTATTTAATTTTTTTTTCCATGCTGTTGTTTCAAAGCTCTGCCACGTAGGCACGGAACAGAGCTATCTTATCTCACAACCGCCCACGCCAAAGCAGGAACTTTGCAGCGTAGAGCTGCAGGGAAGGCAGAGAAAGCAAAGCCTTGCCAGGCAGGTAGGACGTGTGTGCTGGGGAAAGGTGCCCTGCCATGGATTCTGCCTCTTGCTTGGGGTTTTCCCAGGAGCTGAGAAGCAGTCAGGTGGGGATTTGACTTAAGCCTATCTTAAAGACTTGTAAACTGTCCAAATTTCCAGCTACCTGTGCATATATATAACCTGCTCTGAATAACACACCACTCCAAGCGTGCTCTGATCCAGGCCTGGTTTATCCCCCCTTTTCCAAGCGCTTGAAAGCCCCCAGACTGAAGCTGGAGGTACAGAGTGCTTCTGCTTTCCTCCCCTAGTTCTCTTTCTTCACAGACAGTCTTTTTGAACCCCCAAAAGTGCCCCAGTTCAGGTGCTCCCTCGGGATATGAAACTGCTAACTTTTGTGGAAGGCAAATGGGATGGTTTCCATTTCAAAAAGCAGAGTGATACAGCTGCATCAGGGAGGCTGGAACGGGGGAGTGCCGTTGGAGAAGAAAATCTAAATATATCTCTGGAACAGCATTCCACTCCATTTAATTATCAGCAGTGAAATTGCTAAAAGAGAAAGGAAAATATTGTGCTGAGCTGCGAAAAAGAGGGAGGTCTGCCAGTCCTGGAGTGTGTTTATCCTGGGTATTGTTTTAAGCTCTTAGTGCTAAATTACTGACAGAGCCCAGCTGGTCCCAAATCTCAGCCCTCCTCTCTGCTGGGGCCAATAGACTTTGCTCTAGTCTGCACCCAAAAAAGGACTGTATTTCCCTTCCCGCCTGTGTCTGACGTGGCCCCGGCACTGCAGACGTCAGCAGGATCAGCTCCTCAGCAGGAAGCTGGCAAGAGCTTCTTAAAAACATGTGACGTAGGAGACAGGCACACACACACAGCACGGATAAACCCTCCACAGGGATGTGGAGCAGAGCCGAGCTGAGATGTGGAGCAGAGCCACGCTTCCAAAGAAGGAAAGCCCAGGGGCTGCTCCCCCCGCTCACAAAAACACCCCACCAGCCTTCGGAGCCTGCTGTGTCGCTGCCAGGGGTTGTGGTATCATGGTGGGCACCGGCAGATTTGGAGGTTTTTATAGAGATTGGAGTGATAACAAAGGGTTCCTGGTGAGAAGCACGTTGAGGGTGCCTGGATGTTGGAGAGGATGACTGTGTTCGGGCTGTGAGGGAGGAAGGAAATGAAGAGAGGTACAGAAAACAGCTCAGCTCTGCCCAAATTGGTGGCAGAATCCCAGCTACAGATGGGACAAGGGTGTTTATTTCCCTGCGGGTAAAATAAGGAGTCAGCAAACTGAAGGGAAGCCCCTTCACACCCCCCCTTGCCGCGTATCATCGATGGTTGCCGTTCCAAGAGACTATTACACAGATGCATCCATTTCCTCCTCCACCCCCCAAAACAAACCTGGCAGCCTTTCCAGGCGCTCTCTGCCCTAGATCAGCCCCAGGAGAGTCCCCACCACCAAAAGATAGGAATACAAGATTAATCTCGGGACAATGCCCTCACTCCAGCTTCCCCACTCCCACACAGGCCAGCCCGTGTGCGAGGAGCGCTGAGCAGAACTGTATTCACACGCCAGAAACCCAGTGCTTCCTTCCCTCCAGCCTGTCCCTGAGTGAAGTCAGTAATTGGTAGCTTCTTTGATGAATTTCACTTTTCCCACTTTCAAGTTAGCCACAGTCCTCGGCCTGCCTGGGGTTTCTCTCCTGCCTGCAATATTCAGAATTATTTGCTGAATCTGCTCTTAGTGACACCAGCCGGCGCAGACTGGGGCTTGTGAAATACAGGCTGCCTTTAGATACAGCAGGGCTGTAGGTGTTTCAGTTCCTGGACTAAAGTACAACTCCTACGTGGTAAACAAAAGTCGAGAGCCTACCAAGCTGGAAGAGATGTACCCTGACGAAGCAGCCAGTCTCCTGTCCCCAGGACACAGAGATTCTCCCATGACTTGCTGACAGCAGCTCCAGATCTCTGCTTCTCAGCAGCACACCCCAAACAGCAGAGCACCCAGCAAGGATGGGCCACATTCCCTTGCAATCGAAGCTCTGAGCAGTGAGAGAACCAGGGTGATGGCTTACACCATGGAAGGGGAAAAATGTTATTAATGCAAATATAAGACTGGAGAGATCTTGACTGGTCTGTGCTGGGGCCAGGAGCCTGCTGCAGCCGTTAGCTGACAGAATTAAGTCTCTTTCAAGAATGCTGGTGTAGGCCTGTGTGTGTGTTTAGTGTCTCAGACCCCACGAGCAAGTGGAGACATAGAATCATAGGATGGTCAGAGTTGGAAGGGACCTTCAAGATCACCCAGTTCCAACCTCCTGTCCTGGGCAGGGACACCTCCCACCACACCAGGTTGCTCCAAGCCCCATCCAGCCTGGCCTTGAACCCCTCCAGGGATGGGGCAGCCACAGCTTCTCTGGGCAACCTGTTCCAGTGCCTCACCACCCTCACAGGATCATCCTTCCCTCCTAAACAGGCACCAAACTGACTGTATGAGCTGGTCAGCATGGAGGTACCCCAGCTGCCAGTACGGAGGGGCTTAAGACCACAATGTGTATACCCTCGACGTGTGTGCACCATGGGTGTGTGTACACCCTTGACGTGTGTATACCTTTGATGTGCACAACCTCGATGTGCACATCCTTGATCTGTGTGCAGCCTTGATTATCACACCCTTGATGTTTGTACCCTCGATGTGTGTACACCCTTGACTGTGTACACCCTCCATATGTGTACACCCCTGATCCACGTGCACTCTCAATCTTCACTCTCTTGGTGTGCGCACCCTGGATGTTGGTGCCCTTAATGGCCGTGCCCTCGATGTCTGCACCCTCGATGTTGGTGTCCTGGATGTCCGTGCCCTGGATTTCGTGCCAGGCCAGCTGGCAGCACGGATCGGTTCTCAGGGCAGGGATCCGGTTGCGGGTTCGGGGGGGCGAGGGGTACCCTAGGCGGTGGCGGGGCCGGTGGCGCCCCCCTGTGGCTCTGTGCTGGAATTACCGGTGGGCCAGCACTTTGTGCCACCGAGGTCCCCTTGCTGTCCCCCAAAATCCCTCTGGTCCCTCCGAACCTTGGAGGAATTAATTTCCCGCAGCAGTGCTTTGTCCTTTGCCTGGGCCCTGAGGGAGCAACAGAGTCACCATCTCCCCTTTTGCGACCCCATAAATTCTTTACACCGTTAAAAAGCAATTATCTGCCAGCTCTCACCCCAAATCTTGAGATATACTTGAAAAGTTGCCCATGCCCTGGCTTCATTCCTCAGACTCCTTTGTTTTCATAAAGGTTTTGAGGCAAATCTTTGTCCCTCTGTTGGCACTAATCGCTGTTGGGGGGAATGAGATGTATTGGCAAAGGCTCTTGTTCTCTGGGTTACCTCCAGGGCTGGAAACCTTGGATGGGGGGAAAAAAGGATGGAGGGAGGGATTCTGCGAGATCAAACCCCATCCTGGCAAGATTTTGAAAGAGAACTGTTCTTATAAAACAAGGACACCAACTGATGAAATATGGGGACAAAGATAACATCTCTGCATGAATTAAGGACACATTTCACGCTGTTGAGGAAAGCTGAACAGGGGGGTCAGAGTGACTTCTGGGCTATTTTAAATGTTTGAGGTTTAAAGGGCATCTAGAGCTGCTGCTTGAGTAGTGAATGTTTTATTTAAAGGCTATTCAGTTGCTAGAACTTCTTGGGCCCAAAATGCTACGTAATTATTTTAAAAGCTTTTATGTTCTTTTAGGAAGAACATTCATGGGCATGAGCGAGAGGAGCACGTGGCCTTTTGGGGGGTGTGAGGGGCCACGTATGTACATTTTTAGATCCATATATTTTCCTCGTAGGATTGCAGGGTGGCAGTGAGAGGCACCGGGTCAGACAGGCCTGGGTTGTCTCAGCAACAGTTGCTTCAGTACCCTCTTGTTATGTCCTGTAAATGTTTAATGGGAAGCTTATCTCTCTTACCTACACAGATGGCTCAGGTTATTGAGCTTGGGCACGAGGATTAATTGGAAATGGGCAGATGTCGGCTGGCCAGAAAAAGCGCTTAGTAAGTAATTAGATGAGCTGGGATGCTGTTGTGGGGGAAAAGCCTCCTCTGAAGGGCTCAGAGGAAAAAGGAAGAGTCCAAAAGGAAGTTCCTGTAGCCCCTGCTGTAAATTTATTGGTAATTATGAGACCCCACAAAGGCTGGATGCAAATGCAAGCCGATGGCTTGATGGTGGTGATGGCTGCGGTGTTTGGTGATGGATTAGCACCCAATACACTCAGCTAGTCCCAGTTTACAATCCAGGGCATCTGGTTCTTTCCTTGCAGATAATGGGGATTGTCCGGGTGAGGTGGATGAGGAAAACAGGTCACGTTCCATGGAGCAGCCTGATTGAACCTGCCACTTGGAATCCTGACTGTGAGAAGTTCACGATCTGCATGCTTGGTGCTGATATTAAATAACAGACAATAACAGTTTAGGCTCTAATATGCATTCTCAATCTTAAGTGGATTTTTGAAGATTATATGCTTTAATAAATCCAATTTTTTGAAAGATCAAACTATAAAAACATTTGCGTATGACATAAAGTACATAGAGAAAGAAGAAATCCAGAGCAGCTGAGACAAAGCACTCTTCATGTGATATTTCCTTCACTAAAACAACACCCACGTGCATGTTCATTCACGTAGATACAACCTTTGTGCAGCACACCTTGCTCACCTGCACACACCTGCATTTGGGCACAGATCTTTCTGTGTGAGCAAGCAATTTGTGAATCTGTACCCTGTGCACGCATGTCCCCTTTCCAAGGCCTGCTCTCACTGGCTCTGACAGACCAGGAAATAATTCTGGGGACTAACGCTTGGATACAAGGAGAGGTGGGAGGATCTGCAGCCCATTCCTAGGCACAGTGAGCACCCTGTTCACCAGGATTCACCACCAAGAGCTGGTGAATGCCTTGCCTGAATCCTGATCACCAGGGAATGTTACTAGGATGCCTGCAGTGCAGAGTCAAAGTTTATTTGAAGAACAGGGCTGGTCAGAAATCAAGTTTGAGCGTTTCACAACATCAGAGAAGCTTGAGATCTGTTTACAGTGCCTAATTATAGCAGTTTAGTGCCAAGAGAAATCAAGAGAAAGATGAAAGATGTGCTGTAAGGAAAGAATATGCAACGGGCAATTGCAGAACTGCGTCAAATTCCTCATGAAAAGAACTCTTCTAAGTCCTTATAAAATATACCTGGGGACAAAAGGTTAATAAACGATGACACTCTGTAGAAGTAGCTGGGGAAATGGCTGCAGCATTTTGTAATCAGGGTGAGTCAGAGATGATATTTCTGGGAATGTACATGCAGAAGGCAAGAATTTCCCCCGGGAGGCAGGGAATGGTTGGTATCTGAAAATCAGCAGTTCTTTAGCTCCATTCAACGAGCTGTGGCGAGAAGGGAAATCAAATGCCAGAGGATGATGGTGTGAAGCAGAACAGATCCAGCCCTTGTAACTAGGAGTTACAAGGGGAAAGCAGGCTTAAAGGCAGAGACCTTTAAACAAATCAACCGCTGTCGCAAGAATCAAAGAGATATGAGTCTCTCCTGGCTGTCCTCGACAGGCAAAGTGTCCTGAACTCCTGTCTGTGCCAGGTCCCTTCCCGAGGCCTACATGGTGTCATTATCTTTTGGAGGAGGGAATCAGAGGAGCTTTAAAGCTCCTAATTTCTTGCCGTGAATCTGAACGAAAACAGATGCCAGACACTTCCTGAGTATCATGTGCTTCTGGACAGACCGTGTTACGCTGCAGGTAGCGGTGCTGGCTCTTCAGCCCAAACTTCCCACAGGATGGTTCTCATGGCAGCAGCAACATGAGTCTTTCAGCTACACCAAATGATCAGTTTAGAAGAACAGAAGATTTGGAACAGGAAAGCTCCCAAATCGCTCTCAAAGCTCTCAGTCAGGCAACTGAGCAGATGTCAGACCCGTACGTGTTCCAGCTACCTCCTCCTTGTGCAGATACTGTTACACCAACCACCGTCAGCTCTGTGTGCTGCACAGTGAAGGACACATCCACGGGTTACATGACTGGTAGGTAGGAGGGATCCTTTTTCAGGACTCCATTTACAGGCATCAGATTATAGTGGCAGTAACTTAAGCAAGCATATACATACCCAGCTGGATGTGGAGCCAGATTTTCACATGTCTGGCCACTGACACTGTGGCCACATTTTCTTAATTCTCTCTCAGACTCTTGAAAATGGGGCAGTTTTCCAAGAAGGTCAGTGGCCCCCAGATAGAGCTCAGGTATTAAAAGCTGTTAAGCCACTGAGAGAACAGCAGTATCACCAAAGCTCCTGAGAGGAGACCCAGACAGGTCTCCTTAAACATGCTCATGCATCTCTAATCGAGTTTCAGCTTGCCGAGTCTACTCCTTCCCCTGCCTCCGGCTCAACTCCAACCTCAGGATATGCAGAACATTAAAGCTGAAGATAAACGTGTTCCCAGTCATTCCCTTAGGTCCAGGATGACCAGATCCCTGATACCTTTTACCCCACTTTTGAAAGGAAGAAACTCCATCATTCTCTATCTAAAGCAGAAACCAAAAGAAGAGGAGGAGAACAGGTTATCCCGTAACACCTCCCAGACTGGACATTGGAAGCAACACATCTGAAAGTAGCAGCTGGTGATTCATTGACTTCCTCCTTTAGATTTTTTAGCCAAATCAAGCAGGTCAACTTTTGCCAAGATGGTGAAGCAAAAGCTCAGAAAACCTTGCAAGAAATAAACCCACCACTGAGCCACGCTGTGCTGATTGTGACGCAGAAGCTCGGTTGCTTTTAGCAAAGTGAAAATAAAGGGTTACTTCTTGCTGCAGGCATTTACGTACAAAGGGGTTGTTGATTTTGTTCTGCTTGCTTTTTTTCGCTGCTCCCAGAAGTTTGATATTTGACACAGCCCAGTTTGGGCAGGGCTGTGGTATAGGCCATTGACATGTGCTGGCATCAGAAGCTCATTCTCTTTTCCAGGCCCTGGAGCACGAGCTGAACTCCAAAAGGATCAAGCGTTGGGTAGGAGTCTGAAGCTGCTTACCATGTCCAGGATGCAGATGGCTGCATTGAGATGTAGTTTGCCAGGAAGGAGTAGATAAGATTGCTCTGATCTTCATGATAAAATGCTTATCAAGTATATAGAGCCCAGAGCAAAACCAGGCAGTTGTCAGGAGAACCGGCTGAACTGCTGTCAGGAGGTACCATTTATCACTGGAGTGAATAATCTGGAGTGACTGCTTTGTCTCACATTTTGCTAGTGTGGAAATCAAGGTTTGCTCTACAGCAAAAAAAAAAGGTGCCCAGTAGAAAGGAAAGGTTTGGAAAACATAAATACATCAGAGATGGTTCAAAATCTCCTTTTCCCAGCAGGTTGATACGGGACAGATGCCAAGGCCACACAATTTAGGCCAAATTTTGCCCATAGCTCCTTAAATAAAACCAGGCATATTGCAGAGACTGCACACACATAACGTGGACCCAGGGAAATTAAGTTTCTGTCTTTAAACTGATTACCCAAGCCCATTTTCCCCTGCAATAAATAGAATCACAGAATCATAGAATGGTCAGAGTTGGAAGGGACCTTCAAGATCATCAAGTTCCAACCCCCCTGCCATGGGCAGGGACACCTCTCCCTAGAGCAGGTTGCTCAAAGCCCCATCCAGCCTGGCCTTGAACCTCTCCAGGGATGGGGCAGCAACAGCTTCCCTGGGCAACCTGTTCAAGGTTACTATGCTGGTAAGGAAAGGCAGAAGAGACAGAAAGTGAGCCTAAATTCTTTGTCAGAGATATAAGCAGGTGACTTAACATTAAACTGTCTGGCCTGCAAGTACATCTCTTCCTGAAATGTTACCAGCAGACTGCTAGGAAAGCTCTCCAGCGACACAGTTGGGAAGAGCAAGCAACATTGACACCTACTGTTGGGTGTATTAATTGCTGATAGTACCCAGCCACTGACTACAAGATTCTTGTAAAGCAGGAGGAAGATACTTTTCTTAGACAAATCTACACTAATACTTTTAGTTTGCTTAGATTTTGCCTCCTGCAGTGCTTTCAGGGTGCAGGGTGCAGATAACTGCATTTTGAGAAGGTGCCTGCGCAGGGAAACTTTGTCCTTCAACTTAATTTGTTCCTTTATTTAATTCGGGGGATTAGATGATTCCTTGGGAGAGAGTGTTTTTTATGAGACTAGCTGATAAAAATGAAAAAGCTGAAAACTAACGGTGCCAGCATCAGACAAGGCTGTACTATAAGCTCAGTGAGAGAGGGCATGCTAATTTCTCTGGAGATTAAACCCTTCTAGCTCATAAGGAAATGAGGTTCACACAGAGACCTCTTGGAGCGTATCAGAGAGCACTACCCAGCCAAGAGCAGAGCTCAGGCCTGAAAGAAAGTTTTTCACATTTTAGCACAATGCCAGATCATACTTAACACCTTAACATGCTTCACACATCCACCCAGCCAAGGGCCCACCCACCCAATAGATGTCTGCATCACTAACAGGAACCTTGGCTGTCGTGACGCTGCCACCAGCTCCAATCTCCCGGTTCCAGGAAAGCGATTCCCGGACCTCTGCATCCAGATAAGGGTTATCATGGGGCTCTCCATAAAAATGCGCCGCCACTGCATTGACCTTCACATTTCTCCCCACTTGGGCCCTCCACGGGGACCTGCCTCACCTCCACAGCAAGGGCAGGGAGAGCAAACAACCTCCCAAAAGCAATGGCTCGTGTGTTCCGAGGTTGGCAAAGCCAGGCTGGGTACGGTCTTTGGGGAAAACAGCAGTTTTCAGAGAGTTTGCAGGGAGTCAGTTGTCAGACACATCTCACACGGGATGGGTGCACGGCTGTGCAAGCACCATCCTGACTCTGACAAACCTCTGTCATCGTTCATCATATTTCATCCCCTCCAGAAACAAAATGAGTCTAATGAATTTTCAGGGCAGATCAATGAATTCAGTGCCAGCACCTGAGATGGGCAAATCTGAGGACATTTTCCTGGCTTCTACTCAACCATGTCTAGGTGACCATCTGGAAATTCACCTTCACAACATCATAACTCGCATTAAACAACAACTCAGTGCAAAGCAACTGGTCAAGTGCACGCTTTGTCTTTCTGGACTGTGTGCAGCAGCCCTGGCAGTGCCAGTTTTCTACCAGACCAATGGGTCAGAAAAGCCAGTCTCAAAGCAGGACAGTCACTGCTTTGCAAGATTTTGTGAGCTGTTCCCACCACAGACTGTCAGTTTCGATCACAAGTGCTGGGGGAGCAGTTCACCCACGCAGAGCACTCCAGTCTCACCCATCACTTCAGCCCTGACTGAGAAGCAGAACTGATGCAGCAGTTCTGGGGACCTGCCCAAAGGGTATCACCCTCCACTACACTTGGGCACACTTGGCTGTGAGAACAGCTCTTGCCAACATGCAGAATTGCAGAAAAAGTGCTCAGGAGTCTTCCATCGCCTGTGCACATCTGTTGTTCCAGCTTTTTGTCCCCACCTTCGTTGGTCATGAATTAATTTTTCAGAAACAGACTCTGAGAAGCAGAGGGAGAACTGGAAAACCAGTAAGGCTTTAGGTGCTCGTGGCTGTAGGGCACAGGCAAACACAGACCAATCTCAGGGTGCTGGGGAGTCACAGATCTCCATATGCAGAGCCTGGCAGCTTGGAAATCCTTGCCCTAAACCCACAGCCTCATGACTGATCATACGAGCTCTGGCAACATAGGATCTACATAGAGACGTAAAAGCAGACCTATCTGGGGTAAATCCCCACAGGAAAATTCCCAAGGAATTTCCAAGAACACCACTCCACGATAAATGTAACGCTATTGCATTGACCTTTAAACTTTCCCAAACCTCAGGATTTGGCCAACTAACACTGGTTACCACCACATGCAGACATATCAGTGTCCTTGTTCCTTCCCCAAATGCTTTCCTTTTCACACTCAAACATACCTCTACAGATAACAGAACGGTCGGGCTCCAGAGGTCAGGGTCAGACTTTCCAAATCTGTTCCTATTGCGTTTCTGCACTGTTACCTTATCAACCAAGAAACACTCTGGAAAAATGCTCCTTCCAGATGGTTGTTCCTTTCATTATCTGCCATATCTCAACCAATGTGTGCACAAAACCTGGAGGGTCAGTCAAATGCATTTGACTGACTTCAGTGCCAGCTCCTGATGTGGGGCTCTTTGAGGTTCCCATTCAGTCTCTTAACTTTGAGGCTCTTTGCCAGGCTCCCATTCAACCAAATCTGACAGTCCAACTGGAAATTCACCTTCACATCATCTTAATGGGTATTAAGTAACATCTCAGTGTCAAGGAACTGGCCGTGTGCCTGTGTGGTCTTACTCCAGCCCTGGCAGCACCTGTTGTGCAAAAGGAAAGAAACCACAGATCTCTTCAAACACAAATATTAGTTTGAGCTTCCACCTTGACTGAAGGTGAAACAAAGACAAAGAGTGAATATTTTGAGATAAAAACTTCCGTAATTGCCTTTCAAAAAATCCCATTCATATATGCTTAAAAGAAAGATATTGCAACCTGTGGGCCTAAGTAGATATTTAAGCAAAACCAGAAACATTACTTCTTAAAAAAAAAGGTCTTTCTCAACAATGACCACTGACAAGCTCATGTAGAACAAGACATTCATGTAATTTCACTCAATAGAGTATCACAGAAAATCAACGAAAGACAGGAATGTTTGGCAAAACAGAGGGCTCTCCCTTTGGGAGAAAGGTGAGCAGAAAGAGGAGGGAAGAAGTGCGAGAGGCAACGACATCTGCATGGTGCTCTGTCCCTGGGGTCTCTCTCATACAGCTTGGCCTCCCAGAAATAATGCTTCTGCCTGAAGAAAATTGCATTTGCAAATGGGAGAAAGACAAGGCAGGAGGTGTCTTGGTTTCCTTTGCCAGTGGGACACTAGGAAGTGCTGTGGGCCATAGCTGTCCTCAGCTCTGTCAGGCTGACTGCCCCAGACAAGGACACAGAAACTTTGAACCCACCATAGGTCTGGCAGTACCTGCCACCTCTGGGCAGACACAATGACAGCACAAGGTGAACATTTCACCCACCTCTCACGTCATAATCACCACTGTTGACACAAAGCCCGTCGCTTTAAATAACATTTTTAAGATGGAAATCCATCTAATCTTGATCTTCCACTGCTCTTGCACCACCACAACATGGCACAGCCTGATAATGGTGATGTCTCCAGATGGAGCGTTAAGGCCCATTGTATGTGTATCAATTTAGTTTGATCTTTACCAACTTTCGTAATGTTTGTCCATCTTTGTTGATGCAAGACTGGCAGGAAGTGAGAGGAACGTATAAAAGTGGGAGACTGTCCGCACCAGATCAGTACTGGTCCGAGATGGCCAAACTCACCCTGCTTACTGGTAAGTCCTGCTTCAAAACTTACTTCTCTGCCTTTCTGACAAGTAGCTGGGGCTCTTTGACT
>VXBW01000964.1:61664-83030 GCA_013400375.1 Thinocorus orbignyianus
AGCCCAAATCTACCCCCCTCCCTCTCCTTCTCTGCAGGCTCTGCCTATGTGCTGTCATGTTACTTCACCAACTGGGCCCAGTACAGGCCTGGCCTGGGAAAATTCATGCCTAGTGACATCGACCCGTGCCTGTGCGACCATCTGATCTACGCCTTTGCTGGGATGAACAACAACGAGATCACCACTTACGAATGGAACGACGAGACCCTTTACAAATCCTTCAACGGCTTGAAGAACCAGTAAGTACCGAGACCAAAGGGCATCACTGGTTCTTCCTCTCAGGTCCTCCCAGCATCTGTTCTCTGTGCAATGGCAGCACCATCCACTGCTGAGGGATCCTGAGGAGAAGAGATAGAGAGTGATGTGGAGGGCAGGGCCAGGAAGGGGGCACTGCCAGCACTGGTCCTTTGAACATGGTGACAGTGACTCAGGGCACTGTGGATTTCACATACAGACATCACAAGCCTACACCACACCCTTTCAAGAAACACAACTGTCCTGTGACTTAGGTTGATCTATTGAGAAATTGGGATGACTCAACCATTCCTTCTGTTGACACATATTCTTGTCTCTCTCTTTGCAGGAATGGAAAACTGAAGACCCTCCTGGCAATTGGAGGATGGAATTTTGGGACTGCCAAGTAAGTCCATACTTCCCATAATGGCACCCTGGAAAGCGAGGAGCAGGAAGAAGAGGCACCAACCAAACCCCAACTCACTCCTGCTCTGCTTCCATAGGTTCTCCACAATGGTGTCCACCCCTGAGAACCGCCAGACCTTCATCAACTCTGTCATCAAATTCCTGCGCCAGCATCAATTTGATGGGTTGGACCTTGACTGGGAATACCCTGGCTCCAGGGGCAGCCCAGCTCAGGACAAGGCTCTCTTTACCGTCCTCGTTAAGGTTGGTTGAAACTAAATGCTTTGATCAAGCTCTGTGCTCTGCACAGCTCTGGGCAGATGAAAAACCTCAGGCCAGGTCTGAGAGTCCATGATGAGACTTGTTTCTTCTTGTCCCTCAGGAATTAGTGGCAGCCTTTGAGCAGGAAGCCAAACAGTCCAACAAGCCCCGTCTCATGGTCACTGCTGCTGTTGCTGGAGGTCTTTCCACCATTCAGGCTGGCTACGAGATTGCTGAGCTTGGAAAGTGAGTAGCAATTCTTCTCAGTTGCCAGAATGCAAGCTCAAAGTGGTCTTGCCTTTACCTTGCCTCCCTCCACTGGAGGAGAGAACTGGCTTCAGCACTTCAACGCCAGTTCAAGTGTGATCTTGAAGAACCCAGATTTGCAGGAAGTGGGGATATGGCCAGGGATGTGGAGGTGTGAACAGCCAGCACTACAGGAACCGTTGAGTCTGGGTAACTGAGCAGCCAGGAGACAGGCACAAGCAATGTTCTCCACAGGTACTTGGACTACATCCATGTAATGACTTATGACTTCCACGGCTCCTGGAATGGAGTCACTGGGGAGAACAGCCCTCTGTACCAAGGCCCAGCTGACACTGGAGACCTCGCCAACTTCAATGTCGTATGTATATTTTCCAAGATGGTCTCACAGACAATTATCACAACACCCACAATTCAGAAGTTTAAGGGGGCATCCTTCTGGCTACAGATACTGGCACCAACTTGACCTGTGGTGGTTCTTTTGTAGGATTCTGCTATGAACTACTGGAAGAGCCATGGTGCCCCAGCCGAGAAGCTCCTTGTTGGATTTGCTACCTACGGACATAACTACATCCTCCAAAACCCATCTAACACTGCTGTTGGGGCACCAGCATCTGGACCTGGGCCAGCTGGGCCTTACACAAGGGAGGCTGGATTCTTGGCTTACTACGAGGTATGTGTGCTCCAACACATCCTGGACATCAAGAACACAAACAGCCTTCAAACTACCTAGCAAGGAATGCTTAACCCATACACCCATGGAACATGCCAACAGCCCTTTTGGTACGATGCTTGGTAACTTCTCCCTCTCTTTCCTTTTTTTCCCAGATCTGCACGTTCCTGGACTCTGGAGCCACCCAGGCTTGGGATGCCCCCCAGGACGTGCCCTACACTTACAAAGGCAGCGAATGGGTTGGCTATGACAACATCAAGAGCTTCAACCTCAAGGTATGGTGGGATGTGTGCCTGTGCCAGTAAGAAGCCAGGAGGCCTTCTGCAGTTGTAGGTCCTCAGACTCATTGGGATCTCTCCCCTGGCACTGAACAGGTTGACTGGCTGAAGAAGAACAACTTTGGAGGTGCTATGGTTTGGGCCATTGATATGGATGACTTCACTGGCACTTTCTGCAGGCAGGGCAAATATCCCCTGATCACCACCCTGAAGAACGGTCTTGGTCTGCAAAGCAGCGGTGAGTAGCTTGAGCAGTGCGTGCTTCCAGTTCCTTGCTGATGAGGGCTTCAGGCACCCACATACCTCTGTCTCTGGAGTCTTGGCAGACCAAGACCTTGTGGAAGCCACATCTAGAGATTGATCTGGAAAGATCCTTTCCCTCTACATTACGTGGGATAAACAAGGGAGATTGTGACTTGGGCCTGGGTCCAGATATTGCAAAGGCCTGGTGTGAGTCAGGCCAGACTCTGGGGGAGCACCCTTTCACAGCTGACCCCAGCACTAACAGAGCCTATGGAGGGATGGGTGGGCTGAGAGACTTTCAACACTAAAATAAGCCCTTTCCTTCTTTTATTTCAGAATGTGTGCCTCCAGCTCATCCCAATCCTCCCGTCACTGAAGCTCCTAACCAAGGAGGTGGAAGTGGAAGCGGGGGCTCTGGTGGTGGCTCTGTGGGGAGCGGTTTCTGTGCTGGCAAGGCCAACGGCATCTATGCAGATCCAACCAACAGGAGCAACTTCTACAGCTGCATCAACGGGCAAAGCTTCGTGCAGAGCTGCCAGAGTGGCCTTGTCTTTGACACCAGCTGCACCTGCTGCAACTGGCCATGAAGACACCAGTCCCATTGCTGCCAACAGACCTCTCTGATCTCATCACACAGCATAAGAATGAGTAAAGTGTTCTGCAAAAGCAACAATCCTCACTGCTTCAACTCATTTTGTTCTTCAAATTTTGATGCTCCTGATTCTCTCTTGATATGCATACCAACTGATTATATGATCTTCAGCAACACAGTATCTACATATAGATGTATAGATGTTTAAGCAGACTTATCTGGGGTAAATCCCCATGGGAAAATTCACAAGGAATTTCCAAGAACACCACTCCACACCAAGAAAAATCATACAGTCAGCAGTCTATCTTGGTGGCAGCAGGAAGTGGTCGGCCTGCAGTGAGGCACATCAGATCAGCAGCACAAAACACACATTGCTCTTCCCTGTTTTTTTTCTGTTTTGGCAAAATCCAGAAGGTGTTTCTGTGAGCATCTTTGCGTTGCCTATGTGACAGGAAGCATCCTCCCTTCATTTGGAAACCCAGACCCAGCCCTTCATACACATCTACCCAGCCAAGGGCCCACCCACCCAATAGATGTCTGCATCACTAACAGGAACCTTGGCTGTCATGATGCTGCCACCAGCACAAATGCCTGTACCAGCAGCTCCAATCTCCCGGTACCAGGAAAGCAATACCCAGGCCTCTGCATCCAGATAAGGGTTATCACGGGGCTCTCCATAAAAATGCGCCGCCACTGCATTGACCTTCACGTTTCTTCCCACTTGGGCATTCCATGGGGACCTGCCTCACCTCCACAGCAAGGGCAGGGAGAGCAAACATCCTCTCAAAAGCAATGGTTCGTGTATTCCAAGGTTGGCAAAGCCAGGCTGGGTACGGTCTTTGGGGAAAACAGCAGTTTTCAGAGAGTTTGCAGGGAGTCAGTTGTCAGACACATCTCACACAGGATGGGTGCACGGCTGTGCAAGCACCATCCTGACTCTGACAAACCTCTGTCATCGTTCATCATATTTCATCCCCTCCAGAAACAAAATGAACCGCATGAACTTTAGCAGCAGATCAATGAATTCAGTGCCAACACCTGATATGGGCAAATCTGAGGGCATTTTCCTGGTTTCCATTCAACCAAGGCTGGGTCACTGTCTGGAAATTCATCTGCACATCATCTTAACATGTATTAAGCAAAATCTCAGTGCAGAACTATAGGCTGTGTCCCTGTGGTGCCTTACTGCACCGTTATCACAGCCCTGGCAGTGCTGACTTTGCAGACAGAACGTTCAGAGTTAAGATCTTTTTCAGCACCTCAAGTAACCCCCTTCTGAAAAATTCCATTCAGATATGCTTAGAAGAAAGATACTGTATCAAGAAAACAACAAAATGAGACAAGCTGATATACAATAAAAGAGATGCACGTAATTCCTTCCAATGGTACTTCATTGAAAGACAACGCAAGACAGGAATTCTTGGCAATACAGAGGGCTCTCCCTTCAGGAGAAAGATGAGCAAAAAGAGGTGGGAAGAAGTGCGAGAAGAAAAGGCACCTGCATGATGCTCTGCCACTGGGCTCTCCCTTTTAGAACATAACCACCTTTAGTCCCTGGCGCCAGCAGCCTCTGGGCAGACACAATGACAGCACAAGGTGAACATTTCACCCACCTCTCACGTCATAATCACCACTGTTGACACAAAGCCCGTCGCAATAATTATACTTTTAAGATGAAAAGCCATCTAATCTTGTTCTTCCAATGTTCTTGCAGCACCACAAAATGGCACAACCTGATAATGGTGTTGTCTCCAGATGGAGCGTTAAGGCCCATTGTATGTGTATCAATTTAGTTTGATCTTTACCAACTTTTGTAATGTTTGTCCATCTTTGTTGATGCAAGACTGGCAGGAAGTGAGAGGAACGTATAAAAGTGGGAGACGGTCTGCACCAGGTCAGTTCTGGTCCAAGATGGCCAAGCTCACCCTGCTTACCGGTAAGTCCTGCTTCAAAACTTACTTCTCTGCCTTTCTGACAAGTATCTGGGGCTCTTTGACTCTTTACAGTTATATTGGGTTCAGTCTGGTTCTTTTTAAGTACAAACTCTTATACCTCTGCTCTTTAACTTTTCTTTCAGGTCTGGTCCTCCTGCTGAACGCCCAGATAGGTATGTGCTTCCTACACCAAAACCAACCTTATCAAATCCCTTTCAGAGTCAGCATCCACAGGCAGCTCCAACAGGCAGCGCAACAGACACACAAAGACCTTCTAGGCAACTCACCAGAGATCCTTCTTCTTCTCATCTTCCTTATGTGGCAGCAAAGGAGAAAGATTCCCTTTGGGAAAGAGACCCAGCACTCAGAACCACCCTCATTCCTGAGTTTAAGGGTGCAGGAGCCACCTAGACCACCTTACAGAGAGACAGTTCCCAGAAGGAAATCCAACCCTATTTCATTTTCTCTGAACTCCTTCTCCTTCAGGGAAACACTGCCCAAACAGTTCTGAGCAGATCTAGCATGATACTCAGCCTCCCATTAGAAACAGCTCTGAAATGCAGCCCAAATCTACCCCCCTCCCTCTCCTTCTCTGCAGGCACTGCCTATGTGCTGTCATGTTACTTCACCAACTGGGCCCAGTACAGATCTAGCACAGGCAAATTCATGCCTAGTGACATCGATCCGTGCCTGTGCACTCACCTGCTGTACGCCTTTGCTGGGATGAACAACAACGAGATCACCGCTTACGAATGGAACGACGAGACCCTTTACAAATCCTTCAACGACTTGAAGAAGCAGTACGTACTGAGACCAAAGGGCATCACTGGTTCCCCATCTCAGGACGTACCTGTTATTTAATGTCTGTTCTCTAGAGCATACACAGATCAGTGAGGCCAAGGACAAGAGTCAGATGGTGATGGGGAGGGCAGGGCAAAGGAGGACAGGCAGCCAGCACTGGTCCTTTGAGGATGGTGACAGTGACACAGTGCACTGCAGAGATGCTCTTCAGGTTTCATAGAATCATAGTGTGGTTTAAGTTGGAAGGTACCTTAAAGCTCATCCAGTTCCAACCCCCTACCATGAGCTGGGACACCTCCTACTAGACCAGGTTGCTCAAAGCCCCATCCAACCTGGTCTTGAACACTTCCAGGGAAGACTTCAAGAGATCAGAGCAGACAAAGGCTGCTACACCAGACACTTTCAAGAAAAGCAAGAGCCCTGTGCTTTATGTTGGTCTGATGTGTAATGTTAGAAATTAGGAAGACTAAAGCACTCCTTGTAGTGAAACACGTTCCTGTCCCTCCTTTTACAGAAACAGCAATCTGAAAACTTTGCTCTCTATTGGAGGATGGAATTTTGGGTCAGACAAGTAAGTTCAGACCATCTCCTTCCCATAATGGCACCCAGGAAAAGGAACAAGCATGGGAAAGAGGTACCAGCCAAATCCCAACTTTCTCCTGCTCTGCTTCCATAGGTTCTCCACAATGGTGTCCACCCCTGAGAACCGCCAGACCTTCATCAACTCTGTCATCAAATTCCTGCGCCAGCATCAATTTGATGGGTTGGACATTGACTGGGAATATCCTGGTGCCAGGGGTAGCCCAGTCAAGGACAAGGCTCTCTTTACCGTCTTCATTAAGGTAGGTTGAAACAAAATGCTTTGATCAAGTTCTCTGCTGCACAGCTCTGGCTGCTAAATGTCAGGCCTGACAGTCCATGGTGAGACCTGTTTCTTGTTGTCCCTCAGGAAATGGTGGCAGCCTTTGAGGAAGAAGCCAAACAGTCCAACAAGCCTCGTCTCATGGTCACTGCTGCTGTTGCTGCAGGAATTGCCAACATTGTGGCTGGCTACGAGATTGCTGAGCTTGGAAAGTGAGTCGCCCCCCTCCCCCCCCTCCCCCCCCGTTTTTATTTCTACAACTTAAGTGATCTTCCTGTATGTGATTAAGGGAAACTCTGCTGTTATCTGCCCGAAACTAACCTCATTGCATGTAGGGTCCCTATTCTTTTGTTTAAGGCAAGAACCCTACAAGAGTGGTGATAGTTTGGTGGGAAAAGGGAGATTTGGGGAAATGTAACAACAGGCTGGCTCCAGCCACTCAGTACCATCAGGGAAACATCTCAGATCCCAGAATACCAGCACAATTCCTGCTGCGCCTTAACCTTTGCCTCCCTCCATTGGAGGAGTGAATTGACTCAAGCACTTCCAAGGTCAGATCAAAAATGGTCTTGAAGAACCCATATTTGCAGAAATAGAGACAGGTGGGATGTGGTGGGGTAAACAGTCAGCACTACAGGAACCGTTGGGTCTGGACGACTGAGCAGCAGCCAGAAGACAGATGTGTGCAATGTTCTCTACAGGTACTTGGACTACATCCATGTAATGACTTATGACTTCCACGGCTCCTGGAATGGAGTCACTGGGGAGAACAGCCCTCTGTACGAAGGCCCAACTGACAATGGGGACTATATCTACTTCAACATTGTACGTATATTTTCCAAGACTGTGTCACTAATCCCAAGTCTGTGATCACACCAGTGATAAGAAGTTTAGAAGTTCATCATTCTGCCTACAGATCCTGGCAAAGACTTGAATAGGAATTTTTTCTTACAGGATTATGCTATGAGCTATTGGAAGAACAATGGTGCCCCAGCTGAGAAACTAGTTGTTGGATTCCCAACATATGGAAATACCTTCACACTGCGAGACCCATCTTTCAATGGTCTTGGTGCACCAGCATCAGGACCTGGTCCGGCTGGACCTTACACGCAGGAGCCTGGGACACTGGCTTACTACGAGGTATGTGTATTCTAATCACATTAATTTTCAAATAATTTTAAGGAAGGCAGCCACGGAGCTTTCTGTAAGGCTAACCCAGATACAAACTGTCCACAGAATTACAAAAGAAAAGCTAAGTAAAAGAGTAGAGAGAATCTGCATCTGAAAACAAATGTTTTATTCATAAACTGAATATCACCATGCAGTTTAGCACCAAGAGTTTGATACCAAGAAACAGGCATTTCTGAAAAATGATTCCTCCAGTACAATAAGACAATTTACTAATATTATTTCCAGCGTCCATAAGGCATGGAGCAGGAAGGGGAAGTTATATTTCATTTTTTCCCAGAAGTATCTAATGTGTCCCAGTAAGCCTTGGAACTTCTTAAGCTCATTTCACAAAAACAAACTAAAAGTTACTTATTATCAGAGACCAGATAAATGCACAAAACTAGAGAACAAGGTCAAGGTAATGGCAGAGTTTGGAATCCTCCATTTTTGTATGATAATAAAATTCTACCTCTTGATCCTTCTCCTTAGATCTGCCGTCTCTTGAGTTCCGGAGCCACCGAGGTTTGGGATGCTCCCAGTGACGTGCCCTACGCTTACAAAGGCAGCGAATGGGTTGGCTACGACAACATCAAGAGCTTCAACCTCAAGGTATGGTGGGATGTGTGCCTGTGCCAGTAAGAAGCCAGGAGGCCTTCTGAAGAAGGTTCCTCAGACTCATTGGGATCTCTCCCCTGGCGCTGAACAGGTTGACTGGCTGAAGAAGAACAACTTTGGAGGTGCTATGGTTTGGGCCCTGGATTTGGATGACTTCACTGGCACTTTCTGCATGGAGGGCAAATATCCCCTGATCACCACCCTGAAGAAAGGTCTTGGTCTGCAAAACAGCAGTGAGTAGCTTGAGCAGTGTGTTCTTCTTCAGGGTGACTCCCTAGTTCCCTGCTCATGCAGGTTTCCAGACACTCACAAAGCTGTATCTCTGGAGCCTTGGCAGACCATGACTTTCTGTGAAAGCCACATCTAGAGATTGATCTGGAAAGATCCTTTCCCTCTACATCCCGTGGGATAAATGAGGGAGATTGTGACTTTGGCCTGGGTCCAGATACTGCAAAGGCCTGGTGTGAGTCAGGCCAGACTCTGGGGGAGCACCCTTTCACAGCTGACCCCAGCACTAAGGGGCCAATGGAAGGTGGGGAGGGATGAGAGACTCTCAACACAAAAATAAGCCCTTTCCTTCTTTTATTTCAGGCTGTGTGTCACCAACTCAGACCACTCCCACCACCGGCAGCAACAGCACTACTACTACCCCCAACAACACTACTACTACCCCCAACAACACTACTCCTACTCCTAACCGCTCTACTCCTAGCCCCGACAGCACTACTACTGCCCCTGGCACTACTACTGCCCCTGGCACTACAATGCCTCTCTGTACTAGTGGTCTAACATTTGGAACTGAGAGCCCGAGCTCTGGTGTCAGTGATTTCTGTGCTGGCAAGGGCGACGGCATCTATGCGGATCCAACCAACAGGCACAACTTCTACTACTGCTTCTATGGGGAAACCTTCAGGCAGAGCTGCGAGGAGGGCCTCGTCTTTGACACCAGCTGTTCCTGTTGCAACTGGCCATGAAGATACCAGTCCCATTTGCTGCAAACAGACCTCTCTGATCTCATCACACAGCATAAGAATGATTAAATAAAGTGTTCTGCAAAAGCAACAATACTTTTCAGTTTGTTTCAGCTTGTCTTGTTCTTCATCTTTTGATGCTCCCTGATTCTCTCCCGATACTCCCGCTCGTGCTCAGGGAAGGGCCTGAATGTACAAACTGGCACTGAATGCACTTCATGCTGGTATGGCATTTTCTAGGAATTTTTTTCTACTCTACCTTGGCTAATAGGCACAGGGAAAAAGACAGAGAGCAGACAACGGGGCAGACTGGGCTGTGCCACAGGAGAGATCACAGAGAAGGATCCTGACAGCTCAACCTATTGAGTGCTTCTCCAGAGACCTCTCCTTACTGAATTACAGAGTGGGAAGCAGCACAGCACCATTCACAGGTCTTTTATTAATCCTCCTCTTTTCCCTGCATCCTTCAGGAGCTGCCATCACCAGCATTCCCTCTGTACCTACCCTGCTCCGTGTCTATAGCAACTGGAGTACACACAGATCCTAACGTCTTGCCGGGCAGCATGGCAGAGGTGTGGGAACCCAGAGGTGAGCCCTGCGAGGTGTGTGAACCTGGGGGGAGCTGGGGGCAGTGGGGCTTTCCTTGCCACTGAGGAGCTGCACAATATTGGGCTCCCCCAGCAACCTTCTCTACAACCAAGCTGCTACACTACTCTGTACACAGGCTGGGGAAAAAGAAGCCTTTGTGAACAGGCATCCAAAGGACAGACTCCTCACAAATAACCAGGGACAAGGGAAATTCCCATCTCTGAAATAAAGGGGTGGTTGGCTTCAGGCAGAGAGCAGCAGACACTTACTAAGGTAAAAATGCAGCAAGTGGTCACCTCTGCACGGGTTTATCACACTGGGAGCATTTCCTTTTCCAGGTCTCACAGATGTGCAGAAGCGGATCTCATTTGGGTCATGTCAAGAGCGGAAAATGCTTCCTCTCCACCATGCCCCAGACAGGCTGGGAGTCCAGCTGATAGCCATTAGAGGAAACCCTGCACTTGGACCAGGCTGTTACCTGAGTCAAGAGGTAACTTTTTTGGGTTTTGTGCTCAGAGCTTTTCCTTCACAAAATAGGAATAATAGGACTATGGCCAGGCAGACACAGAGCCTCCACACCTGCCCTGCAAACCAGTTCTATGAGGTCTCCATATATTTCTAGAGAAAGAAATTCCTTCCCCCTCCTTCCAAATATACCAGTCCTCAAGGCTCCAGCTGCCCTAGCACTCTACCTCAGAGAGAAATTAGAGGAATGAATAGGAATAACATCTGCTACTCCTGTACTTCTGCAAACACTGTCTTAAAAATGTCACTAAGACACTTCTGCTTTTGAATCACAGAGCTTCAGACACTCTTTGGAAAACAAACCAATGAGCCAGAAAGGCTACATGTTAGGAGCAAGAACAGCCCAACGTTTCATACCAGAGCCACAGGTAAGGAAAGCACACTCCAAAGCAGCAGAGCTGCAGCTTTGCAAGAATTTGTAGGCTGTTCCCAACATCAATCACTTTCATTCACATCTGCTGAGGCTGCATACAACTTACATACAGCCTCATGACCTCCTTAACAGAGTCTGGTGGGAGGTGTTGAGCATAGAGACTCATGACTGATCATATGAGCTCTGGCAACACCGACACATGTATTTGTATATACACATTCCTTTGTATCACACACACACACGTAAATATACACATTGAGGCAAAATCAGGGTGGGGGTTGAACTCAGCTACACCATCTGAACAAACATGCCATGTTTTCTGGTCCAGCTCCTCTAGAATAACAACATATTAGGAAAGACATCACAGGACACACTGAGTAAGGAGTAGGGGATGCATAACTGACTTGCTCTGATTATTTTATACTATCAGAATAGCAAAAGCATGCATTGAACAGCAGGTCCATAATGCCCAGCTGGCTGCTGACCAGAGTACGTAGGTATAGTTTGCAGAACAAAATCTTCCATACAGAAATCTTATCTCTTCCAGACTGTGACCCCCAGCCCAGCAGCATACCAGTCACTATGGAGAAAAGAAAGAAAATGCCAGCCTGCCTGTGCTCCATTTTCCATTAAGACACCACGATTTCCAGATAAACCTTCAGATAAAGAATTTTTCCCTGGGTAATATAACTCATTTTCTTATACTTTTAACAGTAAGCAGGAGTACTAGCAGAGAAATACTAAGACACAAATGGGAGATAAGTAACCGAGTTCCCGGTATAGCTTTTTTATCTTCAAAAAGCTCCCCCGCTTTTGTCTTTAACTTAGTCTGATGACTAGAGAACAACAACATGCATTTCTCCCAAAGATCAAGGCAGGGCTGGTAAATTCCAGTATTGCAATCATCACACACCAGCTCCAGAAATGAGGTATTTTGTGCCTGTTTTCTTTAGTCCTGGGACTTATGAAGCAGACAAACGATCACACAAAAAAGTCACTTGGCCAATGAAGTTTGGGTCTCCAGACTGGTCTTTAGTGCCAATGCCAGCAAAGAGGATGCTAAAAATGGAGGTACAGAAGGTAAGGACAGGGATAAGGGGATGTTATTCTTGGCTCAATGCTTCCAACAAAGGAAACTGTAGGATTACTTCAATCCATTTGCACTGTTTTGCCAACCTTTCCTCACTGGCCTGTTGCGTACATGGCTCTGCTAGCCTGAGACACAAGACACAAAGCCATTTTCTACCAGAAAATGCTGGTTTGGAAAAACAGTTACAGTCCTGCAAAAATAATCTTTCTATTAAGAAATTTGCTCTGAAAGTTTCCACCCACAAAGCGAGAGAACCAGAGCACGGAATTCACCTGTAGCTCTATTGAAAAGAAAACCTTTCTGACTTAAAACGCGGCTTAAGGTTCTCGACACCATCTCGTGCTTTCCTGAAATTTTCTGAAGCAATTGTCACTGCTAATCTCTAATGAATACCGGTTGTCTTTTAGCTGACCGTGGACAAAGAATTCAGGAAACACCGGGACCGAGTGGCCTACCTGAGTTTGTACTACAGCTGAGGAGCCCGGCCTGCTGCCATTACACCCTCCCCTTCCCACCCACCCGTGGAGACATTCATCTGCACTCCCCAGCCTCCCCAAATAAAAACATTTTTTAAAAAGAGGGATTTCTTACCACTAGTTGTGCTTATCGGGTATCACGCCAGGTCTGTGTGCTGCCGGGGCCCACACACACCGCCTCAGCCCAGGTGAGGCTGGTGGCCATTTTCTCTTGGTCACCCCACTGCCCTCCATGACATGGCTTCCCTCGCCACAAGGGGGCTTTGCCCCACAGAATCCAGCCATCCCTGGCACCAGAGAGAAGTCAAATTAACGCAGCTGGAGAGTGGCTCAGCTGCTGGCCTGTCTCCTCAGCACTGGGAGTGAACACCATCATCTTCTCCTCAGCCACCGCCACCTTCTCCTCAGTCTCCGCCACCATCTCCTCAGCCTCTGCCACCTTCTCCTCAGCCACTGTCACCATCTCCCCAGCCTTCGCCACCTGCCTTCCCCGTCCTCCTCACCACCATCTGCTCATCTCCAACAGACGCCAGGCCCAGGAGTTCATCCACAACCTGAGGAGAGCTGAGAAACGAAAGGGTGTACATGGCACCACCACCGGTATCTGCACTGCCCTCAGGTAATGTTCAGAGAGAGTATAATTATATTATAGTAGCACACAGCAAACATCCTTGGGAAAGAGGGACAGGCAAGAGCAGATGGCCTGCAAGACATACGTTTGCATTACTTTTTCCCTACTGACATGAGGAAGATATTCTCAAGCAAGCAGCAAGCAACACACTGCTAATTAAGAATCTGGCCATGAAAATAAATTTAGCCTGAAACAGAAAGGTACTGGTATTCATCATCAGTTGTTTCTGTAATGTGCAAGTTAGACCCTAGGGATGTCTATAAATGTTTACAAACCCTCACACATAGACTTAATGCATCTGATCACAAGCTTGATTTGATCTCAGGGGAAAACTAAGAGCAAGGCAGCGTTAATTCTCAATATAACTACCAGTCACGATGCAGGCTTACAAATCTGGGTCTGTTTAGCTGTTTTTGTAGCGAATTTCACCTGCCGCCCAATTTCAGCTCTAAAGCCAAAATGGGTTCTTCCAATTTCCCACTTTCAGTCTTCGAGAGATCTCAGACACACGACAGCAGCTGCTCACAACCTGCCTTTTCTAGGCATGTTGGCTCCTTCCCTCCCAAACACAAGAGGCTGCTTTGTAGTTGCAGCTGTCAAAAAAGGGATGTAGCTGGTGATTCGCAGTTGCCCCTTTTGAAGAAGAAGGTATAACTCACTGGAAATCATACTGTCCCAAGACCTGGGGTTTCTGGCTGTTTGAGGCTTCATCTTTGTATGTACGGCTGATACTGCATACTTCATCTCCACCTGTCTTGGTTTTCTGACCAGGAGAAAAATACATGTGTAAGAGAAGGTGTAAAATAAAGCAATCATCTGATTCTGCAGCCCTTCTCAACCATACTTTCCACCTATGATGGGAGAAACCTTCTACTAAAGCTTTTGCAAAACTGATGGTAGCCCAAAAGGCACTTTGTCCTCACTAAACATATTTCTAATGAATCAAAGTTTTCTCAACCTTCCCAGCTATCAACTGCTGCTGTGGAGAAAGGAAGAGATGCAGAAGGACAGACAAGACTTCTTACTGCTTGTGGGCCACACTCAAAACACAGTCAGGCTCCATTCAGGTGCTTTTCCACTCCTGAAACTTCAAGGACTCAACCAGTTTGGAATGTAGAAGATAAAATTTATTTTATTATGAACATAAAAATTACTATTTTAATTCTACATTTTTCCCCTACCCAGCGAGGGATTTTCTCATCAGGAAAACTGCTCAATCCAAGTAAAAAAAAGATATAAACTTTTATATATACATTCATACACAATGTCTCTGTACATTTTTTACTCTGTACAACCAAGGCACCAGCAGAAGTGACAATGGCACAAGCAGGACTTTTTTTTGCTAGAGATCCAATTTCTGATTGTTTGGCAGGAAGACCTCCATTCTCATTGAAACAATAACTCCTTTTTATCTTTCTCCTCCCTGGGTGGCAGAAGAAGAGGGGAGCTGGGAAGGATGCCTTAGCTAAATGGAGGTGAACATAAGTGATCTCCTCGGTGACTGCAACAGACTTCTTGCATTCAGCCCCTACCCTGGGAAACCATGAGCTTGTCAGTCTGTAGCAGGCAGCCTTTGCTGCCTCTCCAAGCACTGTATTTTCATCCAGAAGAGATCCCTGGAAAACTGGACCAAACTACAGGAGTCTTTTGCCAAAGAAATTGAGCACATATTTTGCTTAAGGAAAAGCTGAATTCAAGTAAAGCCCTTCAGAGCCAGCTAACAACTACAACTCGCCCACCACCAGTCATTTCCACTGCTGAAATAAGTATCTTCTGCTCTGGGGAAATAAAAAGGGGAAAAAAGAGTAACTTCTATTGATAAAAGCCTGGATTTGAGAATGGACATAATTAAAAAGTGCAATCAATAGCATGGCCTTGAGGACTGCAATCAATACAGCTTTATTCTGTATTCCAAGTTTTTCAGCGCAGCATCTTTCAAAACAGCTGGGGAAGGCGTGAACTCTCAAAGGAGTTGTGCTGTGTTGAAACTAACAATAGAACTGAAAAACAGCCTGAAGCAGCTGTTAAATCTTGCCATTCATACTGCTAGAAAATAATCTCAAAGCAGAACAGGGTGAACACCACACTTAGCACTTTTAAGTTAGAAGAGCAGCTGCAGTCAGAAAAGTGAGAATAAAATGCCATCTTTGCTATCTCTGTATTTACACTTCACTCTTCCCAACACATCAGATGTCTTTAGTTTATAAAAGAAGAGTCTGTTTTGCTTTCACCTGCCAAAAATTCAAAGAAATAAACCTCTCTGGGATTTTTCTGTCCCTGTTAATACATCCTCCTTAGACAATAAGGCCAAGTAGGGTTGATTGCAGAAGTTTCTCTTCCAGCCTGCCACGAATGAATTCTGCCTTTGTGTTCTGCACAGCCTGCTGGGAGGCACGGAGCAGGGAGAACCTTTGCATCCCCCCATCTCTTCAGACAGCAAATCCTGCCAACATTGAGAACAAACCAAAGTAAAGGAGACAATTCCCATCCATAACCCAGTGGCCTTCGAGGCTTTTACAGCAATTGACCATTGACCTTTCCAAGTCAGCAGGAGAGAAGAGGGGAAAGAGGGAGCAGTTCAAATCAGGACGAGAGCGTAGTTCACCAGGCAGAGGGAGATTGTTTGTCTCCTTCTGCTGTTCAGCCGTGGTGCCTCTCCTCTCCTGCTCCATGCCTCTCACCCACAGTGGTGGAGGTGAAGCCCCCGGGTTTCTTTTCCTTGGAGCAGCCCGCTGCCTGCACCTCACTTCTTTCTGCGGATCTTGGGCTTTTTCACTGGCCGGAGGTAGGGGTTGTCTATCACATTTTCCTCCCCATTCCGACTGCCTGACAGGGAGGTATTCTGCTGTAACACTGAAGCATTCTCCTTTTCAGGTCCCGAATCATCCTGCCATATTCAAAAAACATAAGGATAAACAACCAAAAGTAGGCTAAACAAAGCTTAGAAGTTCAAACCACAGAACCTATGGGCAAAATAGATAATCAACAGCCAAGATTAACTGCAGCTCCCTGTGTGCTGCTGTTTAAGGTGAGAACTCCTGATTTCTAACACAAAAAGATCCCCTTTGGGAACACTGGGTCTCCAAATGGAGGTTGTACTGAAAGCTCATGATCCAACCTCATTTTGTACCACACAAATGCAGCAAGTTAGAGAACCATGACAATGTTTAGTCGTTTCACCTGGTAAAACACAACCCACTCTGTCATTTTCCACCCACTCTGCTCAGCTGCACGGAAGGCTGGCAAATAACCAAGTTTCACATGTTTGAGAAAGCTGGGCCCAAGAGACCTTGCTCTCCCAGGCTGGGCATACCGTGCTCATGTGCAGGGGGAGGTTCTCGGTGTCTGTCTGGTCATCTTGCTCAGATGAATCAGTTTCTTCCATTTGCTGCATTTCCAGCTCCGAGGGGAGAAGAGCTGTCAGGTAAGGCACAGTGAAAGGCCTGGCAGCAATCACTGGGGTCAGGGAAAAGGACACAGTCAGCAACCTGGGAGAAGGCTCCTCAAGGCAGAGATTACAAAGGACAAAGCCAACCAGTTACTAAGAGACCAAACGTTTTCACTGGCTTTGGTTTTAATCACCCACACTCTTTTCCTGCTGCTCCCAGGGATCAGGAATGAAATCTACTGTCCCTAAAAGATGTTAGTCCCCAATTTCCTATTTTCTGAGGCCCTTTCATGTTTTCAACCAAGGGCACAGCACTATACTACCACAAAAAATCATTCCTGACATCCATAAAAGTTCAATTATCTCACAGGCTGAAGCATCATTTAGTCCCCCTTAAGATAACACTGACATCTGTGCTACATGTGAGCCTTGGGAAGGTGGGAATTCTCATCACTGTTTTGCAGAGAGAAGGAATTATTTGTTTAAAAGTAACAGAAGTCACAGACAGGTTTGGGTTGAGCTTTGAATTTAGCATCCGTCAGCCAAGGCCTTTTCCACCAGCAGAAGAAAGTAACCCTTTGCTGAGGGCCCACCATTTGGCTTTGATTCTGGCTTTCATCCCCATTTAAAATCAAGAATTCCTCAATTCCCAGCTTTCCAGTCCCTGGGAAGGGCAAACACAACGTGATCACTCAGTGCTCCCCTCCTGCAGTAGCAAGAGCTGTAACGGAGCGTGTCCTCAGCTGTTATTTACAGCACAAAGCCTCCTGGATTACTCACATGGGAATGTGCTAACATCATCTTTGAACAGACTCTGCGTTTCTCCTGTCTTTGCCATGAAACGTGTGAGAGCTCTTTCCACATCCCGCCGTTGAGATGCCGCCTTTTCCCGAAGGACTTGGTAATCGGAGACCGGCTCCCGGTATGTCTGTAGAGCAGGGACAGAAAGGAAGAAGACAGAAGGACAGAAAACCAACTCTGTTACCAGCTGCAATGCAGACAGTGGGGTTCAAAACACCACCAGGCAAGCATCAACCTTCAACATGCAAAGATTTTCAGAGCTACAGGTGTCAATGGACCAAAACTCTACAGCGAGGGCAACACACAAACAACAAGTGAACTATTAAGCCAGGAAAAAACAGTATTTTGAGTCCTCAACAGAGAAAGGATATGGAACTGTTGGAACAGGTCCAGCGCAGGGCCACCAAGGTGATTAGAGGGATGGAGCACCTCTGCTGTGAGGACAGGCTGAGGGAGCTGGGACTGTTCAGCCTGGAGAAGAGAAGGCTCCGGGGAGACCTTGGAGCAGCCTTCCAGGATCTGAAGGGAGCTCCAGGAGAGCTGGGGAGGGACTCTTGGTCAGGAAGTCTAGTGACAGGATGAGGGGTAATGGTTTTAAATTGGAAGAGGGGAGATTTAGATGAGATATTAGGAAGAAGTTCTTTGGTGTGAGGGTGGTGAGGCACTGGAACAGGTTGCCCAGGGAAGTTGTGGATGTCCCATCCCTGGAAGTGTTTAAAGCCAGGTTGGATGGGGCTTGGAGCAACCTGCTCTAGGGAGAGGTGTCCCTGCCCAGGGCAGGGGGGTTGGAACTGGATGATCTTTAAGGTCCCTTCCAACTCTGACCATTCTATGATTCCATGATTTTCAATAAACACTGCCAGCGCTGCAGTAAAGACACTTCTACACCACTCCCAGTGTCACTGACTTCAGACAGATCCCAAACAGCACACGAGACTTTTTTCACTCACTGGTGTCTTGATGTAAGTGTGTGGATCCGGAAACTCAGGGAAATGCCCAGGAATGTGGGATGGATGTGGCTTGTTCTGTCCAGCTGTCAGGGCTTTGGGAGTCACGGGCTGGTTTGTCACAGGAGCTACAGATAAAACACACACACACAAATCCGCTGGCTTCATTCTGCCAAGAATTGGACAAAGTGCTTTCAAAGATTTTGCTGAGCAGTGACCCATGTCTCCAGGTGATATAAAAGGGACAGGGCACATCCCACGAGCAATAGTTTCAGGTTGTGTTTGGCATTCCCAAAATGGGATTGCCTGACCCCTCTCCTACACAGGGAGACCAAAACCATCTTAAGGGTTCTCATGTACAACGAGGATGCTGAAGGAAAGGCAAATGTTTTGGCAGAGGGTTGGACTAGATGATCTCCAGAGGTCCCTTCCTACCCCATATCATTCCGTGACTCTCTACCTTCCTCCAGCTCTTACACAGTCATTACAGGAATCCTTAACACAACCTGCACCTCCAGGGGTGCTGGACTGCAGCATCCCTCAGAAAAGCAGGAGCTTTTCCAGCAGAGACAAAACCCAAATTATTTCCAAACCCCTGCATAAAAAGCCAAAGGACTTCCCACATACGGGCAGTGATGACCATCCTCTGGGAGCGCTTGGCGTATGCCGGAAGCGTTTCAACATTGAACCCTGAAATAGAAAAGAGGGAACAGAAATCACACCCAGAGCTTATCCTGTCACAAATCCCTTCTCTTAAGGCTTCTCCAGAATGAAACTCATGAGGTTCAACAAGGGCAAATGTAGGGTCCTGCACCTGAGGAGGAGGAACGCCAGGCACCAAGAGAGGTTAGTGCTGGAAAGCACTACTGGGGAGAAGGATTCTGGTAGACAGTGAACTCTCCATGAGCCAGCACCGTGCCCTGGTGGCCAAGAGGGCTGCGGAGGGAAGAGTGAGGTCCCTTCCAATTCTGACAATTCCCTGATTCCATGAATTTTTCCAAGGGTTCCAAATTAGACAGGAAAGAAAAATCACACACTTTTTCTATGAAAATATCACATCCCCAGCAGCGATATCTGAGCTGCCTGCACGAGGCCCAGAACAGTGGGCATCACACAAGCACCAGGAACACAGGGGAGAGATTTTCCTACCAATGCAGCACAACCCAACCCTTCTGCAACACGGGGCAGCTGGGATCAGTGGGAGCAGTTCCCTACTCACCCATTTCCACCAGAGTAACCACGATATCAGAGAGCGTGGGCTGTGTTCTGGCTGTATGCTCACAGTAGGACTTTGCACTCCTTCCAATTTCAGAAATATCTGGGAGGATAAAAAAAGGAAAGAAAACACCACCGTGTATTTGATTCAGTGACCACACACCTGTACCAGCCCAGTCCCAGCATCAGAGATGTGATTTTTTTAACAAATTGAGTAAGGAATGAAAAATAGCTCCCAGAATCCAAAGTCCAACAGCCTGTGTATTTAAAAATAAAGCATGTGGAGACACTGATCATCAAAGATTCTCTGCGATCCCCAGCACAAACACAGGCTGGGCAGAGAATGGCTGGGGAGCAGGCCTGAGGAGAAACACTTTGGGGTGTTGGGTTGAGGAGAAGCTCCACATGCCCTGGCAGCCCAGAAAGCCCCCCACACCCTGGGCTGCACCCCCAGCAGCGTGGCCAGCAGGGTGAAGGGGGGTTCTGCCCCTCTGTTCTGCTCTGGGGAGACCCCCCCAGTGCTGCCTCCAGCTCTGGGGCCACCAACATGGAGTGTTGGACATGGAGCTGTTGGAGAGGGGCCAGAGGAGGCCATGGAGAATTGAAAGCTCTGGGGAGACCTCAGAGCCCCTTCCAGTCCCTAAAGGGGCTCCAGGAAAGCTGGNCGCACCGCCCCCTCCGCTTGGCCAATGGGACCGCAAGAACATGCGTCAATCAACCCTCGCTATCAAGCCCCGCCTCCTAGTGGCCATTCAGCCAATCAGCGCTTCCCTCCTCTCAGCCCCCGCCTGAAAGCCCCGGGGGTAGGCCTCGGCCGCCTCAGCGCCACGGGGAGCACAGGCCACTTGCCGTGCCGCCCGGTTCCCCCGCCGCCACCGCGGGAGACGCCCCCCGCAGCGGTCCCGCACACCCGGTGAGGAGCCGCCGTTACCGTGCCGGAGCTACCGGACGCTGTGTCAGCCATCTTGGAGCCATAGGGGGNCAGGACATCACCATGAGAAATGGAGCTGAGCTGGCTTCATGCAAGCGTGTAAGAATGACCAGAGCGAAGGCATGAGCATCTCCACGCTTGGTCTCCAGCAGGAAGCATCAGGGGATACTTAAAGAGAAAATACAGGCAGTGAAATATTAGGACTTGGGGGAGTTGGTGGGTGAGAAGCTCATATGAGCTCCCAGAAAGCCCTCTTCACCCTGAGCTGGGCGAGGGGGGTGGGATTCTGCCCCTCTGCTCCCCTTTGGGGAGACCTTCCCCATGTCCCTCAGCACAGGAGAGACATGGAGCTGTTGGAGAGGGGCCAGAGGAGGCCATGGAGAAGTGAAAGCTCTGGGGAGACCTCAGAGCCCCTTCCAGTCCCTAAAGGGGCTCCAGGAAAGCTGGGGAGGGACTCTGGATGAAGCAGGGGAGCCCTAGGATGGGGGGAAAGGGTTTGCCACTGAAAGAGGGGAGATGGAGAGGAAATGTGGGGAAGAACTTTGGTGTGAGGGTGGTGAGACCCTGACTCAGGTTGCCCCGAGAAGCTGTGACTGCCCCATCCCTGGAGGGGTTCAAGGCCAGGCTGGATGGGCCTTGGAGCAACCTGGTGTGGTGGGAGGTGTCCCTGCCCAGGGCAGGGGGGTTGGAACTGGATGATCTTTAAGTTTCCTTCCAAACCGAACCACTCCATGGCTCTGTGAGTTTCGGGGGGCCGTTGTGCCCTCGCCGGGCACTCACAGCTCTGCAGCATCTCCGTCAGCGTCTCCACCGCCGCTTTCTCGGCGCTCTCAAAGCCGGCCTCGGTGAGCAGGGAGCTGACCACCACCTGCAGGGTCCTTCTCCGAGCCAGGTAGTAGTTATCCGCAGGCGTGCTGGCATGTTTGCTGCCCGACCTCTGCGGAGACAGAACCCCCGGGACGAGAACTCAGGGAGCCGAAGCCACCCCCAAACCGTGGAGGTACCCTCCGTTTTTCGGAGCGCGGCCCCTTTAAAAAATCCGCACCGCCCCCTCCGCTTGGCCAATGGGACCGCAAGAACATGCGTCAATCAACCCTC
>VXBW01000964.1:94197-115596 GCA_013400375.1 Thinocorus orbignyianus
AGGAAAAAGAAAAAAGCAGCAGCTGGGCTTTTAACAGCCTTCCTTGATTTTTGAAGAAGCCGCATTGTTTAGTATCTCTAAAAATCATCTACCTTTTGAGAAGTGCCTTTGCTAGCAGAGGCACATTCAAACTGGAATTAGATGCTTAAGGAACTTCGGGCAAATGGATGGAGAATCCCAGCCAGCCGTGTTTCTACACACCTTTTCTTGTCTGTGAAAGAATCCCATTGCCCTGATGAGAGATATGGCTGGGTCATCTTCACACCAGCTGGTCCATGAGAAGCCTTGGGTGTTAAACCTTGTCTGCTTTCCCCGCTTTGAGAGGAAAAGAGGCTCCAGATCATGTCTGGAATAAGCCTGAGGTGGGAAAACTTCTGTTTTCTCCCAGTGGCCCTTTCCATGGGTACCTGACTATCTTGAGAAGTCTTGAGTTGTTCAGACCTAAGGGCAACCTAGAACTGAATCCCACCAGACTTCTCCAGTCCTCCAGACCCATGGTGCAGGGTCCCTCCTCAGGCCCTTCGCATTAGCCAGGGGGAGCAGTTTGTTTCTCTGGAGGCTTCAGAAGGAGCAGTGAGACAGACACCAGGGGTGGAGCGGAGCTAGAGGGTGGCAGCAGCTGTTCAGGATGTGTTGCTGATTCTGTGGCATCTCCCACCCTTTCTGGAAATCGAGAGTTTGGAACAAGACAGAAAGAAAGAAGAAGCAGCCGCTGATAAAGCTTCATGTAGATGACAGCCCTGTCCTCAACGGGCTGTGACCCTCAGCCTGTCTCTGGGGATACGAACCAGCTGGGAGGCAATGATAGGCTTTGCTGCTTATTCTGTCTGTTCACCTCCCTGCTCTGGGCATGGGGACGGATATCATCTCCCTTCCTTCCTCCTCCCTCACGTCTCCGTCTCTTCCTCTCCAAGTCTGAAGTCTTCTCCACAACCTCTGTTAAATTGCCCTGGCAGAGTTTCTGGTTTGGCTCCGCTCGCTCGCTCTCTGTTGGGTAATTCCCTAAGGCTTGTAGCCTTAGTCCCCTTGAGGGTCCCACCTAGGGATGGCAAGCTGGGAAATCCCAGAGCATTCTCTGTTCTGGAAATGCAATTTTGAAGAGGCAAAAATAAAATAGAGTGAAGAAAATGTTTGTGACTAGAAACTGTTGACCCTGGACTGTGCTCCCTGGATGAAATATTCCACAGAGCACGACTGTGTCTCACTTGGGTTTGTTTGTGAGGACCTTTGTCAAGCCAAGAGGATGCTGGTGTCACCCTGAGAACTGATCTTCCCAGGGATGGTGGCAATACACCTACTGAAGTGTAATTTGCTGGAGCTCAGGGTGACACACTTGTGTATTGGAGAAGTCTCTTGGGCTGGGAACAATGGAAAGAGCTCCAGGGGCAGATGTAGAACAGTTTTCTGGGGCTGTGAAACTGCCCAGTTTAGCTGGAGGGAAGGGAATCTCTGATACTGAGGGCAGCAAGGGGCTTATTGCTCCGTGGAGATGGGGAAGAGCAGGTTTGTTCTGGAGAAGGCCCCTTGGGCAAGGAGGACTGAGATCTGCGCTGGCTTCAGAGGGAGGGTTGTATGGCAGGGCATGTGGAGTCTGGTAGAGCATGTATTTCCTCAGCCTCACCAACAGCAGGGTCTATTTTGGGGTGAATATTCAAGATTGGGTCTCTGAGGGTCTGATAAACTGAGTTCCCATGGCCCAAGCAAAGACCCTGTGGCTTCAGAGTTTACGGAGGGCTCCAAGCCGTGTTTCACGTGCAGACAACTGCCACCACGTGTAGTTTTGATTCTTTTCTCCTTCTTCTTTGTTTTTTATTTTTACTATAACGAATGAAGTGGGGTCCCTGCATCTGGCTGTGGCGGTTAAACAGGCTTGATTTAATCACAGACTGATAGAAGACTCAGAAAAAGAGGGGAAAAGGGGTGAGAAACACAGAGCACCTGCTTCCCCCCCAGCCGGTGTCCCCGTGCCGGGCCAGGCTGTGCATGCAGAAGGGCCAGGAAATCCACAGCCGGTGGCAAGGGGGGAAGCAAATCACCCAGGATCCTGCCTGGGTGGAAAGTGATGTGGGTCCCTGATGGCTGGGGCCTTTTGCAAAGGTTTTCTGCAAAAAAAAACACTCAAAAAATCACACAACCAGGACATCACTGGGCTGGCAGGGAGGGCTCGTACAGTTTCATGGCAGGGGAGGAGGCTTCTGAAGGGGCATTTGAAGGAGTGTGATGTGTGTGTTGAGAGGTGAGACGGATCCGATGCCTCATCTGCCTCCCAGAAAGTGGGAAATCTCTTCCTGCTGAGAGCAGGTTGCTCCCCAACTATATTAAAGATTTCCTGCTTGAGCAGCAGGAGTGTCTTATGTGTGGGGATCAGCCAGCTGAGCTGGTGGTCCTCGTGTTTTGGCTCCTGCAGTTCTCTTTGCTCTACCCTTAGCATCAGGGTAAGCACCATCTTTCCAGGCCAGCAAAGAAAACGGGCAAAAAAAAACCTAGAAAGTGCTGAAAACTGCTCTATTCTAGTGGCATTTTTCCATATCTAGTGGGAAGGATGCTAAAATTGTGGCTTGCCACACTGAAGCCCCCCAGGCCAGATCTTTGTCGTGCAGTCTACAAAGAGCCACGGCAGCCTCCATCCTCTGAGCAAACACAAGGTATTAGTTCTCTGGTGTGTCCCAGGTGGATTCTGGAGTATGAATCAGTGGTTTCCCCTGCTGAACAGCACCTCTCTAGCCCTGGGCTGCCAGGGTACCAATATATACGTCACCGTGGATCTGTTCCCTGGTGCATAAGTGATTCTCAGTTAGGCTGCAAGCAGAAATGTCCCAGCTGGGTGGAAAATAGGAGGTGAAACTTGGCTTTTCTGTGAGGAGTCCCTCACAATCAGGATTTTGGGGCTGGAACTCAGACCTGGAAAAGGCCACACAATGACTAAGGCACTGGTCTTCCCACCAGGAGCTCAGAGTTTTGCTGAGGGGCTGATGGGTTTTGCCATTCAACATTCAATTCAAGCACTGAGTTTCTTTTCTCCCCCCCTCTGCTCATCTTTTGCAGCACGTTAACTGAGACAGCAGTTTTTCCTGACAACCTCCCTACCCTCCCCCCCCAACCTGGTTATTGATGAAAGCAGATTTGATATGTGATAGGTCCCAAGATAAAAGCAAGGTTACAAGAGAATGTAAGCAACAGCTTGGGGAGGGTGGGGAGAAGCCCCCAAAGAGCTGAACGAGGCAGGAGCAGGGTATCTGGTGTCAGCCCCAGCCACTCCTTGGCCCCGGGTGCAGCTGGGAAGAGGCCTGTCTTCTGGAAAGGGTTAATGCCAGGGGCTGCTGCTAAACTTTGGAGCCCTTTTGACAGCGGTTTTGAAATCTGATTTTCTTTTTGCAACCCAGAGAGGTTTTTATCAACTTCCTATTTGAGAGCAGAAGTCGGAGCCGGTGCAGGAAGGCTGGTGTGTCCTGCCCCGTGCCCTTGCATTTAGTGGATGTAACCAGAGGGCTGGCAGGGCAAGAACCACAGCCTGGGCACATGGGAGGTGAAGGGTAAGGAACAACCCCAGAGTTCAGTGAAATAAAGGCTCCTTTTTTTGTATTCTTTGCATCATACAGACCACAGGCCAACCATGCTGCATGTGCAACCTGTTCCTTGTTGCTCACTGCAGCATTGCTGGCCTTCTCTTGCCTGTGTGCAGGGTTCAGCTGGCCGTGGCTACTGGCCTGTGTCAAATTCTTTGTGCAAAGCAGCCAAATAACTGTTTGTGCCCCTGCCTGTAGTGCCCAGATGCTGAAACCTCCCCAGATGCTGAGACCTGCCCTGGTGCCCCAACTCCAAATCAGACGATGCCCAGATCAGCTCTGTCTTATGCTTGTAGCCTGATACCACCCACAGCACCATCAGGAGAGGTGAGGAGCAACACATCCCTGTGCTGATGACTCCATCCTGCACTTCTTGCAGCCACGGCAGCGTTGTCTCCGGGAGGAATTTTGTCAGCACAAGGCAGCCAGGGTGGATCAGGTCCCTCAACGTACCTGAATCTACTTGTTTGCATCGTTTGTGTTACTCTTTTCTGTGTGTTGCTGGGATTTTGTCTTGCAAAGGCTCACTTGAAACCAGTCTGTCCTAAACTCAAATATTCAGGGATTTGCACTCCTCGGGACAGCTCAGGTTTCTATATGCACGTGTATTATAGGGGACCTGGGCCCAGGCTAGCACAGATGGACTCAAAGCTCATGGAAAGTACCTTTCAAGCCAGCCCTGTTTAGCTTTCTAGCTTGAGCCAGGAAAATAAATAAATAAAGATGGGAGGTCTGGCCTTTTTCCTTTGCCTGATGTATTTCATTTCATTGACAATCAGAGCTCGGGTCAGCCTGCCTATTGGAAATACCCCAGAAAGTCTCAGGTTTTGCAGAGATTTCCCCAAATTCTTCATCTGGGGAGATGACTCTTCGCATCTTTACCCAGAAACTATCTCAAAACTTTCCTGTTCTCTTGCACAGGACCCTGTAGTGGCTCTCTCTAGCCCTAGCCTGGCAGGGTACAGATATATGCGTCGCTTGCCCTGCGTCGTGTGGCTTGAACCAGGGCAGGGAAGGATGCCATCCCGATGTTGCTTGTGATGCCCCAAATCAGAGTTCAGCAGAGAGGATTCTCAGCTCTCCCAGCATTGCTGTGCTGCCACTACAGCAGGAGAGCAGTAGTGACAGCACCAGAACTGGAAAAATCTTCTGTACTGGTAGCTGTGAGGGTGTCTGCAGGGAAACTGCTGCCGAGATACGTTGTGTGATGTTCACGTTGCAGTCTCTCTGCAAAAGGTTTTGTGCCCCGCTTGTTTTCTACCTCCCTTGCAGTTGTTTTTCAACTCTGATGCAACTGTTAAAACTCTTTGAAAGTGTCAGCTTGTAAAGGAGAAGGATTAAATGCAGGACACAGAGTGGGCCTAAATTCAGCAGCCCTCTTTGGTGGCTGAGGACCACCTGCATAATCTCTGCTCCCAAAATGCTATTTCTGCTCCAAAGCTGTGGTTTACAGGTTTTGCTCAAAGCATCATCCCCATGTGCAACAAGACACATCTTCCTTAGGCACTTAGCTGTGCCTGTGAGGGTTTAGCTGAGCCAGATCTGCAGGTGCAAGAAGTGACAAGAGATGGGGAGTGGAAACTGGTTCATCTTTGGGGCACCATTGTAGTTTTCAGCTGTGCATCCAACCATCAATCTCTGCAGGTGAGCAGAGATCGTTGCTGAGCATCTATTTTCTTCTGAACTTTGGCTGGGCAGGAAGTAAATAAACATTTATGCATACTTTTAACATATTTGTCAGGTAATGGTGGTCAAAATAAGTTTGCATATCGTGGGGCTGAATGGGTTGAGCTCTGCTTCACGTTGCAGATGGGAGCCCGTTGAAATCGATGGGGTCTCAAGGGCATAACCCATGGCAAATATCAGCCCTGTCTTCAGGCTTTTTGTATCTTGCTGTCTCAGCTGTTGGCACAGGGAATGGTACCCTGCAGCCCTGCCATCATCACTCATGGGCGACCCTTCCTGCTCTTGGGTGTGAGGGGGCTGAGCGCTCTCATGCTCACATCAGGGCAGAATTATCCAGGATTTTGCAGTTATAACTGCAAGAGATAGAAGTCTGGTCTTTTTTCTTGCAGCATCTCCTAACCCCGTCTAGTAGGAAAGCTCTGTCAGGTTCAGAAGTACAAATGCACAGTCCCTGGTTAACAATTTATTGCTAATTAGGATCAACTGTAATCTCTGAAAAAGAAAGCCCTACTGTTTCCATGGACATCAAACTGGTATATAGAGCTGAGTAAATCTACTGACCCAAGTAGGAATTTCCAGGGCACGTTTTTAGTTGCTGGTGTCTCTGGTTGATGTGTTCACAGTAATAGCTGACACTTAGATGAATGTGTCTCCCCACTCTTTTAGATAGATCATAATCTCTGCCCCGAAACAATTCATGCAGACACTTGGCATCACTTCATAACAACCCAGTAGCAGGGGACAGTGATACAGAGGAGAGCAGGGCTGGAGGAGAAGGGACCTGCCCTGGCAGGAGACTGAGGCATCTCTACCAAAAAAAAAAAAAGGCTTTTCCCTGTGGAAACAACAAAAAAAGTGCTATTATTAGTATTGGAAGTTTTGAAAATCACTTGCTGTAATAGCCCCAGACCCCTCCAAAGCACTGTGCATCCAACAATAAGGCAGGATGGATTTACTGAGGGACTGCAGGGGGCCAAAGCAACAGGTATTATGTCATTTTAAAGCCAAAAGATTGGGGGCAGAGACAGGTCTCACCCATTTTTGGGCTTGAACGAACTCTCAAGTCCTATCCCAGCCTTTGGCTTCGGCACCAGCCTTTCTTCTGGGAGCGGAAGGAGCCTGGAGACTGCAGCAGGTTGTGATATTGCAATTTTATTCAGTGGTGGGGTGCTCTATGCAGGTAGAATGTTTTCCAGCAGTGTTTCCCCATGCTGATTTCCTCCTCTGCATTGTGGATTGTGTCGGATAACCAAGATTTTTAACCTTACTAAGCAAAACCATAGCACCTGCATTTCCTATTAACCTGCCACCTTTGTGTTTTCCACAAATCTGGCACAGCAGAAGGGAGAAACAGCATGTCCAGCTCGCTTTTCCTGAGAAAACTGTAGCCAGGGCAGAAAGAGGTGGTTGTCTAACAGCTCCTAGCCATACCATACAAGAGATTTTTTGGATAGGAAGTGAAGAGCAACTTTTCCCATGGGAACTACAGGGGGAGGCAAACTGAACTGAATGGAGGCCTCATAAATCAAAGACATACGCCTTTGACTTTCTGCACTATAGCTTTGGGCAGCTGGTATTTTTATGCCCAGTCAAGAATTTCTTAGAAAAAAAAAAAAAAAAGAGCCACAAAATGCACGAATTATTAAAAAAAAAATGCTGAGTTCTGTGAATGTTTCTTTCCATCAGCCTCGAAGTGCTCCAGAAGGGGAGACTGAGGCAGAGTGCACAGAGTCCCTTTGCTGAGGGTCATGCAGAAGCTCAGCCCTACAGGGGTGAGCACAAACTGATAGAGCTCTGCTCGGGTGTTCATTCTCACCTCCACTCGTAGTGAGAAAGGAAGAGGTCAGGCAGCACGACTGGCAGGGCCATCTAGGTTTTGTTCCCGTTAAGCTAAACACTTTTTCCATGTGTTTTCTTCTTTGCACTGCCAGCTTGAGACATCTACACCATCAAAGCACGCTGCAGGTATGAACTCATTCATCATCGTTAAACTACAGTGATGGGATTTTCCAAAGCTGGCATTAACAGCCTAAGGTGGGAGCAGCAGCTCTGATGGAAATAAAGTTAGTTTTTTAAAAATCCATTGGCTGAGGGAGGTGTGATTCAGGATGTGTGACCTTACTTCTCCATCCACCTTCATCAGAGTACCTTCTACCTTTTCACTGATCAAAAGCAGGAGGTTATTTTCACCCAGTTCACAGGCTGGTTGTCTCCAGTGCCTTCTCCCTGATAACTGTGTGTGTCCCCCAGCTCAGAGCCAATGCCCAGCAATTTCTTTGTGTTTTGGCCTAGACACCAGCTCCGTGTCCCATCCCTTCCTGCCCATCACCATCCTCAGCTTGGGTTGTGGAGGTGAGTCTGAGGCTTTGTGCTCTCAGCACCAGCATGTGCTGGTTCATAGGTTTTTCTGCCAGCCAGCAGTTTGCAGCAGTAGAAGTGCACCAGTGCACCAGTGCGAGGCACCTCTACCTCTTCCAGGTCATAAAAGGATTCTCTTGTGTCTATGTGCACCTTCTTCTCCCAAGGGAATAATGACAGGACCAGAGGAAATGGTCTGAAGTTGCAGCAGGGGAGGTTTAGACTGGAATATTAGGAAGAATGACTTTACTGGAAGAGTGGTCAGGCACTGGAATGACCTGCCCAGGGAGGCGGTGGAGTCCCCATCCCTGGAGGTATTTAAGAACCATGTCAATGTGGCACTTCAGGGCATGCTTTGGTGGCTGAGATTGTAGGGTGTGGGTTGTGTTTTTGTGCATGGTTGGACTGGGTGATCTCAGGGGTCCTTTCCAACCATGACAGTTCTGTGATTCCTGTGCAAGCTGATCTCCTGCTTGGTCTGCAATGTTGATTGATTGCAGAGCTCCTTCCGAAGTGCAATCATCTCTTTCCCCTCCTCTGCCCTGCTGCCCTTAGCCTTCCCTGTGTGCAGGGACTGCCAACACCTTAGGGCACCCTTTCCCTCTCACCTAGGCATTAAAAGAGATGCTGGGGACTTACTGGAGCACTATCAGTCCCCATCCTCGTGCCGTTGTTTGTCATCTTTCTCTTTTTGAGGGCAGCTAGATTCTAAGAAACGCGGGCAGGGAGATGAGAGCACAAAAGGACCTTTTGCTTATCTCTGACCTTTCTGGCATGGGCACATGTTGCAGGGTGGCCTCCAAGGTTCAGATAATGCAAAAGCTGGGATGCATGATTAGGCGTTGAGGCATTAGGCCATCTGCAAAGATCTGGTAAAAGCCTGTGAGGTGGCAGTGAAGAGGGAAAAAAAATAAATAAAGGAAGTCTCCTCTGCAAAATATGTTGAAAAACTGAGGTGGAGGGACATGTGTGATGTGGTGGGGCAGTGGCCTGGGCCAGGGAGCAGAAGGGGCTCGGCCAAAGCATCAAGGGAATGTTTGTGGCCTTGGCAAGTTCCCTCTCGGTGGAGAGTGCAAGGAGGTGGGTGCTGGAGAACTGCAGCCCCCAGCCAATGCCCTTCTCTGTGGCACCCACCATTCCTGTACTGCAGCTGGCTGAAACCCCACCATACAAACATCTGGAAGAATGTGCTGATTTTTCTTTATGTGTTCGGAATGACGTTAGGATGAGAGAAAGGATGACTATGCGTCCCTGGCTGTAGCCACCCCTTTGGGCACAGGCTGAGAATTATGGCCTTGAGGGAGCAAGGCTTGGATATGAGCTTCCTCCTCCTGTGTCCCAGGTCACACCACAGTGTGTAAGAGTTTTCCAGATGCTATTAGTGTAAGCACAGCTGGTTTCCAGCAAAACCGAAGCTCTTCTGTGTGTTATCTGATGCCTGTGAGGGACTGAAGCGTGATTTGGGTCTCTCTTCTCCTGAGCTGCCTGCTTGTATGAGACTCGTGGGAATGAAACACTGTTGGTACCTTTACCTGATCAAGCCAGTCAGACTTGGTTGGAGTTGGCCAAAGGATTAAGAATTTATGGGAAAGGGAGGACAGGCAGAGGCAGCAGGATTGCGTATGGCTTGTTTCTTTAGAAAACAAGGCTACAAGCGCTGAAAGGTCTCGGGTTCATCCTGATGCAGAACAGGAAGATTTTTGTGGGATGGGAAAAATGTTTCCTGCCCAGCTCCGGTCCGTGTCGCAGCGTAGGGAGACCCATTGCGGTAAAGCCTGGGCTGCAGCGACGGGGCCTGGACAGACAGAGGGGACCACAGGGTGTGTTTATGTCCAGCAGCCTCAGGAAAAATTCCCCTTTATGGTCTCACAGCCAAATCCTGCTTCTTCCCCTCCACAAAGGACAGGCAGTACAGCATGACCTTGAGGCAAACGAGAGAGAGATCAACCGGGCAGAATATGTGTGTGTATATATGTTTGTTTTCAGGTAGAAAAATCAAAAGGCTTTCCCTCTCTGGAGAAAAACATCCTCTAAAGGCTCTTGTTTTGCTGAGGCTTCTCTCGTGCCGTTTCCAGCGGTGGGGGGCGGAGGGACAGATCCCCACACGGATGCTGCCAGCTCCACCCTGCCCGCCGGGGAGCTGCTCCCTTGGTAGCTGTGTACCAGGGTGACGTGGGGTCAGCCGGGGTGTAGCCTCTGATGGTTATCTTCCTGGGCCTTGAGAATATTATCATTCTTCTTTCCCCAGTGTGTTCCCCCCGCCCTCCCTTCTATGTTTAGGCTCTAGTGACCCAGCTCTGATTTCCTTCTCTAATTAATTGCAGTAGTCTCAGTTTCTGTGTTTCGTGCACAAATAAGCATTTCCTTTATTAGGGCTATGGCTTATGCAGCTTATCTCTGCTCCCCAGAACGGCTGCCTGCCCTGGTAGCCACTGGGGCTCAGAAGATCATAGAATCATAGAATGGTTGGAGTTGGAAGGGATCATAAAGATCACCCAGTTCCAACCCCCTGCCCTGGGCAGGGACACCTCTCCCTAGAGCAGGTTGCTCCAAGCCCCATCCAGCCTGGCCTTGAACCCCTCCAGGGATGGGGCAGCCACAGCTTCTCTGGGCAACCTGTTCCAGTGCCTCACCACCCTCACAGGAAAGAACTTCTTCCTCATATCTCATCTCAATCTCCCCTCTTCCAATTTAAAACCATTACCCCTTGTCTTATCACTACACTTCCAGACAAAGAGTCCCTCTCCAGCTCTCCTGGAGCTCCCTTCAGATCCTGGAAGGCTGCTCCAAGGTCTCCCCAGAGCCTTCTCTTCTCCAGGCTGAACAGCCCCAGCTCTCTCAGCCTGTCCTCACAGCAGAGGTGCTCCATCCCTCTAAACATCTTGGTGGCCCTCCTCTGGACCCCTTCCACCAGGTCCATGTCCCTTCTCTGTTGAGGACTCCAGAGCTGGAGACACAGTCCAGCTCAGGTTGTCTGGTACAAAACTATTTGCCTGTGATCACCTTCAGACATTCTGTGTGTATGAGAACCCTTCTCAAGGCAGACTTCAATAATCATGACTTCTTACTTCATTGTGCTTCACTGATGGAAGTATCTGCTGAGCTGTGGGAGGTTTATTTGCCAGCATTAGTTAAAGCAGTAGATGCTCTTCTACAAATATGGTCATGCTTTACATTAACATGGTTTATTTTACATATATACTCATTTAAATATAGATATACTTAAATGCTTTTGCCACCACAATATCCTTTGCATGGTTGAAAAGAGTAAAGCTTTTATCTGGATGGAGCAAATGGAGAAGCCCACCTGATTCTGAGACAAAACTGACCTAAATCTCTCCTGGGCACAGCTTTCCTGTCTGCCCTGGCCCATTTGGTAACACAGCTTTGCAGCCAGCCAGGTCTTGTCCCTGATCTGGCAGAACTGAACCCGGTCAGAACAGGGGCAGCCAGCACAAAGAGCAGCCTCCATGCGAGGAAGGGAGGAGGCCTGGCATCGGGCATGGCGGAGAGCGGGACAGCCCTCTTGGCAGCAGCCTGGACTTCCATGGTTTCTCCCAGGAAACCAGATCCCAGATTGTCCTTGCTCCCCCTGTGCAGTTGGTTTCTCATGCAGCTCCCTTGTCAGCCTTATCTAGCGAGGTTGGCACCTCCTCAGTCTCTTCAGAGACTCTTCTCAGACCCAAAAAGCCCAAATCTCAGGGTGGGCGGTGATTTTATACCCATTTTAAGGCAAAAAAGAGCTGTTGGTTCCTGAGTCCTGGAGCTTGTACCACTTCAAGCAGGCAGGCGACTTCAAAGAACATTCTGGGAGTTGACACTACAAAAACTAGCACTTGACTATTAAAGTCTCTAAATCCTGATTGAAGCTGATGAATTTACACCAAGTTAATTACTAGGTCCTTTTCCAAGGGTCTGATCCAGTCATTCCATTGCCCGATGTCATTTTCAGGGAGAATTAAATCCTTTGCTTACATGTTTATAGAGTTAAAGACACAATCTTGCTGCATCTTTCACCTGGGAACTTTCTACCCTCTTGAAGGCCTTTAGCACCATTAATAAATGAACATCACCAATGATTAATTGCATAAATATGAATGGAGTGGGCTTAGTGCCAGGGAAGTGCAGAATAACTGTGTTTGCTGGAGTTCCACTTGCACATGTGTGCTCTGGAGTACCTGGCAGCAGCTGAATTCTCCAACTGAATTCAGTGGAAACTTACCTTATTCCATTACCTCAGCTGGCTGGAGGGAAACTGAGGCACGTAGCAGCTAAGTGATGTGCCCAGGCTGCCAAGCAAGGCAGAAAAGAGGTAGGAAATTAATCCCCAAGCCCTGACACTTCCTTACTCTTTCAAACACCTACCTTTCTTTTTCCTGTGAACATTTATTACTTATTTTTCTATTGTATGTCATATTATCTGGGTGACTGGAATAATGGGATTTCTTTCTGGGAACCTTAAGATACTAGAAAATAGCAATTGCTGTGCTGATGAAACCTGAGGCTCATTTAACAGTCTCCTCTCTACCCAAAAAGCTGTTTTTAGCTGACTCAGAGGAAGGCAGAAGAACCCTGCACAAATAGACTCGGGATGATTTGCAAGAACCGTTATTGGTGCTGACTCCTGAAGCATGAGGCTTAAGCATCTCCTCTCATGCATTTTAGAACACAAGATAGCCTTGATATCCAGAGGATACCCAAGCTCTCTCTGGCTTGTAATCTTGCTTAGGAATCACAAGAAGTTGGCATCGTGGGCTCAAAAGGAAGTGGCAGGAGCCAGGACTGGTTGTTAGCTGTCAAATCCCCAAAGGTCATGCTTAGGTTGGGGCACTGAGAAGAAGGAGGTAGGAGTGCTGTTGCAAATGGAAAACATTTCCATGCACTGCACTGTTGTCTCTAGGAAACCTTTCAAGCAATCCCAGGCCCAGCAGTTTGCTAAGAAGACCCAGATCTCATTCCTTTCACTACGGTTGCCAGCAGAAAGGGCTTGTTGGTTTGGTTTTTTTCCTGTTTTGTTGTTTTTTTTTCAAGTAGAATCTGCTCCTGGCTCCACTGAAGCCGGTCACAGCTTTTGTTCAAAAATTAAGCCCTTCCGTATTCAGCTGTGCTTTATGCACTAATACATCTCCTGATCCTTGCCTGGGTATGAGGGAGCTCCTGCAAACCCTGCATGCGTGGAGAGGAGGGGGGGACACCCCAACAATTCCCCCGAGTGACCAACCAGCTGCATCTCGAACCAGGCAAATGTGTGTATGACTTTTCTGCCCTGGAGCGTGACCACAGGAAAGGGGCTCGGTCCAAAATAGCAAGCGATGCCCTTCAGCAGCTCCAGGCTGAGCCAACGGATCCCACGGGGAGAGACCACGGGTCTCGGTGGGGCGGTGGTGGCAGGGGCTGGGGGAGACCCCCAGGGTCTCCTTATTGCCTGTGCATTTGCTGGGCACAGCCAGGAGGGGGGAAATGTTCTTCCCAAGAAGGAGCATCTTGCTTTCTCCTCTCCTGCCTCAGGGTGCAACCCCAAGAGGCTGTTCCTGACATCAGGCAGGGAGGAAAGGTGTGTTTCAGGAGCTGTTTCCTCAGAGGATTCACAGGACCAGGGCTAACTCCAGTTCCCTTGGCTTAGGCCCTTGAATTACGGGGCATACAAGAGATTTAAGTAGCAGTGAGGTCTAACTGTCATCTCCCATCACCTCCAACTTGTTTACATCCCTCTAGGGCCTCCTGTTCTTTTCTCCTTTGTAAATATTAAGAGTTTGTGCTTTTCTGGAAAGGAAAAGGCAAGATCCCAGCTGAGCTGGAGTCTTTTGGTCCCTCTCGGAGACAGCTGCAGACTGACTGTATTCCCCAGCCTCAGCAAGGTCAAGACAGGAGCTGAACTCCTCAGTCACCATTTCCAAGGACTGAGCTGCTAGCGCTGTGATTTTGAGTCTCTCCTGAGTTTTCAGACCGTTATCGAAAGGCTGGCTCAGCCTGTAAAGGCACGGCTGGCCCATGTCTTTACACACTCAACATTTTGCACTACAAGGCCTGTCAGCTGCCAAACAGGGCAAGAAAATGATGCTCATAGGGTCCAACCCATAACTGGGAGGTCAGGTCCTCCAGCAGACGATGGCCAAGTCTCTTCAGACAGTGCTGGGCTTGGCACGTGTTCCCAGGTGGCTGCTTTAAGGGGAATCTTCTTGCAGCCTTGGTTCAGACACCCCAAACTGTGCATTACATCCACGGCTGCAGGATTATACCTTTAAATCAAACATATCTGTGAAATCTTCATCATAGGCATGGAAAGGGAGGGGGCAGGTTTCTAAAGAAGCTCAGCTTTTGCTGACAATAATCCAGACCCTGCTTCTTCCACCACTCCCTTGAGAAGAAAAAGATTTGCTGGCTGCTGAGTGCCTTTGAAAATTCAGCCCTTGATCTAGTTTTTCTTTTTCTCTCCTTGTCCTCCCTTTTCTTTCCCTTCCTGGCTCTCTCAGCACACACGCATCTTCCCAGTTTCTGTCTCTGCCTGGCCTGAGAAGTCAAAAATCTCGTGCCAATTTGACATTTGCCTCTTCTGAACGCAAGAAGCCCCTGGAGCTCAGGTGGGAGGAGAAACAAGTCACTCTCCTTTCTGTCATGTGCACTGCTCAGAGCTCAGCCTGAGAAATGAAAGTTCCTTGGCTGAGTCTGGCCACCCGTCTCCTCCTGTCACCTTGCCAGCTGAACCTCACACATTTGTCACAGGAGGAACAGAGCGACGTGGTTCATCTTCCTCGCTTTGCCCACTTCTCTGCGTCCTTCCTCCCCTCCCTGTTTGCAGCTCTCCACCCATCCACTTCTCCCCTGCTTGCCCTGGCGTGCTGGCTGGTGGAGGTTCTTCTCCCCAGGGTCACACTAACAAGTCCAGCTTGGCCAGGGGACCAGGTTGGTCCAAAACACAGAAAGAAAAGCCAAAAGAGAGACTTCAGAGATCTCTGTTCCAAGGTCACGCTTGCAGAACAAAGGCAGGGGCACTCCAGGTCAAGGAACAGCAAAGCTAACACCACTGCACCCACCAGGCCATGATGACCTCTGTGTCCTTGTTCCCATATTCCTTGAGTGTTCATCTGTCACATGCTCCTGACTCCCTCCTAGGTGTTCAGAGGCAAGGACTATGGCTTCCAGAGTGGTCACATCTCCTGGCACTGCTTGATAACCCCTGCTGTGCATCCGTGACCATCATTTACCTGGCAGGGTAACACCTTTTGGGTCCAAACCAGCATCTCTAGTTCCAGCATCTCCAGCTGCTTCTAGAGCTTGCTGGGCCAGCATCCTTCAGTGGGTTTTGGCTCAAATATATCAGGAAGGAGAGGATGGCTTTATGGTAGTGACAGTTCCTGGTAGACCTGGCGGGCCCCACGCTCCTCACTGCCCGACCCAAGCTGTGCAGATAATCAGCAGCTGGGATGAAGGGGTTGTTCAGCATTTCTGCACTTATCATCGCCCTGAGCCTGGACGGGGACTGGCAAGGTGGCCCAGCAGCAGGGAGTCTCCCCCACCGAGGAGGTGAAGAAGAGCCAACGACAGTTGCAAGGTCTTCTTGTCTGCTGGGCTGTGGAAAAATCACCCAGGGAGGAGTGAGCACTCAGCATCTTCACAGCCCTGTGCCCTGGGAAGTCTGTGTGAGTCAGTGCCCTACGGAGCAGTGCCCGGGGGACAGAGCTGTGTCACCAACACAACAGCAAAGCTGGACCTGGTGATGCTGTTGGGCACACAACCTCTTTGGTTGTGGTGAGGCTTAGGCAGACAGAACCACGCTGGGACTTGGAATCTGCAGGCTTCCCATCTAGACCTGGTGCTCATCCACTGGGGAGTGATGGGAGAATCATTCCAGCGCCCCGTGGTCCAGTTTCCTTAGTGTTAATGAGGATGCTCCTGCATTCCGTTGCAGGTCTACTAAGCACTTCTGCTGTCCCCTCATCTTTTCTCCTTCCCTAGCTGCTGGATTCATCACTGTGGATCAAATATCATGGATTCAGCCCTGTGTCAGCAGCCACCCAGAGCGTATCCAACTGGATTTCAGGTCCTCCATCCCTATTATTGGTCTGGCCCAGCCCCTAACCCCCGCAGCAGGCTGTTCAGACGTTAACACTTGTTTTGGGGACATGGTCTGCCAAGCTAACCTTATAAATAATGCTAAAGAGCTACAAAAATAATCTCAGAAGCAGTCATGCCTGATTGCAGGAGCCTCTTTGTCAGTTTGCAGTGGGAAGTTCATATTTTAATTGCTAGGGATGATATCCTGGTAGGAACTTGACTTGTGTTGCCCTGCATAGATCTGATTCCTTTCTGCTGGGGTTTTTGTAGTCAAGTGAGAAGGACAGTCTTTCTGCTCACACCTACAGGGCAGGAGCATTAACTCTGGACTCGCTTTTAGTGGCAGGTCTAGTTGGAGTGGCCAAAGCCTGGCTCTCAAGGGTAGTTGAGCAGGATATAACACCATTTTCTAACTCAGACAATCATATAAACCACTACTAATTTCAGCTTCTGAGGTCTTAGGAGACATCTTCACTGCTGTGATGCTGGGAGAGTGAAGGGTGGACAAGCAGGAGCAGCAGGTACAAAGCAGTAGGTCAGTGCTGGAAGAAATGGTTAACGTGTCAGGAAACTGCTGGAATCGCTCCACCAAAGCTCTGCCTAAATACAGTGGGAATTCGGCTTGCCCAGTGATGTGTGTGCATTCACAGAGTGTATCTCATTAGCATGTTGTTAATGTCAGTAATTATTGATGACATGAATGCAGAAGCATACGTAGATCATCTAGAGCTACCAGAACTGCTGGGAGAAATGCGTCCGTAGTTTATTATGGATACTGGCATCTCGGTGAATTTGATCTCTGCACATCTGTTGGGATATAGAGGTACCTGGTTGTGACGGTCACAAGAAATACAGTGACATTTGTGCCTTCAGGGAAGGGAGCAAAGGCTCATACTTAGAGGAGACTCATCTTTGGTGCTGCAGGTTACCTGAACAGCGGCTGTGCTGCTGCGTGGAGCGTATTTTATTTCCATTTATTAACACAGGGGTGTGACATCCCCCTTTGCCTGTACTCAGCCACTGTGGTTTGTAGGTCCTTATAATTTTACTTCTTTGGCTTTGCAGTTTGGAGGGATGAGCACCCTTCTTCGCTGCTGAGGTGGGGGAGGACACGTGCTACAGGTGCATCGGCTCAGTGAGGTAAAGGCAGGTTGGCAGCAAGGACGGTGGGTTTGGGGTGGTCTCTGGGGTGTTGGGGTGGAGGGTCTGCTGTGCCGTGTGTGAGAGCAGCTCAGCTCGATGCCTGCCATATTCTGCTTGATGTGGGGTTGAAACAAGATGTTTCCTTTCAGTTACACCAAGGGTGAACCGAGTGCAGCCAGTGCTCATGGTAAAGGCTTCTCGCCTGCAAGGTCTTCCTTTAGTTCAAAGCCCTTGTAGAGTAAACTCAGGCTGTGCTGGAAGGTAACAGCAACCCAGGTGCACCACAAGTGGGGGAAGTCAGTGGGGTATCAATCATCTTCCTTCTACCCCCCAAAACACTCACACACACACAGCACAGTCCTCCCTCCCTCCCTCTAAGCAACCAAATCTACCCTTGACCCAACTGATCTGATGAGGTTCCTTGCCGGTCCATCACTGGTGCTCCAGAGCTCAGTCCCGTGGTATTCCCACTGCAATTCCAGCTGTGGGGTAGAGCACCCACTCCGAGCCCACCTTCTGACACTGCCCCTGCAAAGGGAACAATCCTGCTCCATACTTGGGCAGAGACCTGCCCAGTCTCCATCCCCAGTTACCACCTGCCCAAGCCATGATTAAAACCCAGCCTTCCCGCCTGCTCAGTCCATCTCATCCCATTTCCTCAGGAGCTCTGGCTGCCTCCAGCCCTGCTGCTGTGATTCTGCACCCCACTGCCAGCACCCTGCTCCCTGCTTTCTTCCGTGGGGTCCTGGAAATTGTGTCTGGGTGCCACCATGCAGTGAACAGCTGTGACACAGGCTTCCAAACAACCTCATCCCACAGCAGCCCCAAAATCTCACAGTTTTCAAGTATTTTCCCTTCTGTTCCAACCGGGCCAGTCTCCTCTTCATCATTTCACCAGGCAGGACTCATCCTTTCTCCATGGCAAATTGCCTTTCTGCTTGAGAAGCCTTGAGCTGGCTCCAACTCGCTGCCTGGCAGGTTTTGGGTTGGCAAACAGGCACCAAGCACCGGCCCTGCCACATCAAATGAAGAAAAAAAAATAGATGGTGCCACCAAAAATTCTTCGAAAAACCCAAATGCATCTAATCCAGCAAATAGGTGTAGGTTACACAAGGTGTAGGCAACAAGGTCAATTCAGGGCAGGGCAGGAAAGAGGAGGAAGGATGGACAAGGGAAGGGTGTTGTAAAAAAAAAAAAAAAAGATGTATTTTTATATGTAAAATTTCAGGGGTGTATTTTTTAACAATTTGCATAATTGGCAACCACAGATAATCCCCTGAAATGAACTAAATATACCATAACTGGGGGCTTTCCAAGCCCAGTTTGCTTTCTGAAATTAATTGGTTTCAGCTCTGCATCTTTTTTTTTTTTTTGCTATGGTCTTTCTTTCTGTCCTCACCAGCTGAATTTGGCTGGTTTCTCAAATGCCAGATTTGGGAACAAAACTGATCATTCACCTGGGGATGGCTGACTGCGGTATGAGTTTGAGTCAATGAAAATGTGAGTTAATTTTAGATTTCATTAGGAAAAGGGAACTAAGGCAGAAACCAGCTGCTGAAATGACAGATGGAGATGAACTTGTTCTAATGCTTTTCATAAAAGTCAGGTGAAATTCCATTTAAATCTCTGCTGGGGCAAACTGGGCTGGCTGCACTGGAGTCAAATCTGGCCTGGCTACTCCGAAATGGAGATACTCCAAAACTGTGGCCACTTTGGAAGTTTTCTCCTTAATTATTTGCCAAAAGACACAGTGAATTGCTTGTTAAGTATGTGTTTACAAATGTGTCTCTTCTCATCCATTGATACCACTTTCCAACCCCTTTTTTGTTCTGTTCTGGAAGCCACCTAAGCAAAGGGCTTCCCTACATCCAGCTGTTTCTGTTCTTTAATAATCCTGGGTAAGGAACTCCTGGGTGAGCATCCAGAAGTGGTGGATATAGCGTAAACCCAAGCAATAGCAACAGTCCCACTTTTGTTTTTTCTTTAAATAGACAATTAATCCAAACTGTACCAAAAGCTGCTCTAAGCAGGGGATTGAAATCAATGAAAAAGCTCCATTTTGACCTTTGAAGCAGCAAACTTTCTTCTTCAGCTCTCCCATGTCCATCAGTACTGGCTGTAGCGAAACGTTGCTGAGATTCAGCCTTCAGATGACATCACTCCAAACTAATCAGTTGTACTCAAAAGTCTGACCAAGTCAGAGGAAAGGGAATGCAGTGGTTGCCAGTAATAGGCAAGATATTAGGAAACAACGTCCCCTGGGCCGAATGTTGAGCTTGTTCTCGACCAAACTTCCCTTCAATTCAGCGAAAGCAATTTGTTGTTTTTTTCTTTTAAAGTTAAGAATGAATAAGATACGAGAAAGGAGAGAGAGCCAGCCACGGGGGGAGACGGGAGTCTTGTGTTTAAGCACGGGACCGAGACCAGGAAATCCTCAGCTCTCCTGCCCACTGGGCCAGCTGAATGAGTGGGGAAGAAGCCTCAGCTCCTGCTGCCCGCAGGCTCTGATTCATGTTCACCAGAGCAAAGATCTGCCATGGGCCAAGGGGCTGCGTCCCTGCGGAGACCTGTCCTGCTGCTGCCGGCTCCGCAGATGGAAGCTGTGCCTTCCTTGGATGCTGCACCCCACAGCCCGACCTGCCCGTACTGGTCCATCTTTAACACCAGTTGAAAGAGTCCTCAACACAGAAAGGACATGGAACTGCTGGAACAGGTCCAGTGCAGGGCCACCAAGATGATCAGAGGGATGGAGCAGCTCTGCTGTGAGGACAGGCTGAGAAAGCTGGGGCTGTTCGGCCTGGAGAAGAGAAGGCTCCGGGAAGACCTGAGAGCAGCCTTCCAGGATCTGAAGGGAGCTCCAGGAGAGTCAGGAAGTCTAGTGACAGGACGAGGGGTAAAGACCTGAGAGCAGCCTTCCAGGATCTGAAGGGAGCTCCAGGAGAGTCAGGAAGTCTAGTGACAGGACGAGGGGTAATGGTTTTAAATTGGAAGAGGGGAGATTGAAATGAGATATTAGGAAGAAATTCTTTCCTGTGAGGGTGGTGAGGCACTGGAACAGGTTGCCCAGGGAAGTTGTTGATGCCCCATCCCTGGAAGTGTTTAAGGCCAGGCTGGATGGGGCTTGGAGCACCCTGGTGTGGTGGGAGGGGTCCCTGCCCAGGGCAGGGGGGTTGGAACTTGATGATCTTTAAGGTCCCTTCCAACTCTGACCATTCTATGATTCTAAATGCGTATGGTGGACCCGTAAACCAGCCCATCTCTTCCTAAAGCAGCAGAACCTTTTGGCAAGCAGAGACTGTGACGCCAAACTGCCACCACCCTTGCTCTTTCCTGCTGGGAATGGTTGCGGTGTCTCTCAGCTTTAGGGAAGACTGGACGTGAAATACAACAGATTAAGGTGTTCGAAGCGATTTGAAATCTTCAAGCCAGAAAGTGTGAAATACTGTCCTCGCTCTTTCTCACACAGGCACAAAATGGTGCCCATTGTTCATTTGATTTGGGGGGATTTCCTACAGCAAATGATGCAGTTGTTTGCTCATTGGATTTGGTTTTCAAGTCCTTGGTGTGTGTGAAGCAGTTTCATTTTGATGTCACTAATGGCACCGCAGTTGCAGTATGACCCAGGGAGAGGGTGGGTTAGCTCTTGGTAGATCAAAACTGGATAGAAGGCAGCTATAAAATAAAAGATGTAGAAACCAGTGCAGAAGAGGTGCTGCTCATGTTTGTTGACACGGAGCCAAGCCCACTGCTGGTGCAGAGAGACATGGGTGAAAACTTCCCACTTATTGAATGGCATTAGGCTCCATCCAAGCCCACGTGTGACACCAGCTGCTCTCCAGAATCAGAGCTACGTCTCCGTTGCCCCTTTAACATCCCCAGCTGCCGGTCACCCTTCTTAATTCATCCCCAACATACCAAAAAAATGAGCCTCTTTTATGATTCAGCAAAGAATAACATTGCTGGTTGGGGATCCTGGAAGTCTGGAGGCCATCAGGTTTTTTAATTTTTACTCTGAAGGAATTTCCTTCTTTTTTTTTCTTTTTAATAACACTGGGCTCTCTCTCGCCAAAGCCAGGAAGCTGACTATCTATGGACAGCAGTGACCAAAATTTGGTTTTCCTGGAATTTTCTCTTTTCCCTCCGCACACCCACACAATAGGCTTTTTAGGATGCCTGCAGCCTGTAATTTGCCTTTCTAGCCTGATAATGTGGCTTGCAGAGGCATCAGTTTTGCCAAGTCATCCTCTGGAAGGAACACTTTCTTATGCAATGGGCTTCATTTCCCCCCTCCGTGTCCGATGGCCCACGGTTGCCACCGAGCCCAGCTCCAGCCCCAGGGGCTGGATCAGAACCACCACGGTGCCGAGGCTGGGAAACGGGAGAAAGACCATGAAAGGGCCCTGAAACTTTCAATTTCAAAAGGCCCAGCCCAGAAACCAGAAGGACCAAGAACCCAGTGCTGTGGTTTCCCTTTTGCCTGACTAAAGAAAATAGCTGCTGTCTATTTTTACTAAAAATGTGGGACATGGGGCCCTTCTCTTCCCCTGCACAAACGGGGGATGCTGCTCACAATGAAAGAGTGGGGGAGTGG
>VXBW01000964.1:118205-142501 GCA_013400375.1 Thinocorus orbignyianus
GAGAGCTGGTGGCGGGGGTGGGGAAGAAGCACTCGCTGGCGTGTCCCCTCGAGCAGGGGTGCAAGGGGCAGGAGAGCCCTGAAATCCCAGGGTTTGGTGGGATTTGGGGGGGGTTATACCGACGGGGAGGCACATGGAGGGTCCGGAGGGGTTGGGAAAGGCAGGCTGCAGCGGGGCAGGGTCTCTGTGAGCGCTGCTTGTGCTGGATGGGATTGCCCTGTGCATGAGGAGCAGACCCCCGCACCCCCAAACCCCTTCACCCCACCCCGGTGGTGTGCTGCCACCCTGCTATCGGACCCTCCCTTCACCTCCTGCCCACCCAAAATTTGCGGACAAAGAGCTCAGCGGTGCAGCCGGCAGGCTGGAGACCTGCGAGTTTTTGAATGGGGCTGAAAATACCTGGTTAAATTGGAGGGAGGGAATAATATCACTACCGTTTACTTGCCTAAATTCAAAATGAATGCAGCTCTCTGCGGGGTACAGTGTGAGGGGAAGGAAATCTCCTGGGCCTCTTCATGAGATGGTCAGAGTGAGCAGTCTCAATAGAAAAAGGAAAAAAAGAAGAGATTCTGCAAAGGGACAAATGACTTGGGCTGGAGCCTGCCTGCTCTCCACCCCGGCTGCTGTTGCAAGAAGCTGCCTGTTCCCTTCAAAAGAAATACCCAACATCTTGCTTTTTTTTAAAAAAAAAAAGGCTTTTTCCCCCCATCCCTGCTATTATTGTTCTGTTTCTGCAATTCCTGGTCTGAGAGATGCTGCTCTGGAGCCCGTTCCTCTGCAGCCCTGAAGGTGGTGGAGAAGTGGGTGACACTTGGAAGTTGTCATGAGGGTGCGTGTCGGTGTCCCCAGCACGGTGGCCACCCTGTGCCAGGGGTGACAGTGGCTGCTGGAAGGAGGATGGTGGCATTTTGCTGCTCCGTGAGGAGAAACCTCAATATTTTTAGGGCTGTGTTGAAAGAAGGAAGTTAAATACGGCCGGTGCTTTGATACCGGTGGAGAGATAAGAGCAGGGGACTGAAATTTGGCGCCTCTGGATTCTGTTGGTGGGTGAAAGAGGACTTTAGGGCTCAACCATTGATTTGGGCTTTGTCATTGATTCTTCTCCTGTCAATTTAAGGTGGAATTGCAGAAGTGGGTGCAGATCCTGCCCTGTGAGGTCTCCAGCTGGAGATATGCTGGAATTGCTTGCTTTTTTTTTCCCCACGGAGCAGAAAACAGCAACTTTGCAATTTTGGTTTTAACTTATTTGTGCAGGCTTTGTAGCTGCATCTAAGTTCTGCAGAGCCCCAGAGGGAGGGGAAGTCCTAAGGCACTGGTCAGACTCCTTGCTGGTGTAATCTCACTGAAGCCATAGCCTCAACACCTGTAGCTGATTGACTCCTTGGCACCGAGGTGCCTTCAAAGCCCCAAAGATAAGTGTGAAACACCATCGTGACCAGAAGCTTTGAAGCTGTGGTGCAGGCAGGGTCTGGGGAGTCTTATGCTGATTAAAACTTCCTTTTCTTTCTTTTTTTAATTTGGTGCTTGGGTTTTGTCAGGTGTGTGAGGAGCAGAAGTGTGAAGAAGAGGTCTTCCCCTTGGCCATGAACTACGTGGATCGCTACCTGTCGTCGGTCGTGGTGCGGAAGAATCACTTGCAGCTTTTGGGAGCAGTCTGCATGCTCCTGGCTTCCAAACTGAGAGAAACCATGCCCCTGACCGTGGAGAAGCTCTGCATTTACACAGACAACTCCATCACACCTCAGCAGCTCCTGGTAACCAGCCCTATCTCACAGACCCTCCACCTCCTCCCCAGCTCTCTTATCTGCCACATCCCACTCCTTGGCAGCGTACCTGCCTCTCTGCCTCCTCCTCTTCTCTTCCTCCCATTTCTTCACCTTCCTCTGCATTCTCCAACCAACCTTCTCACCTCCTTGCCCCTGGTGGGTGTGATGTCTCTTGGCGTGGAGACCTTGCCATCCTGGGGCGGACGCTTGCTCCGAGCCGTGGGAAACTTGCTTTTGTCACCTCCAGGTTATAGAATAAGTTCCTTTTGCCCGAAGTACTGGTTGCCAGCTTGGAGCTGCCACGCTGAGCTCGCTCACGGGTGCTGGGTCGCTCTCAAGTGATAGCTCTGAAGAACAGAAGCTCCCCTCTGTGCAGTCCATGGGGCACAGGGCAGGGGCTACTGGCTTGTGCGTGGCTCTGACTTGCCCCAGCTGCAAAGGGGCACGATGTGGGAGCTTGAGTTTTCACACCAGTAGGAAAAAATGAAGCTTGAAGTAGGAAGTTAACCAGGAATGTGGGTGGGAGCGTTTTCTGAGTCAGGATCCTGCTGGCTGGGTTGTACCCTGGAGGCTGATGGTGCTGCCAAGGTGGTGGAAGTAAGCAGGACTTGGTTGGTGCCCAGGTCCTGCTCCATGGCCCTGAGTTAAAGCAGAGCCTACACTGTACACTCAGGAGGGAGCTGTGTAGGCTCAGAAAGGAAAAAGCATTTTCTCGGCTGTTCAAAGTTCAAAGCAAAGATCCAAACCTCATGAGTTCAGCTTTGCCAGTGGGGGAGGAAACTGGAGAACCCCTTTTCTTGGGAGGGGGGCCCTTCTGTGCTGGTAGATCAGAGCCCTCGGGAGGAAACGGCCACCTCGCTTCGAGTAACAAACATCCCTGGAGACGGTTTGCCTACCAGAACTTCTCAGGGTTAGTCATCTCTTTATTAAATATCTTTTTTTTTTGTTTTTGGTCTGGGGTAGGTGAGATGATCTGAGTGTGATTTGTCCCCAGGGTGGGGAGTGAACCCACAAAACTTTCAGGTGTGAATCGGAAGCCTGAAGTGTAACTGGGGAACGCTGATATGAGCACGTTTTTTCCAAGTGCCAGTGAAGGCTGGGGAAAATCCCCTCTCCTCCCTACCCCTCTCCCTGTAGGTGCTTGTGGGTGGTTGTTGCCTTCAGTAGTGCTGAAGCTGGAGCAGCTCTGCTGTGAGGGCAGGCTGAGAGAGCTGGGGCTGTTCAGCCTGGAGAAGACAAGGCTCCAGGGAGACCTTGGAGCAGCCTTCCAGGATCTGAAGGGAGCTCCAGGAGAGCTGGGGAGGGACTCTTGGTCAGGGAGTGGAGGGACAGGACGAGGGGAAAGGGTTTTAAATTGGAAGAGGAGAGTCACAAGTCACAGCATAAACCTTGGGCTACAAGGAGTTGGACTTTGTGAGCACCTTGTACATCTCTCCTGTGGATCCCAGCTGTATTTCATTCTAATTTAGTTGTTGGTTTATTCTTGGTGAGGGTTTGCTGTTCTTTTCAGTTGGACTTTGTTTGTAGCAAGCTCCCTCTGAAGGAGAACCGTTGGGAGATGTGCAGGTGGGTAGTGGGCAGAGCCTGTGCCCCATCCCTGGAGGTTTTCCTTCACTCTTGAGCTGAAATGCTGATCCCTCCACACTTGGAGTCTTTTTTTGTTTCCCCCAGAGGTTTGTCAGCAGGAAGCTGTGGCTTGAGCAGTGCCACAATATTCATCTTCCCTTCTCCCTCCTCCTGGCAGTATTGGGGTGGAGGTGGAGGAAAGTGCTGTCTGCCGCCTGTTGCTCTCTTCTGATTGTGCAGGTCTTGGTGCTGGAGTTCTTTCCTGTGCTTTTGTCCCCACCAGGATCCTGGAGCACTCGTGACGTGAGGTGCAGCCAGTTGGCACAGAGCTCTTTCATCCTTGTCCTCTGTAGTCAGTACACAGTTGAGGTGGACAAAAATGGCTTCATTTTGGGGGTCAAAAGCCCTTTCTTGGGATAGCCAAAGATAGGTTTTTCAGGCAAATCAGATCCTTTTTCCCAAAGGGATGGCCATGAGTGCTTGGCCGTGGAGGGATTTATTCCTGGTGATTGGTGCTACCAAAGGGCTGAGCAGAAGGCACCACAAAGCAGCCCTTATGGTGAGGAGCTGAGGCATTTGCAGCTGTCTCTGCAGCCCGTGATCTGGTGGTCATCACTCCCTGCCTGCCACAAGACTGACTTTTGGTAGATGTTTAACCTTGTTTGGAGCAGACCCCGCTCCAGTCTCCCATGCTCTAAAGGGGGAGTGGAGGTAACACCTGAAGATACGTGAAGGATTTGTCTTCTCTTTGGGACCTGACAAGAGTTAATGCCCTGATTACAAAACCAGGGCGAGCTGCTCTTTCCCTCCTCTGTGCTAATCCTGGTGATGTTACTTCTCTTTCACAATCCTGCAGTGGAAGAGGGTGGGGAGGGGAAGGGGAGCTTCTCCATCAAGGTTTGGACAATGGTGCATCCTGGCCTCTTCTCGTGGATCGGTGCCATCTCAGCTTCCAGTGCGTCTTCCCCAGCCCCATGGAGGAAGCTGGCTGGCTTTCCCAGTGGATTTGCTTCCTTTTCTTGCGGGGATGCTTGGCACCAGCTCAGCAGTTTAGACAGGACATATTTGAAACAAAATCTTGATGAAGTTATTCTAGGGAGAAGGAAATGATGCAACGAGGGACTTGTCCATTTGGAGGAAGTTGGATTTCCGTCAAGGGCGTTATCTAACCTACCTACCTTTTTTTTTTCTTTTTTCTTTTTTTAATACGAAGGCTTTTCTGGCCTGTGCAAGAGGGTGTTGAGCTGCTTGAAGGTTGAGGAGAGCAGCTGTAGGTCACCTTTATCTGCCTGGTTGCCCCTAATATACCATCTTTCCTCTGATACCTTTGATCTAAGGTCAGTTTTACAAACTGCCAGGTATTTCCAAGCAAAGACCTTAAGCAAGGTGAAGCCACTTGGCTGGTGATGAAGGGAGCAGGAGTGACAGCAGGCTGTGAGGGGTGAGAATAAGAGAAAGAGACAACAGCTGAGTAGAAAGGGATGTTCACTCGTGATAGAGCATTGACTTTACAGGTGATTTGCTTGTGTCTTACTGTTTTACCCTCTCGTTGCATGTGTCAGATAGATGTGACCAATTCTGCCTCTGAAGTTGGCTCCTCTCCCCTTGAGATCCAGCCCTGAACTTTGGTCAGGGGCTGGAAACAAAACGTTTGCCCCTGATTTCCTATTTGCAAGTGGACTTTTCGTGGCTGCTCATTTCTGTAGCTGTGCCTCAGCTCTGGGTAGGGTGGGTGGCCACCAGCAGCATCAGCAGCTCTTTCCACCTTCTGTTTGAGTCAGCTCGTGAGCTCCTGCTTTGCTGGTGTCTCATCGAGTCTGTGATCATGTCAGATGGTGCCTTATCGACTCGAGTGACAAAATTGAGCACAGCTTCCTTTGCTCCTGCGGCCGGGGCCGCTGCAGAGGAGAGCTGGGCTCTCTGCTCCCTCTGCAACCTCGCCAGAGAGGTTTTCACAGGCTCCCTGTAGGCACAGCGGGTGTGTGGGTGGTGTTGAGGGTAGAGCTTGATGTACAGCGGCTGTCACTGCCTGAAAAGAAGCTGGTGTGACTGTCACATCCCAGTCTGTGTTTGCAGAGCTGTAAATTGAGTAAAACAGTCTCTGCTTGTGACTCAGGTCTGTCTTAGAGGGGCCTGAGGCTCTTTCACTGCAACCAGACTGAGCTCTGAGATGTTGTCAGGGCAGGGGAGGTGATGGGAAATTGTTGCCACTTTCCTTCCTTATTTTCTTTTTTTAACTTTTTTTTTTTTTGTGGGATGCAGCCAGGAGAGATCAAGGGAGCAAGCTTGCAGAGGGGAAGCTCAGCTGCTGTGCAATTTCCACCCCAATAGATGCTGGCCAAGCACGGGGAGCTCTGCCCTGGGGGATCTTCCAGAAGGGGGGCACCTGATGCATTCCCAGCTCTGGGATGCTCGGTGGGCAGTGCTGGCAGCTTGAAGCCCTTCCATGAGGAGGGTGGGCTCTGCAAGCAGGAGAAACAAAGGAAGGTTTTCCACTTTCTTCCTCTCTTTCATTAGCTGGGCAGAGGCTGATTCAATGAGGTGCAAAATAAAATGCCAGGAAAAGGATGTTTGCTGTGCTGAGTGGTGCTGCTGTTGCAGACCTGCTCGCCTGTCTCTCGCTGCCTTTTGTTCTGCTTCTTCCACAGATAAAGTGATTCAGAGATTCTGACATGCCGCTCCGAGAGTGGGAAGTCCCCAGGGTGAGCAGGAGTGAAGCGAGGAGCCGGGTGGTTTGGCAGGAGAGAGGCTTCCCTGAGCTAAATCCTGTGAGCTGGTGACAGTCCTTGGCGCCTGTCGCCTTCAGCTGGCATCTCCAGCGCCGGCTGGGTCTCGGGATCAGGCCTTTTGTAAGGAAAAGGTTTTTAAGAAGACGATGAACCTGGGTCCTGGCTGGAAAAGAGCTGCTTTTGTGCGTTGCAGATGGACAGGCTGTTGTCCTGGTGTGGCAGGACCCAGCTTGTCCCGGGTGAGGTCTCAGAGCCAGCACTCTGGATTTTCTCAGGATAAAATGGAACAGGCAGCAAGGACAATGCAGGCTGTATGTGGACACCAGTGTGGGCATCGTCTGCCTCTGGTGACTCCCAGTAGCTGATTCGCAGCTCTGGGAAGAAAGGCAAGGAGCAAGAGCCCAAATGATGCTGAGCTGGTGTCCCCTCCATGCTCAGGAGCTCCCCTCTTGGGTGCAGTGATCTGTTTAGGGTTTGTTTAGTGAGCATGATTCTCCAGGTCCTCTCTTTCATCTTCTCCCTGGATCTGCAGAAGGGCGCCCAGCTCATGGGGAGAAGTCAAGCTGGAGCTGCCTTGGCCTCTCACCCCTGGAGCTACCACTGCTGAAGGTGGCACCAGCATCCTCTGTCCCTTCCAAGAAATTTGGCTCATGCACAAGCGAGCAAACACCTTTCACAGTTCCAGACGAGCACAGAGCTCTCTGTTTCCAGCAGCTCTCTCTGTGTGTCACCTTGCTGGGTTGCTGCAGTTCAACCAGTGCCCAGCACTACCCATTTTTTCCCCCCGTCTTTTACCCATCTTTTTACTCCCCTCTTCCAACCCCCCAGTTGAACCAGGCACCCTTGGTGATCTGTGCTGCAATCCTCAGGCTCTGGAGCTCATTGCTAGGTTTTTTTTTGTCTTTTTCTTGCTTTTATCCTGTGAACTTGGCTTTAAAAATATAGAAAGACTGGCAGCCTGGTCATCCATATGGGAGACCGGTGAGCGAAGCATCACTTTCTGGTTGGAAAAGGGCAGGCTGTGAAATGGCAAATGGCACATTTGGCCTCACGGGGGGTTTGGAGCAGGTTGAGCAACGCTGCTCATTTAAGCAACTTAAAACTGGTGCTGTTGTGTAAGGGGAAAGAGAGGGTTTAAAAAGAAGGAAAAAAAAAATCAACAAAAAAAAACCAGAAGAGAGAGAAAACGAAGATCTGCCCTTATGAAAAATCTGACTTCTTCAAACCCATCTGTTCTGGCAGCCCTTTGGCACGTCTGTGGGCAGCATTGACCGTGTAATCCTAAACTGCTTGGGAGAAGAATAGATATTCTGCTGGGCAGGACCAGGCCCTCAAATGGAGATACCTGATACCAATCCCAGTTCAGCTCTGTTCTTCCAGCCCTGGAGCTTCAGCCCCTGCAGGGTATTTTCCTTCCCCAGCTCCTCTACTGGGCCGCTGTCACCCTCTGCTAGTGGGGAAAGAGGGACACAGGGACATCTTCTGTGGCCTTCCTGCCACACCTGGGCCTGAAACCAGATTTGGTGCTGATCCAGAGGATGAAACTGGGAGCCAGGGATCTTCACTGTGGCTCGGGATGTGGGGGAATTGGGACCGGCAGGGAGGCTGGGGTGGCTGGGTGTGGGCTGCCTGGGTTGTTCCTGTTGGGATGGGAAGGGAAATGATCCTGGGAAAACGTTGCTCTCACCTCTCCTGAGACTGCCCTGCCTGTGGCATGGTTGTACCCAGACATCAAAGCCTGTCCAGCCCAGTGAGACCAGTAGGTGTGTGGTCCCTGTGCTTGATTCAGCAGCTGCTTGAAGTTGTGTAGACCTTGACCTTGATGGCAGAGCAGGGACCTGAACACAGGGGTCCCCAGTTCTGTGCTAAGGCTCCAGTTGTGGGGCTCCCCTTGCTGATACCCTGCTGGATGGGTGCTGTGGGACCACCTGGTGATGCTGGGACTTGCTGGGTGGTGGCTCTGCCAAGTGCTTGCCTGTGCTTTGGTTTCCCTGGTGGTGTTAGGACCATTGCCCAGAGCTGGAAGAGTCTGCGAGAGGCTGAGCAGATGAGAGGAGCAGCCTGGGCTCCAGCTGAAAATCTGTGGGGGGTACCCAGGCTTCCCACCATCTGCTCCCCAGCTCACAGATTGCACAGGGACCAGCTCATGGAAGATATTCTAGAAATCTCTTAGATGCTTAAAGACAGCACCACGACGTGGGCTGGAAGCCTTGGCAGTCCCTGGTACGTGACTGGGCAGCACCAGGTAGCCCTTGTGTGCATCTCAGTGGGAGAGGTGGGTGTCATCACGGCTGTTCAGTGCCCCTTCCCCCTGAGAAGCTGCTGGGGATGCTCTGCTGAGCACGGTGGAGCCTCTCTTGGCAGAGGAGAAGTGTGATGAGTAGAAGAGGTTCTGCCAAAAACACTAGTGCCCAGCTTGGGATCTTCTCTGTGGGGCCACGTTGCCGAGTGTTTGTTGGGCTGAAGACCTTGGCACATAACCCTGGGCTCCGTAGGGATTGAAGATCTCGTGCAGGAGCTTGGGTTGGCTGGATGCAGCCCCGAAAGCTCAGCCGTGTTTCCTCCACCTTCCCTCTCTTCAACGTGTTGTGTGGCCACAGAGCCACTGTAGGAAGGAGTCAGCCCAGTGGCCAGCTCTGAGGGGCACAGAGAGGTGAGTTTCTCTGTCCCCTTTGCTGTGATGCTGTGAGCCCCAAGCTGGATTGTTCCTGGGAGCCTGGACATCAGCCCCTCCTTTTGGGAATATGGGAATGGTGTCCCTCCTGCTCCTTGCTCTGTTTTCTCCTCTGTGGGCTGTTGCAGCAGCCTTGCAAAGCAGAGGAGCACCAAAGGCTGATCTGACTGCACCTTGGAAAGAAGAAATAGGATTTATTGCTTCCTCTTCTGATCTTTGCTCCCAACTTTGCAACAGCTCAAGGCTGGATTCGTGCCATAGTTGCCGAGCAGGGATGTTCCCTCTTTTCTTCCCTGTCTCCTGGCTTGGACTGTCCTCCTGTCCCTTCCCTAAGCGCTGGCCTTAATCTACCCTGGAATCTGGTGAGTGTTTCTGCCCGGCCTAACCCTGCTCAGTAACATTCCATTTGATTCTGCAGGATTGGGAACTTCTAGTCCTGGAGAAGCTAAAGTGGGACCTGGTCTCAGTGATAGCGAATGACTTCTTGGCTCACATCCTCCACCACCTCCCGCTGCCCAGCAACAAGGTGGAGCTGGTGAAGAAACATGCCCAGACCTTTATCGCCCTGTGTGCCACAGGTGGGTGCCCACTCCTGCTGGAGCCAGCTGGGGAGGGTGGGCTGGTCACCTTCTGGGTGACCTGGGGCTGGTCTCCCAACGCCCTGGCTTTCTGGGGAGCTGAACTCCTGCCTTTACTCAGTTGAGCATTTTGCCACTCGATGATGTGGTTTATGTCCCTGACAAAGTGGGATAAAATCCCGGGGGCTTGGAGTGGGTGCCTGGAAGATGCCAGGGAAGAGCAAAGCTGTCCAGCCACCCTGCTGCCACCGTGGGAGGGTGTCCAGGGTAAAGGCAGGGTGGAATCTGAGCTTTTGTAAGTCTCTAGATCCACCTCATCTTCAGGACTTCTTGTGTTGAGACAGACCCAGAGAAACAGCGCCGTGAAGCTGGCTGCTCCGATGCCCAGCTTGTTTCTTGCTACTTCGTCCCCATTTCTCCCTGTTTAGCTGGAGAGACCCCCCCCTGCTTGGCTCTGTCTAATTTTCCAGGGAAATCACACTCCTGAGAACTTGCCAAGTGCATCCTCGCTCACAGATTCTCTTTGCCTCTTGCCCAGACTACACTTTTGCCATGTACCCCCCCTCCATGATCGCCACGGGCAGCATCGGGGCGGCGATCCACGGCCTCATGGTCCCCGTCAACAACTTCACCGGCGAGGCCGTCACCGAGCTGCTGGCCAGCATCACTGGCACGGAGGGGGTGAGTGTTCACGGGGAATCAACCAAGTGGTTTTACTCTTGGATCCGATGGAGAAACCTTTCCTCTTTCCACTGCTCGTTTTTCTTCGAGGCGGAGGAAGTTAGGCTGTTGGTAACGAGGCTGACCTTGGTTTGAGGGTGGCTGGAGATGAGTGAGCAGCTCTAAACACAGCACCTTTGGTCAGCCCCGTGGCTCACAGCTGAGTCCTGGCCACTGTCGCACGGGATGAGCTCAGGAGCCTTTTCAAAAGCAGCACAAAGGGGAAAGTCTGTTCCCCGCGCGGGGCAGGTGTTGACGGGATCGGGTTGACGAGGTGGGATGGGGCAGAGGGAGAAGCCGGGCTCAGCATCTGCTATAACCCTCCCCGGTGTCTGGTTGCAGGTGCCCAGACCCGTGGGGAAGGGGGTCAGGGGCACAAAGTGTTTCACAGCAGCTTTTTGAGGGACATTAGGATGGTTGGGGGGTGTCTGCCTGCCCCCCCCAGCCCTTTGAATGGAGAGGGGGACCCTTTTGGGCTCCCCGTTTGCAGGTTGCTCCTGCTGCAGGAAGGTAACCAGGAGCTTTTCTTCTGCCAGGGGGTCCCTTTTGATCTTTTCTTCTGCCCGAGGGCTGATGCCAGCAGCTGGGCACGGGGTTGGTTACAGTCCCCTGACAGCAGCTCCGGGAATTGGGAGAGGTGCCGATGCCATGGCGGGTGGGAGGCTGCAGCCAGGCTTTGTCCAGGCAGGGAGGGGACGGGGCAGGAGGGTGTCCTGATCTGTTTGTGTGGCTTTGATTTTATTTGTTTTGTTTTGTTTGCTGGAACCTTTTTAAAGAGAAAAAAAATCAGAGCAACCAGCTGCTCTCAAGCTGCTGCGGTGGATGGGGCAGGGGCTGAAACCTGCTCTGGGTTGGGGAACAGGTGGGAAGCAGGGAGGGCACTGCCACTGGGGGGGCCACAGGGGAGCCCAGCACCTCTGGGTTGTCCCCTCAGCCCGGAGAGGGCATCTCTTTTGCCCCACAGCCCTGCCTGGGTGCAAGGTGCTGCACAAAGTGCCCTGGTCCAGGCAGGAGGAGCGAGCCCCTTCACTCAACCGCTGAGGCTCAACCAGGTTTGGGGTCTGGGGAGCCTGTGGGATGGAGGAGGATGATGGTGCAGGGCTGGGGTGGCTCATTCCTGGCTGTGCCAGCACTTTGGAGCTGCTCTGGGCCAGTCCAGATCCCTCGTGTAGCAGAAACAGCCCCACTGGGCGTCAACCAGAGTCCCGTGGTGTGACCACCCCATGGAGCAGGGATCATGCAGGCTGGGACAAGCCAAGCCTCCTTCCAGGTAGCCCCTGAGGCTTCTCCAGCTGGCCAAGAAGCCTGGCTGCCTGTGGCCAAGCTGGCTTTTAGTGGTTTTTTTGCCAGAATTGCCAACGGAGAGCCTGGTTGCAGGGATTTTGGGGCTGTGAGGCTCTGCAGCGAGCTGGCCCCGGGGCTGCGGGTGGGAGGCTGAGCTGAGGGGAAGCGGAGTGGGGAAGGGGAGGTGGGCGTTGCTATTTTCGCTCGCCACATCCTCTGTCAGTTTCTAAGAACTGCCGGCGGATTCCTGGTAAGAGATTTCGGGGTGTGACAATATCCAGCCAGCGCCCGCGGCTCCCCGTAACGTCCAGCTCTGCCCTGGCCCCGGGGGGTGTGAAATGCCACCCCTTCCCCCCGGGTGAGATGTCGGAGCCGGGCTGTGCCCGTTGGTGCTGAAGTTTCCTCCTCTGGTTACAGCTCGTGTGGGGTGAAAACCCAAGGAGAGGGTGTGGGGGGTTGATTTTATTATGAGTGGGATGTGCGTGTGTCCCCAGCGCTGGGTTCCCTGTGCCCTGGGTGAGTCACACGGGGGGTCCCCGGGGAGAGAGCAGGAGGGTAAAACCCTCTGTGAGAAGTTTTGTGGCCACAGCATCGTTCTCGTGAGGACCCAGTGTGGATGGTGCATGGTGTTGTAGGGAACACGTGGTTGTTGGGTCGAGGAGAGTCAGGTCCATCCACCTTTGAAGTCCCCAAAGATGCGTCAGAGGGGATTCCCTGTGTCCTGGCTGGACAGTAGAGATGCAGGATCATGGAAAACCTGGGATGTAGGTCCTGGGGGAGGTAGGTGGGGGCTCGTGCTGCTGCACACCCGCCCATCACTCGTGGGTTTGGCAAGTCTTGGTTGTGCAGGTTGGTACCAGCTGAGCAGAGCTGTTCTGCTCTGCCCCCTTGGGCTCCGGCAGCAGCTGACTGCTGTGATGCCCAAATCACACGCTGTATCCAGGCAGGCATGAGCCTGGATGCTTTGGAAAGCTCCGCTGGGCACAACCTCTGTTCCTGGAGAACGTGGTCAAGCGGGGAGGTGGGGAGAAGACAAACCAGAGTGTGGGGCTTCTCCTGGGGAGGGGTGTGAAGCACAGACAAGCTGGAGATGCCCCTTATTGGAGAAAGGCCTCTTTGTTTTGCGTGTTTAGAAGCTCCAGGGGCCTGAGACGTAGCCCAGCAGCTGCTTGGAGCTATTTAGGAGGCTCCCACCTCCGAGTGGCAGAGAACTGAGGCTTCTTGTCTGGCTCCCTTTCCCGCAGGACTGCCTGAAAGCCTGTCAGGAGCAGATTGAGGCAGCTTTAGCCGAGAACCTGAAACAGGCATCCCAAACCCAACAGGAGTACAGCACCGCCAAGACTGCTGCTTACCCGGCCAGCCAGCCCACCAGCACGCCCACAGACGTCACGGACATCAACCTGTGACCAATGTCCCCAAGAGCCCCCTCCCCAGCCCCCGCTGCTGCTGCAGACCCTCGCCCTGGACACTGGGAACGTCGCTGCATCCCCCCTCCTTCTCCTCCTCTTCTTCATCCATCTGACGCCGGCTGAGGGGCGGGATATGGGCTCAGAGCAGCCGGAGCTGGGATGAAGCGACCGTTTTGGTGGTGCCAGGGCAGGAGAATCTCTGGGGAGGAGAGAGCAGGACCCAAAATGAAGTTGTCAAAACGTTTCTCCGTTGGTGTTACCCGTAGCCAGGCTGGCTGCTGTTCACTGTCTCCCCGGGGGTTTTCCAGGACGACTTCCAGCCCTACAGGGGCCACCAATCATGGATAGCGAGCCTCTGACCCTCACCTACATGATCAAAACCCCCTTTTTCCTCCCTCCAAACTCTTTCCCCCTGGTTTGTGTGGCTCTGGAGAGAGAACTGAGTGTCTGGGAGGATGGAACTGGGTGCTTTTTGGTCCCCTGGTCCCCATTGCTTCGTGCCAGATCGCTGTGGTTCCTTGGGGGGCGGCTGCTTCTGCTGGGAAGAGAGGGAGGAAACGTGGGGCTTGTTTCTTGTTGCTGTTAGATTTGGGATTTGTGGGTTTTATGGCTTGTGTGTGGGATGTGTTCCCGATCTGTGTGGATGGCAGGAGAGAAGCCCTCACCTTGGGGAGCTGCCTCCTGGGCGAGGTTTGTGCCCGATCCCTTTGGCTTTCCGCTGCCCCACTGAGGCTGCTTAATTTATTGTTAATTGCTGGGAAATGGGGGAGGAAGACTTTGCAAGGGCCTGGATGCTGGTCTCCTCTCCTTCCAAAAGAGTGCCTTCACCCTTCGTCCCCTTCCCTGGCTCCCTGGGCAACGGGAGAGACTCGCTTGGAAGCTGGTTGGGTTGTTTTTGGGTAGCTTCAAACTTAGTCTGGTGTCTGAAAAGGATAAAAAAACAAAAAAAAAAAGATTTGAATGTGCTGCTATAGTCAAAAATGCATCTTCACTGCTCCGAGGCAGGGATCTCAGATGACATTTGGGAGGGAGCTGTGCTGCATCCATATCCATATCCCCGTGGGTCTGAGTTGTCTCCTCCTGGGGTGGAAAATTTGCCGCGCACTTGAGTTGAGAGGCGATTCTTGCATTTTTTATTATTTTGTTTTTATATTGTTGTTGTTGATCCTGTCTGTTAGTTTTTATAAAAAGGTGTTTGGAAAAAAAAAAAAATTAAATAAAAATAATGCTGCTTTTCTAAGAGAAAAACCAGGAAAAAGTATAGGGTGGGATTAAGGGAGAGAAGGCAGAGGCAGACTTTGCTGCTGGGTGGATCTGTGGCCCTTGGCCTCCTGTGCAGGGTGTGGAAAAGGAGGCAGAAAAAGCCCTTTTTGGAGGCTGCTGGAAACAAAAGCCTTTTCAGGTGGAAAGAGATGAGGCTGCTGGTTTTCCACCACTTGGTTTGTCAGGAAGAGCCACCAGCCGCTGCCTCCTGCTACTTGGGGAGGGGGGGGCACAGAGCCTGGTCTGTACAAAAAGAAACCTTCTCTTTTTTTTTTTATATATGAGTTTTAATTTAAGAGTAAAGTGGTTTGTTGTTCCCATGCAAGAGTCCGGCTGCTGGGAGAATCAGAGGACCCTGTGATGTTGCAATAAAGTATTTTAAACAAGCCTGAACTCCTCGAGGGTTTCCCTTTGCCATCAGCTCCCTGCCCCAAAACGCTGTAGGTTGGGAGCCCCCCAGCCGGGGGATCCCCGGGGGCTTCAACCTTGTGTTTCCCAGGGGATGGAACAGGGAAGGGAGAGGGAAGCCCTTCCAGCTGGCTCCAACCCTGCTGAGAGGTGGTGGGGAGATGCTGCAGTGGGCTGAGGGATGTGAGGTGCTCGCCGGGCAGGGCACAGGGGGAGGTGGCAGCGAATTCATGCCCCCAACAGCTTTGAAGCTGCCCCTCGCTGCTCAGCAGGGCTGCAGGCTGGCAGGAGCCTGCTGGGTGAGCCCGGGGTATCTGTCACCATCATCAACTGCTTGGTTTTCTTTAAAGAAAGGAGATAAAAATCAGGAAGCCAAGGAGAAGGAGCTGCGGTGCACAACCCGCACGGGCTTCGCGTGCTGCTCTGCTCTCTGTGTGGGTTCTGCTCCTGCTGCTGTCACGGGAGAAGGTGCCAACTCCTCAGAGAAGCCCAGCCAGGAGGCAGCTGCCCCCAGTGACCAGTCCTACCTTGATGCCACAGGGGCTTTTCTCCACGGGCCACCCCAGCAGGACTCGTTGCTGGTTTCAGGAGCAAGGTTGGAGACCGGTAACGTGCAAACAGGCAGCGTCACCATCCGCAACTCCCTGGGGTAAGTGCAGCATCTCCTGGGATCATAGAATGGTTGGAGTTGGAAGGGACCTTAAAGATCATCAAGTTCCAACCCCCCTGCCATGGGCAGGGACACCTCTCCCTAGAGCAGGTTGCTCCAAGCCCCATCCAGCCTGGCCTTCAACACTTCCAGGGATGGGGCATCAACAACTTCCCTGGGCAACCTGTTCCAGTGCCTCACCACCCTCACACCAAAGAACTTCTTCCTAAGATCTCATCTAAATCTCCCCTCTTCCAATTTCAAACCATTACCCCTCGTCCTGTCACTAGACTTCCTGACCAAGAGTCCCTCTCCAGCTCTCCTGTAGGCTCCCTTCAGATACTGGAAAGAATGCGGGAGGAAAAGCCCTCACTGGGATTCCAGATGAGGTGGCACATGTGCATGGGCAGGTGGCCTCCGATGTCCAGCCAAGGACAGTGGCCCCGAGGCTTTGCCAGCCTTGCTGAGCCAAGGGAGACCCAGAGGAGCAACCGAGGAAGTGAGTGGTTTGCGAAAAATCCCTAGGGAAGGGGGATGGCATCATTTTGGAGGCAGGGGTGGTGGTGAGGATGGTGATGCTGCTGAGAAGGGCTGAGGCCATGGGGTGTGCAGGGATGGGGGAAGCTGTCCAACACCCCTGCAAGGAGGGGATTCTGCAGGACTTGTCCCCAGGGCTTTCCCCTGTCCCCAGTGCTGCTGGGCTGCTTTCACCCTCACCCCCTGCCCACAGACACACACACATGATCCCTGTGATGTCCCACTCCTGCCTGGTGACAACCAAGCCCCTGGGAAACCCTCAAGCACCCCTCAAAGTGGGTTATTTTCCTCCTGAGAGAGGTTTTGGGCTCTGGGAACAGTTGGGGGGTTCCCAGTCCCGTCCCCCACCCCCTCTCCCTTTGGCTGACTGAAGGAAAGGGGAGGAGTGTGTGTGTTCCCAGGAGTCCCCCTCTCCCTTTGCAATTTGGGGACAGCGCTGTCAGCACAGACTCATCTGCAGCTCTGCAAGAAGCCCCGGGGGTGGTGGCTTTGCTCTGCCACCTGCTGGGGACAGGACAAGTCGGGAAGAGGGCAGGACCGTGCATGGATGCGACCACAGAGGTTGCAGAACCAGCCCTGTCTGAAGAACTCAGCTCGGGTTTTATTTCCCAGTACAGGAACAGGCCAAACCCTCCCAACGCTGGTGGCAGCAGGCTCCAGAGTGGGACAGGGACTGTCCTGTGCTGGGACAGGGAGCACAGTCTGGGTCTTCAGGCACAACCTGTCCCAAACACCCGCATGGAGGAGTGGGATCCTGGGATGGATGCTCCCAAGTGGCTCCGCTCACACACTGTGGGCTCCCAGCTCTCTTCAGCAGCATCCCCCGGGAGCAGGTCAGCTTTCCCCAGTCTCTCCTTGAAACTCCATGGGCATGGGCTGCTGCCCCTCTACATCCCGCGTCTTGGAGTTCATCAGCTCCCTGCGGATCTCCGGGGAGATGTGCGGGTGGCTGTGGAACTTGAGCAGCTCCAGCAAAGCCTCCTTCTGCTCCGAGGAAAGGTCCTCCTTGTAGCGCTGGGCGAAGGCCAGGAAGCTCTGGTGCCAGAGCACGGGCAGGACCCGCTGGTCCGAGCGGAAAGCCAGGAAGTGGAAGACGAGGGCATCCACCACACGGAAGGGCAGGGCGTACTTCTTGTCGATGAGCAGGCGGAGGAAGATGCTGTTGGCGCCGCTGTACGGCATCTCGGCGATCTTCAGCATGGCCGCGCTGCAGAGGGAGCATCCAGGGGGGCTCAGGAGCCACGGGTGGCACCAAAGTGACAAACCCACCTCTGAGCACTGAACCCCAACCCTAAGGGGAGGTTTAGTGAACCCCCCACCCTCCAAAAAGGCTGAGGGACACACCCTAGGCCTTGCAGTGGTGGCCCCAGAGAAGAACCACTGCCCCACCAGGAGCCCTGTTATCCTGGAGCTCCGTTACCTGGAGTGGAGGACAGGGATGGAGCACTTGGTGAGGATGCTGCCGATGATGATGGCCTCCCGCAGCGTGCACGTCCCTGACTCGCACAGGGGGATGAGGATCCCTGTGGAGGAGGAAGAGTCAGGCACTGCCTTGTCTTCATGGCAGCAGGGAGAACTGCAGGACGTGGAGCTCGGCCCCTTCTCCAACCCCAGGACACCTCCTCAACCTAGGACACACCAGCTCCCACAGGCATTGCAGTGTCTCCCAGCCAGGGGATGAGCCCCAGAAACCCCTCAGGTTGCCAGACGAAACTGAGATCAGACCCAAGACAGTTCATGACCTGCCATCAACCTCCGAAAGAACCCAAATCCCTGCCAACACCTGTCTAATCCCTTCCCTTCTGAACACCAAAAATGGGTCCCTGTGGGTTTGGAAGCCACCTTGTTCACTAAGGGGGGCTCCCTCCATCTCCTTCGTGTCTTCTTCTCCCCACTGAACCCAAGGGCCACGCCACGCAGGGGGCAGTGCCCTGTCACACTGGGGACAGTGCCCCTGCCGAGCTTCCAGAGGCTTCCAGGCAGGAATATGGCCCCACGGGGGGCTCCTACCTTTGAACCAGGCTGCTGGCTTGAACAGGGCCTTCTTCAAAGCCATGTAGAGGTGAAAGTTGAGGCGCTTGTACTCGGCGATGTCATCCCTGACCCGTGGCAGCAGCACCAGGTTGTAGAACCGCTGGGCCATCCTCTCCTTCAGGTTGGAGGAAAATATCCTGGAAAAAAGAGCAAAGCACGGAGTGGGGTGTGGAGAAAGGAAGCCAAGCAGGACACGGGTTGGTGTTTTGTAAATCTGGTTGGGGTTATAGAAAGAAAAAGCCCAAAATCCCACGTCAGCATCTCCCAGAGCTGATGGTACCTGGTGGCTTGGTACATGGCAGCTGCTGTCCAGGTTTCTGGCTCCGTGATGTAGAGGATCTGCTCCCAGTTGGACAAGGCAGGAATGATTTTAAATGCCTTGGGGAGTTTCCCGCTCCTGTATTTAGACAGAACCTTGAAAGACAGGGACACAGGTTGGGCTGTGACATAAGGGCACAGAGAGCAGAGCTGAGGGACTTGTCTCATGATCATGAGCAAGTTGTCCCCTCCCTCGGCATCTCTGGTAAGAACGAACCACCNCCTCAGCGGCGGGTTCTTGTTCATGAACATCTCGATGGCCGCCTCATCCTCGGGGTCCACCACCACCTCCTCGCAGTACTCCCCTCTCCCCGCTGCCACCGCCGCCGCTTTCTCCAGCGAAGGCCACTCCTCATCATCCTCCTCCGAGCCGNCAGAGCACGGGCAGGACCCGCTGGTCCGAGCGGAAAGCCAGGAAGTGGAAGACGAGGGCATCCACCACACGGAAGGGCAGGGCGTACTTCTTGTCGATGAGCAGGCGGAGGAAGATGCTGTTGGCGCCGCTGTACGGCATCTCGGCGATCTTCAGCATGGCCGCGCTGCAGAGGGAGCATCCAGGGGGGCTCAGGAGCCACGGGTGGCACCAAAGTGACAAACCCACCTCTGAGCACTGAACCCCAACCCTAAGGGGAGGTTTAGTGAACCCCCCACCCTCCAAAAAGGCTGAGGGACACACCCTAGGCCTTGCAGTGGTGGCCCCAGAGAAGAACCACTGCCCCACCAGGAGCCCTGTTATCCTGGAGCTCCGTTACCTGGAGTGGAGGACAGGGATGGAGCACTTGGTGAGGATGCTGCCGATGATGATGGCCTCCCGCAGCGTGCACGTCCCTGACTCGCACAGGGGGATGAGGATCCCTGTGGAGGAGGAAGAGTCAGGCACTGCCTTGTCTTCATGGCAGCAGGGAGAGCTGCAGGACGTGGAGCTCGGCCCCTTCTCCAACCCCAGGACACCTCCTCAACCTAGGACACACCAGCTCCCACAGGCATTGCAGTGTCTCCCAGCCAGGGGATGAGCCCCAGAAACCCCTCAGGTTGCCAGACGAGACTGAGATCAGACCCAAGACAGTTCATGACCTGCCATCAACCTCCGAAAGAACCCAAATCCCTGCCAACACCTGTCTAATCCCTTCCCTTCTGAACACCAAAAATGGGTCCCTGTGGGTTTGGAAGCCACCTTGTTCACTAAGGGGGGCTCCCTCCATCTCCTTCGTGTCTTCTTCTCCCCACTGAACCCAAGGGCCACGCCACGCAGGGGGCAGTGCCCTGTCACACTGGGGACAGTGCCCCTGCCGAGCTTCCAGAGGCTTCCAGGCAGGAATATGGCCCCACGGGGGGCTCCTACCTTTGAACCAGGCTGCTGGCTTGAACAGGGCCTTCTTCAAAGCCATGTAGAGGTGAAAGTTGAGGCGCTTGTACTCGGCGATGTCATCCCTGACCCGTGGCAGCAGCACCAGGTTGTAGAACCGCTGGGCCATCCTCTCCTTCAGGTTGGAGGAAAATATCCTGGAAAAAAGAGCAAAGCACGGAGTGGGGTGTGGAGAAAGGAAGCCAAGCAGGACACGGGTTGGTGTTTTGTAAATCTGGTTGGGGTTATAGAAAGAAAAAGCCCAAAATCCCACGTCAGCATCTCCCAGAGCTGATGGTACCTGGTGGCTTGGTACATGGCAGCTGCTGTCCAGGTTTCTGGCTCCGTGATGTAGAGGATCTGCTCCCAGTTGGACAAGGCAGGAATGATTTTAAATGCCTTGGGGAGTTTCCCGCTCCTGTATTTAGACAGAACCTTGAAAGACAGGGACACAGGTTGGGCTGTGACATAAAAGCACAGTAGAGCAGAGCTGAGGGACTTGTCTCATGATCACGAGCAAGTTGTCCCCTCCCTCGGCATCTCTGGTAAGAACGAACCACCCGGGTCCTAAGAGAGGACCATCCCAGGGTCACCCCGAGCGTGGTGCTCAGGACACTGTCACTCAGAACCTCTCTGGTCCCTTCCATGACCAATATGAAGCAAACTGGGGTTAGACACAGAACAAACTGTGCCGAGTGAGGGAGGGGACCCAGAGGGACAGCGGTGGTGGCTGCGGGGCTCAGCGTGAACCCCCAGGGCAGAGGGGTTTGCCCTCACCTCTCTGACCCCCTTGTAGACCTCCAGGACACGGGGATCCAGCTGGGGCATGGGGCAGCCAGACATCTCTGACAGGGCTGTCTCCACCTCCGTCTGCTTCTCCGTCAGCTTCTCCATGATGATGTCGGCCAGGGTGCGCCTGGGGCCGGGGGGACCACGGGTCAGGGGCTGTTTTGGGGCTGGGGGAGGGCAGCACCCACCACCCCATCCCCTCCCCTCCCCTCCCCTCCNCGGGACAACCGGGCGTCCACGTAACCGTCATCTTCCTCTTCTTCGCCGCCGCCGCGTCGCTTCCCCCTCACCGTCGGTCGTGGGGCGGCCTCCTGTAAGATCTGTTCGGCCAAGGGTAAGGCAGAGACCGGGCCGGAGCCCCGCGGCCGCCGGGCCTTGGGCATGGCGGAGAGCAGCTTCCGCCTCCACCGGCGCCGCGTGCGCACACCCCGCCCCTTCCGGCGGCGGCACGTCGGCCACGCCCCTTCCGGCGTCTCTTCCGGTGCGGCCATGGGGGTGACCTGGTAATGGCGGCGGGGGGTGGAGGGGGAGGCCAGGCGGGCCCGGTGGGCCGCCGGCTGGTCGCTGAGTCCGTCCTGGGGTTGTCAGCGTGTCGCAGGTGCCGGTGGCAGAGGGGAAGAGCGTGCAGCAGACGGTGGAGATCCTGACGCGGAAGCTGGAGGTGCTGGGAGCGGAGAAGCAAGGGACGTTCTGCGTGGATTGCGAGACCTACCACACCGCCGCCTCCACCATCGGCAGCCAAGGTCGGCACCGCGGGGGAGGGACGGAACACACCGGGTCGGGGGTGCGCTCGGACAGGCCGGGGGGTCCCTTCTGCGGACCCCCGGGATAGACTGAGGGGGTTGGGGGTGGGGTTCAGCCTGGAGAAGGTTCCAGAAAGACCTCAGAGCCTCTTCCAGGCCCTGAAGGGGCTCCAGGAAAGCTGGAGAGGGACCCTGGATGAGGGAGGGGAGCCCTAGGATGAGGGGGAAGGGTTTGACACTGAAAGAGGGGAGATGGAGATGATGTAAGGAAGAGATTCTTGCCTGTGGTGCACCCCGAGATGGATGCATCTAGCTTTGGAATCCTCAGCACAAGAAGGACATGGACCTGTTGGAGTGGGACCAGAGAAGGTCGTGGAGATGACCAGAAGATTGGAGGCCCTCGGCTGTGAGGACAGGCTGAGAGAGTTGGGGTGGTTCAGCCTGGAGAAAAGGAGGTTCCAGGGAGACCTTCGAGCCCCTTCCAGGCCCTAAAGGGGCTCCAGGAGAGATGGGGAGGGACTCTGGATGAGGAAGAGGAGCCCTAGGATGAGGGGGAAGGGTTTGATACTGACAGAGGGGAGATGGAGATGATAAAAGGAAGAAATTTTTCACAATGAGGGTGGTGAGGCACTGGAACAGGTTGCCCAGAGAAGCTGTGGCTGCCCCATCCCTGGAGGGGTTCAAGGCCAGGCTGGATGGGGCTTGGAGCAGCCTGGTGTGGTGGGAGGTGTCCCTGCCCAGGGCAGGGGGGTTGGAACTGGATGATCTTGAAGGTCCTTTCCAACTCTGGCCATTCTGTGATTATCCTTGAGCTGCCAAAATCTTTTTTTCCCTTTAACTTTAAATCTTAAGAAGGACATACAGTTTATTTGCTGAATGGCCAGATAACATAAAGCAGCTCTGAGCAGTATGAAAACCTTGGAGTTAAAGGAATAAGGAGGGCAAAGGAAGAACCAGAGGCTTCTTTAAAGCCCTCGGGAGCGGAGGATGGTTGTTTTTACAGCCCGAGTGCCCTGGCTGTTCTTTCAGGGCAGACGGGGAAGCTGATGTACGTGATGCACAACTCCGAGTACCCCCTCAGCTGCTTCGCCCTCTTTGAGAACGGCCCCTGCCTCGTAGCAGATGCCAACTTTGATACCCTCATGGTGAAGCTGAAAGGCTTCTTCCAGAACGCCAAGGCCAACAAGATAGAGAGCCGGGGCACCCGCTACCAGTACTGTGACTTCTTGGTGAAGGTGGGCACCGTGACGATGGGGCCCAGTGCCCGGGGGATCTCCGTGGAGGTAAGGATCATCTTCGAAGGGTATAAAATACAGCTGCAGACAGGGCAATCCTGTGTTGGAGGCTGGAGGAGAAATCCCCCTCCCCACCTCAGGGCTGTGTCCAGTTTTGGGCCCCTCACCACAAAAAAGATCTTGGGGGCTGGAGTGGGTCCAGAGAAGGGCAGCAGAGCTGGTGAGGGTCTGGAGAACAAGTCTTGTGAGGAGAGGCTGGGGGTGTTCAGCCTGGAAAAAAGGAGGCTGAGAGGAGACCTTATTGATCTCTGCAACTCTCTGAAAGGAGGGGGTAGCCGGGGGGGTCGGTCTCTTCCCCCAAGTCACAGGCGATGGGACAAGAGGAAACGGCCTCAAGTTGCACCAGGGGAGGTTCAGATTGGATACCAGGAAAAATTTTTACACAGAAATGGTTATTAATCCTTGGAATGGGCTGCCCAGGGCAGTGGTTGAGGCACCATAGAATGGTCAGAGTTGGAAGGGACCTTAAAGATCATCAAGTTCCAACCCCCCTGCCATGGGCAGGGACACCTCTCCCTAGAGCAGGTTGCTCCAAGCCCCATCCAACCTGGCATTAAACACTTCCAGGGAATCCCCATCCCTGGAGGGATTTAAAAGCCGGATTGACATAGTGCTGAGAGACATGGGTTAGTGATGGGTTGTTGTTTATCAGCATTAGGTTGATGGTTGGATTAGATGATCTTAAAGGTCCCATCCAACCCAGACAGTTCTATGATTCTGTCTCTCCATTGCAGTCCTCGTGGCTGGTGGTCTGTACTGGATGTGCTCTGTGTGCGGCAGGCAGGGTGTTTATCCTTTTCACAACATGGTTTTATTCAGGCAATTTGGGGCTCAGCTGCAGCTACAGAGAAGCCTGTTGTTGGATTGTCAATAAACAAAACCCTGCATGGATGCCACCAAACTAAAAAGCAGCTTAAAGGCCTGGTGCACAGCTCTAGTGGCACACTTCAGGTTAATCAGTGCATCGAGGGGGACAAAGCATGGATGGGGCCAGTCTTTTTCCAGTGGTGCCCAGTGGCAGGACAAGAGGAAACAGGCACAAAGTTGAATATAAGAAGTTCCATCTAAACATGAGGAGGAACTTCTTTCCTGTGAGGGTGGCAGGGCCCTGGAGGAGACTGCCCAGAGAGATGGGGGAGTTTCCATCTCTGGAGACATTCAAAACCCACCTGGACACGTTTCTGTGGGACCTGCTCTGGGTGACCCTGCTTTGTCAGGGGGTTGGACTAGATGATCTCCAGAGGTCCCTTCCAACCTCATATCGTTCTGTGATTTATATTGCTACATCCTTTTTATATGCTAAATATTCTCAGATGTTTTTATGACAATATTCTCTCTCCAGTGAGGCTGTGAGAGAAAAGCACGTTGCCTTCTGTGTGGTTATTACCCCGCCATGAGCTTCAGGGCTGTGGTTTGTGTTTCCAGGTGGAATACTGCCCTTGCGTGATAGCCAACGACTGCTGGAACCTGCTGATGGAGTTCATGCAGAGCTTCATGGGCAACCACACTCCTGGCATCCCATCTGTCTTTGGCACCAAGCACGACAGTGTCTACAACCCAGCAGACACCATGGTTCAGTATATGGAGCTCTTCAACAAGATCCGCAAACAGCAGCAGGTGCCGGTGGCAGGGATCAGATGAAAGGACTCCCTGGAGCCCAGTTTAGGGGCAAATACATCCATACATCCTCTTTTCTGCCTGCCCATCTGGATCCGGAGTCCCTCCAAAAACCAGCACTGGAGGCAGCCCAAGGTGGTTGGTTTTTTTTACTTCTCGGTCTCTTTTCCCTGTTTTAAAGCAAAGGTCATGGATGCTCTGGGTATTTCTTGTGCTCTGTTGTGGATTTGAGCGTGTCTGGGATCAGGCCCGTGGTTCTGATGGTTCTGTGTACGGTGCCTCGTACAGGGGTTTGCTGTTCATCGACAGAAGGCTAGAAAAGGAGAAATTCCAGCCAAAAGCATGCAAGGGCAGAGTTTCCTTGACTGCAAATAACTGTGAGAAGGGGTTTTGTAATTATTGTTTTTTTAGATATCCATGTGACAGTGTCTTGTTGTTTTTCACCAAAATAAAAAGCTGTATTTTGTGAGGAGACGGAGTCTGTCTGTACAGCCAAGTGTTGTGCTGCTTCCTAGTGTTTATTTACAGCTTTTGAAATTTTCCTGTTGTACAGAGACAGTTATTCATAGAAT